>OX451353.1:18952765-19552765 GCA_949629185.1 Apamea crenata
ATTGCATCAGGATGGCCGCCGGACAAATGATACATAGCCGCCATCTGTTAAGCCGACAAGTTGACCATCTTGTTATTGGTGATCTACAAGTGTTTGTGGAAGGAAAAACGTGCTCGGTTTTGAACTTGGAAGATATTGTGTGTTATTCAAGAACAAAACAAAGAACACATTGCTAGCCCTAAGTAAACATTTAAATAATTGCACAGGCTATAATAATGTCGAATTTCATTTTACATTTTTCTGGTACCATGCCTACCTACTATTTTTTTTTTGCCTTAATCACCGATGTTTCATAATTAACTCTTAACAGTCCTAACCTTTGACCTTCTTCCAGCACTCTCTGGGTTCATTTCCAAAGTGACATAACTTTAAGACACTCCCAATCCTCCAACTCGCAAGTCCGTGTGTCCCACACTGCGTGTAACACCACGATCGTTAGTACGGTCGTTGACTCCCAGTCTTACAATGCGGGACTGTGTACAACCTATTTCGATTGTGCCCTTCTTATCCGCATAAACGTGTGCCGACTTCCGACCTATTAGTGCTGGTGACTCGGCGTTTCGCTAATGGACAGGATTCCTTTAACTGGTCCACGTGTTTTTGTTGCGACAAAATCAATTATGGCTGTAGTGTTTTTGTTTAATCAATTTCGTGGTGTGGTTGTGTTGAATTAACACTCCGACACGTTGGATTGACTGACTGTGTGGTTTAGTTTCGCGGTAAATGTTCGTAGTTACGTTGAAAAATGGCGAAAACTTTTTGACAAAAAAGGGGGAAAAATATACATGTGGCAGAGACATCGACGCGCAAACTGAAACCATGAATTCAGCACATGAGTTTAGACCCTATAGCGTAGAAATTTACGAAAAATTTCATCGCATAGAGTTCAGAATCATGTACTGAATCCATGGTAACAGGTTATGCGTAGATATCCTTGCCACCTTGTATGATTTTATATGTACATATGTATATGATTTGTTCTTAATTACTTATGTCGCTTAGTCAAAGTCTCGTGACAACGACAAGTTAATTTTTTACCCACACCATCACCAGGCTTATAGAAAATGCTAAAAGCAAAGCACATTAAAGTTAAAAGACTTCGGAAAACTGTATTGGATAACACGCGATCCGACCACCCGTTAACCGACCCAGTAATTATGATAATCGAGTTCGTTCGTTGCACTTACGACTTTATTCACTGAAACTTATTATAGCTTGCATTTTTGATCAAATACGTGAGTCATCGTCATCAACTTTTGCTAGGACTTGCTTTACGATGTTATGTTATGTTATACGATGTTGTGTTAGTGTATTTTATATCATAACAGCACCCCTGTACTCCCCGAAGGGTTAAGCAGGTCAAATATCCTGCAATAACAAACTTTCTCTGTCTGATTGTCACGTACATCTGTATTTATACAATACAAACAAATAAAATTGAAGTGTCTGTTTGTAATGTCATAATAACAGCTTTTTGCTACATATGAAAGTATATGCGGTATTTATAACAAAAAAAAAGTAGCTCATCTCTACTCTTAGAAAAAGAATTAGGGTTCCGCGCAAAAAAAAAGCTAATAAATTTCCGCCATCCACGCGGGTGAAGCCGCGGGCAGAAATAATAACTCATAGAGATGTCAAAATATTAGCAAGTAAGCCAAATGGAAGCGGGTCTGACGGCTCGGACTGCAAATATCGCCACTCGTGGAAGCTTTTTTAATGCTATGAAAGACTGATGAAAAGATTTCAATCATTCACCCTATTATAGTCCCCAGCTCGTCATAGTTCTCTCTTCAAAAGAAACTTGTAATCTTCCTGCAAATACACACAGAAACGTCTGTAAGTTAGAAGCTTATTCCTACTCCCCATTTGGTTGGTCTCACCGCGTGCAGGTGACAGGGTAACCCTACAGTATTTCCCCCCCCCCCCCCCAAACCACAACTCGTGCCTACAATACGTATCAATTAAGTCAATCGTATTACAACACAACTCAAACTCAGTACCGAGCTCATTAAAATGGTAATACTGCCTACTTCCCTGATTAATCATTGTGTCGTTTTTGTTACAGGTAAGCAATACCAATTTACGCTATATACGGCTACGGAACGGTAAATATTCGACTCTCAATTATAGCTGTTCGCAAACGTGTGTTTGGAATAAAAGGGAGGTATTACATTTCGCGATTGGGAAATTCCCAATTGGCACTGAAGGTTTATGGTGTAATTCAAGTAATAGAACATTGCTGTTAAATATTCGCGTTTTTTCCTTAGGTAAAATATAAATAGCAGTATGTACAGGCAGCGTAAAAATATTTTTTTGAGGCTGACTTACTAGAAGCAATGCAAACGGAGGCGCAATTCTCGTAATTTTAAGAACGTTCACAGTCTGATCTCAGTTTCAATCTGTCAAAAATAATTAGTCAGTCTCAATCTGTCAAACTAATTTCTCTACATTTTGCGACTAGATTTTGAACGTTTTTAACTAGGGGAATTGGCCCTTCGATAACTGTAGGTATATATATTTCCTTATGAATAAAGCATTGGCAGGGAACTGTAGATGGAAGCATAAAGAATTACGTAAAAGAAACCTACATCTGGACTGTGCCTACAAAAACAACAAACAGACAGAAATAGTATCAAACAGACTACCTTACGTAACTCCACGACTGTCCCAAAGTTCGGTAGTTTATGTAACCTGACTTTAAAGCAATAACTGTCGTGATCAAAGCCATAGCCCTGGAAGAAAATTATTAGACTAAGGGCCGATTTTTCCATCGCCAGATAACTTTTATTCGACGTTTTTGTATAAAATAACTGCCAAAATTTCAAAATTATTCTTCGAATAAAGTTATCAGATGATTGAAAAATCAGCCCTTATTGATCGACGAAATGCGCGACCAAGGCACCAAAAACAAAACGCACGAAAAGGTACTTAAGCGTCATTACTGTCCAAATGAATTCTCCAATATTGATAAAATTGTACCAGAAAAACAAGATTCGCTGACACATCTTATACACATTAAACGCGAGGCTATAAGCAACACGTCATTGGAGGCTTCCCCTTCCCCTCCCCATAATATACGCCTCCCTGTACACGGAACATGTTTTCCAGTCTCAACAGTAATGTTAAGGGATTTCTATGCTATAATAGAAAATGCGACGTGACTTTAGCTGAATGAGCGTATAATATATTCTGTTTTTCTGGTCTGCCATGTCCATATTAAAAAATAGTAATACTTTCGTTGGCCCCTGCATTAAGGTCTCTTATTGTGACTATTAAGCTCGCTCACGTCTACTATTAAACATGGGCATGTTTCATAACCCGATACAATGAACAACCCTGGGGGATATCACCACGCATGATGAAGCGTGATACATAAATACGCTGCTCTATCTTTTACAGCGCCTCTCGTAATGAAATATTTTATATCTCCTACAATATTATATCTTATATCTCCTCTCTGTCTCTATATTATAGCTTTATAACTCCCTCCTCCTCTTAAAAAAAAAACATAGCTTCAATATTAGAGCCCTCACTTATTTTATCATTTGTGACGTCAACATCTAACTGCAATTCCAAAACAGCCCAAAGATTGCATTTTCCACGATAACCTTCTTGATATCGTGAAGATACCCGAAATGTTCTACTTCGCAATATCATTTTGAACGAAAATGTCGACGTTTTCGCACCATTTTCGAGGAGTGCAGCGTCGGATGTCAGATAAAAAATAATAAATAATGAGTGTGGGAGGGGAGGGGATTACAATAGGGAGAGTTTCCGATGGGCAGAGATCAACGAGATTTGCGGTTTTAGACTGCTTTCCCTGTTCATTGACGAACCAAGGCTTATGGGTTGTACAACCAGAGTTTTGGCATTTAAATCCCGTGTTCATTTTGTTAATTACATTGTATTAGCTACAAAGCTTTTATCTGGCTTCAGGCTGACGTGATATTCAACCGTTCTGTGTACCAAAATAATATTTTGTGTTATATTTGCCACGTGCGACAGTAACGTGACTTAATTCCGCCGACATTCTAAATTACTACACTTTGCGAACATGATGTTTATTTTACTACATATTGAAATATTCTCTGCCATAAAGTAACTCGTGTAGAAATATCTTTATACGAGGTCTGCATTTTATGACAAAACGTCTTAAAATTTCAGTTTTATTTTCTGTTAGTATCTCTCAAAGCATCAGTATGTAGAACGTAAATGTCGTGTTTCTCGCCGAGCTACTACAAAATGAACTTACCGTTCGCCCGGCTCCCGACGATCTTGCGCTTCTTGATATAATCTAATTCGGGGCATATCCGATACGTCCATTTACCGTTCGGCTTCGGGTGAGAGTAAACAACAATTTTTAACAAGGAAACTGCTAATACTAGGTCTCCGCAGCTAAAGTATCGATAGTGAGTGCAGAGGAAGGGATCAGTAAGTAGCAGCTCATTCAGCGCCTTATTCTGGCGTGTGAATTGGTTGTTGTATTTCGGTTGCGTTTATAGATGTAGGCTAATTTGGAGAGTGCCTTTGAATATCCCCTTTATAAGACCGCCAGTGCCGATCTGGAAATTGGGACAGTAGATAAGACGACGACACCCCTTCAGATATAGAGTGGTTGGCTGTGGCCCGATTAGAACGCCACAAGCTCGCTTCTATCATGAATTCTATTGGCAATTCCACGTTTTGCATTAATAATGTGTAGTTTCTGAATACAACATTTTGTATAAGAATAATATTTGCTGAAAATACAGGGGGTCTACTCCGAAGTAGCATTGGCCGAATGTTCGGCCGTTTCCTGCTACGAAGTTACTATTTGGTTCGGTCGGTCCCGGTCCTACACTCTTTCGAATATTGACTATGGTCCCGACCCAACTGAGCCAATCCGAACTTTTTTCGCATTTTTCAATAATATTCGGTTCGGCCATGTGTCGGTCCGATCCGAACATTCGCACTTTGCACTTCGAATTAGACCCCCAGGTCTGATTGTATCGTCTCGAACGCCGAACTACATAATATTAGGAAGTCTGTGCACGACTATTCATTTGGACCTTCTAAATGCTCAAAAATACATTCTAACACCGTTGACCGCATTGCTTACAAATTCGCTTTGATGGAAGCTGTTATGCCACCTCCTTCTATGTACCCATAATTCCTCCTAGTAGCTTTTCTCAATACCCTCGGAAACATGGTTTTCTTAGGCCTCCGGCTACCCCTTGGTAAATGCCAGAACTTTATAGAATTTTCATACTCTCTAAGGTAACTCCTATTCTTTAAGGGACTTTGCACCACAAAACCTCCCGGAAATTCTTTTGAAATCAGCTCAAACAGAAAGAAACATTTCTTTTTAATCTTAATGCACAATGTTCAAACAAAAAGTGATAAAGCGGCCGGACCTATGTTCGGTCCCCAAGTGGTTCAACAACGAACTTACTTTATGTAAATTAGGTCCGGGATATATATATTGTGATGGAAATGTTTTTGTTTTACAGCCTTGACGTTATTAATACAAGTTTTACAAGACTTAAAGTTTTATGTTGTTAAAAGTTATATTTGGAGGTAATCAACGCAGACGTGTGACGTCAATTGTGGGGCTAAGTTATTGTAAGGCTTTTTGCGCCGGCGGTGGCGCCCAGCTGTTTATTTCTATACTAGAACAAATAAAGGGTACCTTACCTAATCTAAAATTAATTACGGCGTGGTACAGACGTTGTTTTTAGTGATTAAGCTGTAGACCCTAATATAATTGGGTATAGGTTAGGCTAAAAGTATTTTTTCTAGGTTATCTCGTTTCGAAAAAACTGCTACATCTACCTACCCTACAGAGCTGAATGCAACAAGAGTTCGAACTTTTTATATTTCAATCACACTTCGATAGTTCGCGATAAAAAAGAAAAAAGATTTAACGGAAACCCCTCTTTATTTTACTTCACCCGAAACTTAAGAGACCTTTTCCGCAAGACCTTTAAAATAAATCTTAAGTAAATAAGTAATGGTCGCCAACCCGAGGAAAAGATCAGTCCGATTTAAAACTGAAATCCGACTATATTCCTTATATAAATTGCTTTTAGGTTGTGCCGTCAGCCAGCTAGGTTTTTTTTTTGTTGCATTGGGGGTGATTCATTGAGATTCATTGTCTAATATAAAAACGTCGTCGATTTTAGAGTTGAGAAAAACAATTTCATTGATTACCGCATTAAAACATCATGCGATTTTAAAGGAAAATGGCCGGGTTCATTGTCCGGCCTGTGTGTGTGTATGAATTCTAGGGTTTTGACTACTCTGGATTAGTGTGTACTTTTTTTATGTTAGCCTACGCTGTCCCACTCCTGGGCAAAGGCCTCACTCCACTCCTTCCACCTTCCGCGAGCCCGCGCGTCCCCCTTCCAGTTTTGACGGAACCTATCCAGCTCGTCCCGCCATCTCTACTTTATGTTTATTTAATTATGTGCGTCTTATTAGTGCAGAATACACAAAAAATCTTTATTTTTCTCTTGTATGTGAGCTTTTCGGAAAATCTTGAAGTGAATGTTTCTTGAGTCACGATGTGGTTCCCCAGAACGAAATTTCCGAAATCTTAAGGTACCAAATTGTTCATAGTTACACTAACCCACTTCAATGAACACTGCCGTATACGTAGGCGAAAAAGGTTACGTAACCGTAACACTAGGTTTCGTAACCCTTTACCGAGGTCATATGTCTAGCTTTAGATTCCACCCCATGTCAGTCAGTCCTTTGTTTCGGTCGGAAAAGCGTGTGTGTTAGAGTACCTACATCACATTTTGTGCCGTGTAGTAACGACAAGTAAACGAGATGTCGTTGGACGTTAATGTTAGGGGATTTTAATGCGCAAGCCTTATGTCAAGGACGGGAGGAATTTATTCTATTACAGCGGAGATGCCAGGTCTTAAACGATAAATGAAATCGAATGTATTTGTTTCGAATAAGAGACATTTATTTGTAGAGTTATATCATTGGAAACTTGTCTCCTTATTTATTAGTGTTTCTGTTTGTATGTTTAACGTATTAAACGAGATGTCGTTGGACGTTAATGTTAGGGGATTTTAATGCGCAAGCCTTATGTCAAGGACGGGAGGAATTTATTCTATTACAGCGGAGATGCCAGGTCTTAAACGATAAATGAAATCGAATGTATTTGTTTCGAATAAGAGACATTTATTTGTAGAGTTATATCATTGGAAACTTGTCTCCTTATTTATTAGTGTTTCTGTTTGTATGTTTAACGTATAACCTTTACACTTACACATAGTACGTGGATTTGGCCGCGCGTCGTCGATAAACAAACACATGCTATTTGTTCGATGAGTTTTTCTCCCGAATCTCCAATACGAGCCGGATAGCTAAAACTATACATAACTGCCATCAACCCTATGCAAGGGATCGTCGCCTTTTACGATGCGCCTTCCCTGGGGCGTATTGGGATTTGTAATCTTTCCTTACCCCCAACAAAACTTGTACATTCTCCACTCTCCCCGTATAATTTCAAATATCATTGTAAACTTTCATCAAAAATAAATCCAAGACGAAACTCTATCTCGGAAGAAAATGTAGAAAATTCCAAGTAGTTCGATCCCCCCTCTGCATTCCTTCGAGACGTTTCTTCATTTACTAACTGTCCAACTTTCAGCGTAAATCAATTCACTCTACTCATTTTCAAGAAAGTTCACGAAGGAATGAGAAAAAAGTGTACGTGTACACCTTTATTACCGCTATGGGAACGGAGACAGTTTTTGTTCGAAAACTTAGGATCAATATTGGTTTGAAAAGAACTTCAAGAGATTGGACTAGAATTCGTTTTGAAAAGGATTACGGCTCTTGTGCTTGTCGTCTAGAATCTAGATTGCCGCTCGTGAAAATAGTTCGTTGCAACCAACTGATATTGTTTTCCCCCTCGGGGCAATTTCGGTGCGAACTCCATTTTATAATTGGTCTGACAACAATCTCAGTGGTCAACAACTACATGAATAATTCAGAATCCATCTAAAATTAAAGCTTCCGTGTCAGAACGTTTCACGTCATTGTTTTAAATACATTTCTAGGGAACCTTTTACTGCGGTGCGAGGTTATTTACGTAGACTCATAAATCAACATCCGAAAACGAACCATGAGGGTTGTTTTTCCGCATTATTTATTTTAAAGAACTAACATTTTTCAGCAGGAAAGCCTTTGGGCCTTTGTATATTTAACATGTGAGATGGGAAACGTAGCGTTGCTTTACTTTACATTAAATGGGGTAAGTTACGTAAAGTAAACGTAAGTTCATGCGTTTGCACGTCTCCCGTCTTATAAGCGGGATATTTATGCGGGTTTTACGAGTATTTCGAATAGCACCCTCTTATCAACATTCATGGCGTGCCCCAGTGACGCGCTCTCGGCACTACGCGGTGATGTAATCCTGATATTTACGCCATGTTGTACAATTTTTTAGTTGTAAATTATATTTTATCCTTTGCTTGTTAATTTGCTGTGGAAGTTTAATTGGGTAAGGTATGTACAACCAATTCATAGTCAAACTTTTAATAGGAACGCACGACGACATATCAAGCTATACATTTCCCGTATAAGGTGAATTCTCATTGTACGAAAAGTCTATACAATAGTAGTATCTACTAGGTAATTATTATTTTTTTCCTCACACCTCTTTATCTATCCTCACACCATTATTAGGATTCTGAAAGAACATAACGAGCGTACAAAAAACACACTTACTTACGTATTTTAGTTGTCCTTTTATATGAACATGTTGCTGTGACAAAAAATAAAAATTTGTTCTTTCATATACACACTTCTTCGTCGAGTGGTCACAAAACTGCCAGATCGCCAGAATCTATTCCAAATGACAGAATCCAACGAAAGATCGTAATAATATTGTCTAGGTATACGTAGCGGGTTCGTCAAGTGTGGTCCGTCCAAAAATGTAGGTAATTTACTGCGGTCCCAGTCTTTCTAATAGGTACTTTGAGCTACTGTAAATGTAATTTCAGACCTTGTACAGTAAAATTGTATTTCATAGCCCACTAAACAATGGGTTATTGATCGTAAATATTCAAATTGCAGAAGTTGACTGCGCAACTCTGTAATTGAATTGGTCATATTCTGAAGTAGGTATTTTACTAGATTCCATAAAATGCTTAGATGACAAAACATAGTTATATTTAAGAAATATATATTTTTATATGGCTATTATATATATTGACTTAAAGATAACAATAGCTAAGCATAACATAATGTTACGATAAATTGAACAACTCCTACCTCACCTCCACATCAAAAAATGTCACCCAATTTCATCTCTCATAAAACAAAACACTGCCATCATTGTTCTTCCACACGCCGATAAATAAGCGTCACCGACAGTCAAAAGACCATTGTTCCTTCAATTTAGACCCTAAATCATAAATTAAAAGCCTGCTATCCATTAAGTGCTAACTGCGTGCAAACTTCATCACGTTTTGTATGTGCTTGTCGCGTGCTCGATGCATCACGCTGTGGGTGCATTAGACAGGCCGTTAACGTGCTAAGCTATTATTTGCGGGAACTTTGTGTGCTTTGAATTATGGATTGGAAATAGATAGATAAAATTCGCTTGTTGTACATGATTACAATAAGAAGCTTTGAAAGTCACATAGAAGTGACAATATGTGAACTAAATTGCATAAATCTATAAGGCAATATACGAGTCGTAGGTCGTGGGTTCGAACCCACTCTGTGTAAATAATTTCATCACCACTACTCTCAAAACGGTGAAAGAAAACATCGTGAGGAAACCAGGATGTCATATAACCAAAAATTCGAAGTCACGTGACATCTACCTACCAACCCGCACTGGCCCCACGTGGTGGATTACAACCTACTTCCTCCAGAGAGGAGGCCTGTATCCCAGCAGTGGTAACGGTATAAGCTGACTATGTATATTAAGTAGGACATTATTATTTAAAAAAATAACTAACTATGTATGGACAAATAATCAGCTGATCGCTTAGTATGGGGATGGCCTGAAACACAGGTTTTTATTAACCTAGCTCAGGCAGGTCGCCACAAGTTATAATGTCAGTACCAAAGCACTTTTCATAGGTAATTAAAAACGTATAAATTAAACTAGCTTTATATTAGTATTTAAGCCAATCTGTTAAGAACTTGGTACTACTAAGTATTTATAAGTTTGTAAATGTATTACTTTGTAAAAGGACCTAAATAAAATATTATTATTATTATTATTATTATTATGTACAAGCAATCACACAACTTTTGGATTAACTTAGAGTAACAGAAAATATATTTTACAGACCGCAGAAATGCATACACAACATATTAAAAAGAACCCTTAAAAAAGGCTTATATACCTACTTCATAATTCTCCAATAACGTTGTTGCCAATTTGTAAAAGGCTTTATTGAGGGGAAAATTGCTCTAAAACTCGCTAGACGTTAATAATCTTGAAGTTGGGAATACATAGCTGCTATTAAATATTTACCCTACTGAATTATTCTTTTGTTAAGCTTCTACGAAATCTATGAATATTACTTCACTCCTCCTCCCACGCGAAAAAAATGTTATAGATATTGCATAACATACGTCGTAGGCGTTCTTCTACTTCTTCTATCGAGGCACTGGTTCACTTAGAATATATTTCTAGAAAGGAATAAATTATAAATAAAATATGTAAGTAGTCCTTCGAGGATCTATTTTGGGGCCATTAGCACTCAGAAATATATTCATAACCTTAAATATATTTTTCAGTAATCACTTTCATAGTAATAATTCTATATAAACGTCTTGCCGATTTAATATTGTGAAAGTCTTTGAAGGTCTGACTGAATATGATAAATGCTCGAGATAAATGTATCTCGAGCATTTATTTTATTCATTCAGACCTTCAAAGACTAAATGTTAATGCTAGGCTATGAAGCTAAGGAGCTTCATCCTTGGTGTAATAGTTCTCAGCCGGAGGTACCTACTTACAAGTAAAAGTAATTATGCTTTCAAGCAAATTCTAGCCAATTCCAACAGTTTTGGAAGGACAACATAAGTAACAACTACGCTTTCGAAAGGGCAACTAGCTTCATCTTTGTGACTGACCGACTCCTTGACTACTTATTAAAAAATGCCTGTAATTGATTTAATTGAAATAAATGGTTTGAGTTTTACAAATAAAAATTCTAGCTAGCACAAAGGTCTTTAAATGTTTTACTGCCCTAGCGGTCACAGCAGATGGCACCTGACGCAGGACACAGACAGAAATACAAACATTAATCACGTACACCAGATGCTAGTACACTATCCTGTACCTATAGTAGTAATGGTAGCACAAAGGGCAACCTCCCTTTGTTCTATGCTGAACGAGCCTAGGGACGAATATTTAGTTCAAAATTACACTGCGTTGCGTGCGTTATTACGTTACTAAGCTCATAAAGTCTCGTCTCTGAGCCGCTGAAGTCAGCAATATTGTCCCTGTCCTTTACCATTTTTTCATAAGTTTTACTGTATAGTAAAACGGGGTGAATAGGGAGGCAGGGGTGAATCGGGACGCAAGTTTAAAATGGATTTGTACTTTAAAATAATATAGTTTGTTGCTAACAAGGACACTTAATCTTTAATTAAAAAGCAGTAAACACATTAGGGTATTTTCTTGCAACAAACTATGTTATTTCAACGTTAAAATCCATTTTAAAGTTTCGTCCCGATTCATTCCTGCATCCCTATTCACCCCGTTTCACGGTATTAACATTCTATAGATTTCAAAAAGTCTGACTTAAAAAGTTTATTTTACTTTTATTTATTGTCATAATTGCTTGTGATGCAATCTTCTAAGTCAACAAAAGGTACTCAGAAAGTCTTCCATTTTCACTGCCTCCAATCTTCCAATTCTCCCTCTTTTGCTTCCCTCTTTTTATCAATCTATTATTTCGTTTTATTGCCTTCCTCCATACTCAAAAGGTTTCGCATGACTGGTCGTCCGGCTCCATCATCTATACTCTTTATATCGTTCGTCCCAACGTCGGCTTATTTCCATCCACTCATTAACATCATGGACATAATAAAACAATTTTAATTGACATTTATGCGCCGCTGATGCATACCAGCCTTTACGAACGTGACATTAAGTTTCATGTTTCATTATAATTAAGATAATTATTTATTGTGCTTTTGTGTTTCATTTTTGCTTCGTGTGCTTTATGCGTTACAGGTTTACATATAAAAATGAGAAGTAAGTGCTACGAAATACCGAAATATACATACAGAAAGAAAAATATCTCTACAAAAGAAAAACATGACTCACTAACTTCTAATTAACGATACCCCCGCGGTTCCAGAGACTAAAATAACAGAAGAAACGGTCACAGCCAATGAGCAGACAATAGACATCGATGGACAAACCAATCAATCTCTATTAGCCAATCTAATTCAAGACAATTTGTCACCCCAGACCGATCCACGTGTTTACCTATAGTCAGTAGGACATTTTCGTCATTTATTCAAGTGAACCGAACGAGCTCCATCACCCTTGAAATTAAGCGATCGTGCCAGTGTGCCTAATGTAATTTTATTAAGGCAATTTCCGTAATAAACGTCACTGTTAATGCTCTTAATTTCTTTGTTTCATTTTTTTTTCGTGTTATTTATGGCTGTACAATGCTGGGAGGAAAGAGTGATGGTAAAGGAAAACGTGGTGAAAAATGGCTATTACGTATAAAAGGACCAAGAATCGAAATGTATTCTCATCATAAACAAAAGTTCCTCCTAAAGCTCCAATTAAAATGTCAGTGACAGGGCAACTGGACGCCTAAATATGATGATTATGTGATAATACATATGTGAGGAGCTTAAGCGCTCAACTCAAACTCGCGGTCCGCACGCCCAACTAACTCCATATTGATTTACGTACATCACATTCTATTCGACTTAAGCCTGGATTTGAAACATTCTCCCTAACGACGTTAAATCTATTTAAATTAATATCTCGGTTGGCAAATAATTTCACTCCAATTATCCAGGGTTTAGTGCCAAAATGACGTAACACGTAATATCAAGATGACGAAGGTGGCTTAAATGTTACCTGCTGAGATTTGAAGTTCAATTTCGGCGATTGCCACTTTAGGGATAATCGGGACATGATTTTTAATGAGATGTGGGAATAAAGAATTAGAAAATTATCCCAACTTGTAGGTTCGTATACGCAGTCTGTATTTGTGTTGTGCTTGGGTAGTTGATTGTACGGCAATGACCTGGGGATTCAGTTTATCGAATTGTATTGCCAATTTTGTGTTCAGTTCAAATTGTCTTCATAAGTGGTTTCGCTACATCCAAATACTTTTGACGTAAGCAAAAGGATGAATACCTAAAAAAACCGTATTAAGTTATTGATTTTAATCCTTCCGATATCAATATCGCATGCTTGTGTGATGCTGTACGCTCCAACTCAACCACATCAAATACCCATGAATGCCGAGACAATTCCAAAAACTTTGTCGCTTAGCGATACTCATTCAAACAATGTTTAGCATTATAAAACATAATTCACCCAACAATACTTAAAACTCGAAACCCATTTGTTTGAAAGTCACGAATTCGCAAGAAATGTTATTAAAACTTTTATTACGAGTACATTCTAACGCCTCTTAGCTCCGGCGTCCGGTAATAAGGCAGCAGATAAATACAGGAGTGTTTAAAGTGCAGGCTGGAGTACCCTCTGCAGGGCCAAGGACCGGCCGTACTACGAACTCGCCCGGTATTATGATTAAATCTCCAACTTGTTTTAATTTCGCAAACATGCTCATGATTTATTCGATTGGAGCGTGAATTTGTATTTATTTTTTGTGCTTCTGCCTTTTTTATTTCGAGTTCATCGTTGTTCTGTTTGTTGGCACAGAAATGGCAATTTGTAGAAGCCTCCGCGTCATGAATCATTTTAGTCATTTCACATCAATCAAACGGTTAGTGGTGTCCGGTCTCTGACTAGGATTAACGTGGTCCGGAATATGATTCTCTATATACCTACTTATTTTATTTGTATTATGTTAATTAACATCTTGCTAAGGCGCAAAGAACAGTATTTCAGAGAAAACGATGATGATACAAGTTTTATCATCTTGCAAGACGTAATGTGGACCACAGGACCAGGATTCTAAGAGTAGCGAATTATATGTAAAGCACTCCGAAATTGGTTCTCTGTTCCTAAAACCTTCTAAACAGCCTTGCGAAACAATCACCTGGCTTCATTCAATTTGAATTCAATTTCACATTTCATTCCTCACGTCAAACGGTATAATGACGCCACACCAATCTTCGCACTGTTTGCATGAATCTAGTCTCCCGGCAATAAAACAAGGCGATGTAGACGTGCCGTCGACAATTTGTTCGACAATTAGGTACATCTGCAGCCGTTACGTGCTGGAAACTCGAAAGACCGAAGAGTGTTGCGCCAATGTAAACGACCTTTAATGAACAGCGCTAGAATTCTTTCTAGTTTCTTGTAAATCATTTCTGCTGAAGTTTTTAAGTAAAATATTTGAAAGATCGTAATTGTATGTCTCGACATAACGAGGAAAGGAACATCAAAGGCGTATGTAGAAGATATAACTCGCAAGTTTAAACGTTGGTGCTTTTGTCCCGTCTCCATCACCAATGCATAACTTTTGCCTCCGCATCGCAATTAACTTGTCAAACGACCAAGAAAGATCTCGAGTTGTTCAATTTAAGTTAGCAACTTCCTTTTACAATTTGTCACACAAAACCGTTCAGTTACACACTTTGTGGGGCGCTAGTAAATCCTCTAGTATAAAACGTGGCGTTCTGTAAAGTTTAAAACTCTTGGGGTTGCGGACGCGAGTTGAGCACTAAAGTAGCAAGTTACGCCGTCTCACTGCCAAATAGCTTTATTTGACGGCGGACAACTGATACGCGAACAGCGATTCTTTTCTTATTTGGGAAGAAATATGTACGAAAACTTTGATATAGCTGAATTTATTTTGACATGGATTGCCAAGAATATGAAGTAAATGCGTACTAAGCAGACTGTGATGAAGCAAACGGAGAAATCGGCACTAACGTTGAAAAATTATCTCTAAGTAATACATCATAATGTCCTTGAACACACTTTCCATCATTTCTTTAATAAAATTTCCTCGTTTTGGATCCGGCCCCGCTTTATCAAATTGGCAATCTTTATCGAAGGAAAAAAACCGATCACAGCGGTAACCATTTTAATCTTCAAGTCTTTGACGATTGCCTGTATTAAAGGAACAGGGATTTGTCCTTTGTTTGTCTAAGATTATATCTAACAGTATTTTTTGTAACTATATCAATCAATCTGTTTTGTTTTCTTTGGTACCATTCCGTGGTTGGCTTCTATTAGCTAGCTTCTGTTGTTATAAGTTTGTGTAAAATCGCCTAGGTTATCACCAATCCTACCAAAATTAGCTGCCTGAACTAAACTGTTGTTTCCTTTGTTTGAGTTTTCCACCTTATTGTTATAACCTGTTTTGCTTGCGGGAACTGTTTATGCACCTACTTATACACTAGTGTATAATAAGTTTTTTTGTCTGCTCAAAGTGTTTCGTTCAACTGCTTTCTGACTACTGCATTTACTGCACTAACAATTAAGAACCACAGTAGATTTTTATATGCTCGTCATCAGTCTGTACCTTAGGACACGTCTTCACTTTAGGCTCAATTTCTTTTGTAATACCTACGCAAGTACTTCCACTTAAACCGAACTGCGAATAACACAGAATTACAGGAATTATAAAATCTTTATTGCTACTAAGCTTACCCGTATTCGGTCCTTTTATGCTTCAAATATCAAAGTTAGTTGTACATTTTAGTCTTTTACCTTGGGATGTAATACCGTTGATGGCTGGGGAATGTTTTTATTGTATTACCTTGAGGCAGCTTTGCTAATTAACCATGTGAGCAAGTTCGTCTGCTAACTATGTGGAAAACTGAA
The DNA here is from genome assembly GCA_949629185.1 of Apamea crenata. Classification (NCBI taxonomy): domain Eukaryota; kingdom Metazoa; phylum Arthropoda; class Insecta; order Lepidoptera; family Noctuidae; genus Apamea; species Apamea crenata. The sequence continues at coordinate 18,968,730 of OX451353.1, forward strand.
ATACGGGGTATAATAATAATAATACACCCGAACCTACCTTTAACAATTTTTAGGGAAGTAAAGGATTTAATTTAAGGGTCGGTTTAATGGAAAAAGGAAATTGAAAGGGATATTCTGTTAAGAATAAATTACAATGTTTAAATTCGTTTCAGAAGAGTTTGAAAGTAGATAAGTATCTACCGACCCTTGGCATTTTTCGTCGTGTTATATTTTGTAGCTATCGTTTAAAATTACGAAAGTAAAGGGATAGGTACTCTTAAAGAACTTTAACAAGGCAGGATTTTAAATTAAAATTAAATGAAGAACATGATGATTTGATGTTTTTTTTATGATTTTTGATGATTTTAAATTAAATGAAGCACTCACATATTACCTGCTCCAATATTCACTTATGATTGAGCCAGTGAGCGTTCAAATCTCTTCTCGTTACCCCGAAATACATACTTTATTATGTAACATTAAATTTTATGACAAAACCTCGAATATGGGAGCAAAGTAGACTTCAGGCTTCGGTTGTGAGACTAGGCTTCATACATATTACACATCACTATATTATTACATCATAAAATGTTTAGTACTAAGTAACTCTTGTTCGGGAGTTTCGTGTTTTCGGGTAAATTAGGCCATTTTAGGCAAATTAATTCGGGGTCCCCGTTTAGCTGGTCCTAAATTGAGGTAAATCTCTTCGGGGACAATATGTTCTTCTTTATTTGCATAATACGCTGACCATATTTTTGTCTGTGGTGAATTTCTAAATACAAGGAAAAATTACGAATTAGGTTAGTCTGGGAGTTCGAAGTGTCGCATTATTAATTTATCGTGTACTTTGTAACAGCCGGTACACATTTTAAATCATGAAGTTCCGCATGTTTGCCCCTTTATGAAAAGAAAACCTTTCTGACTTGTTTAGACCCTGAGACCTTCAAGCGTTCCCATTAAGTGAGATGACAAAATCATTACACACATTTCAAAGAGAAAAAATTCTACCTAGTGACAATAGAGAGACTTGAGTATTTTATTAATGAAGAGAGTGACGTTGAAAAGGGAAATATGATTCTCATAAGTGTCTGGCAACAGACAGAGAGTAACAAACAAAGCGAAACGAAGAACGTCTTCCGAAGTGTTTTCTTTGTGTTTTGATTTCTAGTGCTACGATGTGTACGTATTTATAAATAAAAAAAAATACAAACATCCGAATTGAGAACCTCCTCCTTTTTTTTAGATATCGGTTAATAAAAAAAATGTTTTGTTCAGACTATTTAAATATCCATATTTTGTTAGTATTATCTTAAAACTATGTTAGTCATGAGAAGATCAATTATTAATGTAACATAAAAACCGAAACAGTTGATTGAAAATAAAAATGAAATTAATGTATGTATATATTATACATTTACATTACTGTCACAAGTCTGTCTGATAGAAAGTAGTTTACTGGCTTTTTTGTCGAACTATTTAAGAATGGGAAGCAAGAAATATAAGATAAAATGGCAAGTTCTGGCGTTGAATATGTCAAAATACCGACCGTTCGTCATGCTTCTCAGAGTTATAAGAAATCACAGCGTGATGCGTCTCATTTAAAAAGTCACGTTCATCAAATTTATCCTCAACTCCAGTTTTGATTTCAATGTTTTTATGTTAAAATAACGTTTACTAACTAATACTGTACACGAGAGTAAAATCCGTGAAAGGAAATTAAGATTGCTTTTGACGGTAGACAGGCTTATCCGGATTTAAAAACAGTTGAATTAGACGGTCCATCAAATGTCAATTTATCTTGTCTCTGGAGGTTTTCGCTCAAATGTGAACGTGCCTCTATACATGTCGCTCGAGTTTATTATGATTTAACATTTCGCAGAAGAAAGAAATATTCATTTCAGAGAAATGTTATATCATGATGTTTTGTTTGGAGGATGTCAAATATAAATGCCATAGCAAAGTTCATCACAAGCCATTTCTCCTTAACGTGGTGTTCCTTTTCTCAATTTTATTGTAACTATATAAGTATCTCTTTTTCAAATTTTCTAAGAACTTTACTTGAATGGTATCGCTGCAATCGATAGCCGATACTTTATCGCCCTCGTCGAACTGGAGCAAGAACAAATACACATCACTATAGCCTTAAAATGTTAACACTTCAGCTAACTTGGAACTGGGCGACCACGTGCACGATACAAATGTATGTATGTATGTGTATAGTCGAGACGTAGTCGTCCATCTTACGGGGCTGTGAGCATCAACAAAATGGTGGATTTATTCATAAGTGAATGCGCAAACGGAACGAAGGCGTGCACCCCGTCTTGCTCTTAACGGACCTTCTGCATAATTTAACACTTTTCGATACTCCGCGGTGCCTTGTCGAATTTTCTTTTACTTACCACACCACCGTTGCTGGTTTAGGGATATAGAAGTTATGATGGATTACTGCTTCCTAATATTTTAGCTTTTAGCGGTTCCCAAGCGGGTTGAAAGCTCTTTAGCTTGCTTTTATAAGTTTTTAACTTTTCGTCGAGTTAATGCAAATGTACTCGTACATTGAACCGGAGTTATGGGAGTTGAACTCTTCAAGGCTATTCGATGGACTTGTTCATTCCATGGAGACTTTGTTAATCTTTTTACAAGGCAGTGAGTCATGATCTACTGTTTTTCCTAGCATGCAGACAGACGATAAGTTTGCATATATCGGACATTACAAACATTAAAATAATAGTTGCTTTTACGTAGATTAAAAATACAAATATTCTACTGGCTTTTACCACCTTTAGCTACACAAGATAACTAAGTACACACAACTATGTATTCATAAACAAAGTGTAAACGGGAGATGTCGCCATTAGCGTACCGTTAAATAATTGAAAAGTTTTTGTTTCAACAGTAATTTGTAGTTGGGGAGAAAAACTTGCCTTTTGTTCTAGAACATCACGGTAATGCTTCAGACTTGAATATGTATGGAACATGTATGTGTTAGAAGAACTTTTTTGTTGCTATGTACTCGGTTATGGAAGGTGGAACAGTTATGTTGTCAATAATAAATGTGCTGCGATAAAGGTAGTTGTGAATGTGTGGACCTGTGCCCGTAGCACAAATATACCTAAGATTCTACATAGCGGTGTATGTAGAATCGTGAGAAACTTGAATACCGGTTACCTCTACAATTGGCGATGCTTATGTCAGGCGTAGTCGTTGCTGACTGTCTAGTTTCTATTTCTCTTATTAAAGGACGAGCCTCTTTAATAACAATAAATAATAACAGCCGAACGGGGCGATCGAAGGTGGATTCGTGGATGGATGACATTCCATTACATATTGAGACCCCTCGGAAAGCACGTTAAGCCGTTGGTCCCAGCTGTCATTCGCAGACGTTCGGTAGTAGTTACAGGTAGTCAGAAGTCCGAAAGTCTGACAACCAGTCTTACCAAGGGGTATCGTATTACCCATTAACTGGGTTGTGGAGATCAGATAGGCGATCGCTACATGCAAAATACCAGTACTCAGCTGCATTCGGTTAGACTGGAAGCTGACCCTAACTTAGTTGGGAAAAGGCTAGGCAGATGACGTAGCGTTGTAGTATCGTGAGATACTTTCTTGATTACCTATAGCCTCCACAACTGGCGATGCTTAAGTCAGGGGCAGCCGTTGCCAACTGTCAAATTTTTACCATACCACGTCATTAATTATTGTCATATTACCTAGTTTGTGTCGATACTAGAGTAGTTCCGATGACTTTCGAATCTGTCGATGGCGACGCACGATTATAGTGACTATTTTGCATGGTGTGCCTGATTTAGAAAAGCTGAAAGCAAATGACATCCGTGCTTGCATTGATTCCTCATCACCCCACGGAAGTTGCGAAGGCGAACCTATCACTATATATGTAGTGGAATGTCATCAACGTAGATATATTTTTTTAAGGATGCAAAGATATGCATAGGTAGAGAATTGGAGATTACAAGTGTATGGATTGTGGGATATACATACATACATATGTATCTATTATGATAGTAAGATGAGTGATCCAGTGATGCTAAAACATATGTTGCAGTTCGTGATCGTCGTATTTTTCTAAGCTTAATTTTCACTTATAATTTCCTATCATCAACTATTGGACAAACACCATATTTATATGTCGGAGATGGTATATGTATCTCTCGTTAACATCAGGCATATTTTAATTACTGTGGGCGTACTATGGGTAGTGTTGGTTATAGCACAATAGAAAAACGGTTTGCAGTTCAAATCAGATTATAATTTACTAACAATTTAGTCACACTAGCGAATCACACACTGTAGGTGATACGGAACGCTGACAGTTTCTATGCACATTTGTTCGTACGATGTCCAATGTTTCGATCATCTCGAGAGCTCTGTTCACTCCGCTTTTGTAGCTGTTGCTCTCGTCCCACCACGAACTCAGGCTAGACTCTGTCCAGCGCCACGAGGTGGCGCTGGCGTTCCGAATAGTCAAACGAATGACTTCGACATAAAGATACTAATGAAGCTGAAGAGTTTGTTTGTTTAAACGCGCTAATCTCTGGAACTACCAGCAGAAAAAATATTTTTGCATTTCATAGCCTAATTCTTGAGTAAGGTTACATCACTCTACGACCCTTAGGAGCCGAGCGAAAAGGAAAAAAAATAGAAAGAGCGGTAAGTGAAAACGAATTAACGGGGCACAGCTATATTCAAATTTTATTTGTTTCAAATTGACGTTGTTTCAAGTTAAACCAATATCAACTTAATTTTAATGGAAATTAAGTTGATTTCAGAATGACTAGCAAGTTATAAAAAATTTCGAAGTTGTAGCGTAAACTGAACTTTATTGTCTAGGAATAATAATAATAATAATAATTTCATAAACATAAATAAATAAAAACAAAGGCAATCTAACCCCTCACACCCTTAAAACAAAGCACAATATACATAATCAGGGCACGGTACAGTTAGTAACGACTTCATACCGCGGGCAGCTGAAATGTTTGCCCCACACCAACAAGCTTGCCGCCAATGTTTGCTCCACTGCATTATCATTATACTCTCAAACATTAGGTACCTACCTGTGCTAGTTTTCAAATTAAAATTACCTTAGGATTGGAGTTGTTTTGTTTAAGTGGGATTGTACTGCAGTTGTATAATTACCAATATGACAGTTTGAAAATGGTAGTGTGGTCTTCAGTGGAATGGAAACGAGATTTCGTTTTGCAATGCGTGCCGCGCGTGTTGTGTTCAGATAAACTTATAGATTATCTGAACTTTATTATTTATACCATAAAAATTGCTGATAAATGTAGACATCATGCGATGTGTTTTTTTTTCTTATATGTGTCTTTCTTGTATTCAGTAGTTTTGAGCTTCACAGTCATATTATTCATGCATGTACTTAGTAAAAAGATTAGCTAGTAGATAAGCCAGCAGGTTAGCAGTGGGATTTGATATCTAGAGTGCGGAAGTGACTGTCAGTACTTACCTAATACCGGATTCACACGGTTCAATTTTACTTGATCAACTGCTAAGTCGCATGCGATTTGAACCGTCTGAACAGACTGTCATTCAAATTGAATTTCAAATTTAAAGCATTTTTGTTGAACAATTAAAGTTGATCAACTAAAAATCGAACCGTCCAGTATAATAATAATAATAAGAATGAGATATTCTGGCATTAATGCTGAAAAGAACCTTTTTGGCGCAGCCGTGAGGCACACACTATTGTTGTCTGAAACATTATTTGAATTATAAACACAAAATACAAAATTAATAAAATAATATTAATTTTGTATTTTGTGTTTCACGAACTGTGTCCAAATAAACGTTTTTCTTTCTTTCTCTTTCTTTGATATTATAAGGCGGATCGATTAGATTTTTAATTTTTGATGTTTTGCGAAAACATCTCTGCCAAATATAGATAATACGGGACTTTTGTCATTACTAATTACCAGTGTTTACCAACAAATTAATAATAACAGCAGGTCATGGCCTCTTGAGGATACCTCTATCTTTCCAAAATCCCTTTTGTTATGAAACAGGACCCCAATTGCGTAACACACAATCAATCGGAATCTGAATCATTTTGAAGCAAATTGCTAATCCATTGCTGCATAAGTTCGAAAAATTTGTCTACTCAACACGTAAATAACGCAATGAATGTTGTTGAACTGTCAAAATGAAACCGATTCCGATTAATCGTGTGTTACGCAATTAGGGTGCTGGAATAACTCTACAAAAGCTAGGTTTTTGACCATTCTTTACGAGTTTTGAAGAAAACTGAGGGTAAGCAAGTTAATTATGTTAATTCGATCCCGACGAAAGAGAAAAGAGTCCTTATTATACTCGTAGATCCTTGACCAGCGTATAATTAAAAATATTAATTAGGTTTGTGGTAATTAGTGCAGTCTTTTCATTTGCTGTTTTGGCATTGGTATCTACATGTTTTGTTTTAATTTTCAAGAAAAACAAGCTCTGCGCTTGATATTGGTAGCTAAATATTTTTGAAATGTCGAAGAAAAACAAGCTTGTGTTATAGTTTAATTAAGACAGAAAACATATCTTATTTCTTCACTCAACATTTCTATGTTGAATATTCCAAACTTGTTTGTAGTGTATTTCTTTAAAATACAGTTTAAATATGTCTGCTGGTGTTTTGCTTACTAACTTTTCAATTAGTAGTTGATTATTTCAGTACGTACACTTATTTTCCTGTTATTTGACGGTAGTTTTTCCAAACCTTCTTTTACTTGCAAATGTCGACTCCCCAGAATTATTATTTTCTACTTGCAGAAGCACGATTTCGAAACAAAACTGACGGTTCTCTACATTTATAATCCTGAAATAAAACCAGGAAATGGCAAGCACCCTGTGGAACGCAGTTACCGCAGTCTAAACCGACGTCGCAGCTTGCAGTGTTGGTTTTAAAACCCACATCATTCCCGCCAAAATTAAAGAGAAATACACACCGTATGAGCTGCTTATCTTACGGAGTCAGTTGCAGGCATATGCGCTGGTGGGTACGCGGCCTGCTTGTCATTCACGGGCACAATCTTTAAAACTAACACTCGCTGCATCCTCAAAGAGATATGTTGCGGCTTTGCCTAGACGCTCTCATTTCTATTCATTTCGAGATGCTCACTGTCGGCAACGAGACTGGAATATGTAATTCAGTCTGTTATTTTCATAGAGGGTTTTTATGTTAACGTGGCAGGTTCTCTACTCAGGAGTTGATAAAAATATATTTTTGTTTTAGAAAAACTTCCTTTGACAAAGCATATTTTACAATTAGATGATAAAGTTTTCTTCGTCGTATCGATTGCACGACAGTGTATTAAAATTTGTTGACTAAAACTTCGCCACCTCCACGGTATCGTCGGTGATAGGATGATCAAAGAAAATAGACAGAAAATTAAAAATTCCGCGACTTTCGTTGGAGTTGCGATTCTTTCGCTCGGAATTTTCAGACAGTCCCACAGAACAAACAAACGGAGCATGAAATAGGTCGTAAGTAATCTCCATTAGGAGGAATGGAGCCAGTTCTCAAAGAACACGTAGTAAAAAAAAAAAAAGAACTTATTGTACACTTGAAAGAATTAAGTCGGGAACAGGTGTAGTGTTCGGTAGATTGCGCCCGCCGGGGCGCCGCCATTTTCCTTGTTTTCCCGCGGATTTCCTGTTTTGTAGCGAATAGCGAAGCTGGCCCAATTAATTTGGCAGAAGTTGTCACCGATTAAAAGGTCTCACACAGCTACTACAACAAAGGTGTTTTTGGAAAGGACAATGCTCATGGATGTATGGAATCCCGTACCATGCTGCATCAAAGTCAAACTTTCTTTTTGATAGACTACCTACTCTTATCATATTAACTCCTAAAAATTATTTTTTTTGTAAACAAAAAACCCGCGTTTCGGAGATTTTCAAAAAAATCAAAATAACCTAAAAACTAGGAAAATACTTTATTTTGTTTGACATGTCATACACGAACGGCCATTATTGCTCTAAAAAATGATAATCGTTTAAATAAAAATTATATTCTATTTTATTCTAGTTATTTTTAATTAATGTAGAATGGGCAAAGTATAATTTTTTACATGTTATTTCAAAGACGTGATTATGACACTTTTAAAATTCAATGTTATATTAATCATGTCATTTGAAACGTAACGTCATGTAATGTCATGAATAAAACATATCTGCCTATTGAAAAATCAGTCCTCAGACTTCTTTGTTCTCACAATTAAGTATGGGGATCGAAATATTTTATCTGAGGTGGAAAATTAAGAAGATAGTAGGCCGTAACTAACCCTACATACATTACAAAAAGAATGTGAATTGATCGGTAGTTCGGCAGGTTTTCACACCAAACCTTTTATACACTACATGTTTACGACTAGCTTTCCTTCAATAAACATTGCAATTGATATTCAATATTAATAACGTTATACGCTTCACGGTAAATCGAATAGGTACTCACCTGAATATTACACGATAATAATCAGCAATTAACAGCCTCAAGATCAAATGGTGCACATTCCTAGAACTAACACAAGACAATGTTGTATGTAAACTGCAGTAAACCGTCCATCCAATCTAGTGTGTTTATCTACCAATTAACTCCTCGGATGCGTCCAAACGTAAACACCTCAAACGTGCCTTTGGCGCTAATTGCACCGAATATCATTATGCGATGTTCATTAAACTTGTCAAAATTGTTCACGATCTCTGGCTGGAAAAATTTAAATTGTTCCCGACAGTGTACGTGACAGATTTAGGGATGACGAACGATTTCACGAGGGTCGTCATGCGGCTCGAGTTATTTGCGTATTTTTATAGCGGGCTTCGAATTTTCTAGGTAGCGGAGACATTTGGTCGCAAAGCAAGGCGACCAGGTTAATGGGATCGGGGGAGAGTTGCAGTTCAATGAGGTCGTTCACCTCGAAGTTCAAAGATCGATGTAACCCGAAAGCTCCCGGACTAAACTAACAATACTAAATAAGGACTTCATTTTCTCAATCTATTTTGCATACGGACAACTTAATAAATGCACGGCAAGATCCTAACTAATTTCGCATTCATATTTATTCCGTGTATGAATTAATTCGGTACTCTCGAATCCCGATTGCTAAAACAATTGTCGACACCTCTGCAGCAACACAAACGCGAATGTTTTCCTCGTAAACAAACAGTGTGAGTGTGTGCCTCACAGCGATTCCCTCGCATTTATTGCTTCATTTAAAGGGTTTTAAACCAGATAAGTGCTTTTAGCGAGGCCCTTATTAGGACTTGTATACACAGGACAACTGCACACAGGGGGAGAACCGACAGCTGTTTGTTTTTGCTGGAGGTGTCTTGTGTGTGTGTGGCCTTTTTTTCTGGTTGTGTTTTTTTTTCTCTTTGTTGAACTTTTTTCGCGAGCCAATCAACTGGGGCTGTGTGAATTACATTTTGGTTGAGTTTTCGTGCTGGGGTAATCGGATTTTCAGGGACAATCGCATTTGTATGTGTAGGTAGCTGTGTGTGGGTGTGAGTGACAATAGTGTTAATCAAAATAATAAATCTCTTCTTCTTTTCGATCGTGTCGATGGTACCTCATTGTTTATTTTTTTTTAAATATAGTTTGACCTCAGTAGGTGGCCACGTATATTACGTTTGCAGTGCTTCAGATCAGACCATGCCCCACTTGCTGGAGTGTCCTAAGTGCCTGTTTACCTGAACCTTGGATGACCTAACGAACGCTATAAAACTCTTAAAGATAATCTATGTAGATTCGTCCTTTGAATCGAAACGTGGTATTTCCTCAATTATTGATTCATTCACCAAAAAAGTCACCTACAATTAAACGTTTCTCTCTAATATTAAAACAAAATAAAGCCATAAAATAAATAAAGAAACATACTTTCAACCAAACCAAACATCCCCAAAACAAGTCATTAAGTGAATCAAAAGGCCACAGTCCATTTCTTTGAACAAGCGTTGATATCGTAAGCGTGGGATTGCGTGTCACAATAGGGGCCAATGGCGGCGGGTCCTGTCTGGCCCGTGGGCCACGAATAGCCACGATCGAGACCTTGGACGCACGCATGCTTTCAATACTGTGCGACAAAGTTTATACTTATATTTTTTGTATGGTCGTATGATGTAGAAAAAAGGACATTATTTAATAAAGAACGTGACTTATTAATAGGTTCCATAGCTATAGGCACATGCAGTCATTTGAGGCGATCCGTGAAAACAATTCAATGAAGGACGTAGATAAATCGCTCTACATCTCATGCCTAAGTTCCCACATAGATAAGATACTTCTCCGCTCATGGTGGTACGAACTTGACGACATGGCAGCTGGGTTGGTACCAGGCACCAGGGCTGAATGTTCAGGGTACACCCTAAGGCTCAATTTATATTGCCGTGGAACGGAATGCAAGTGATTTTTTTTAGTACAAAGCATAATGAACTTCATGTCAATAGTTTAACGCATAAATTAGATACCTACACACATACGCACAGGTCGTGCATCTTCTGGAGAATTATCGCGTATTCGCGGGATTTTCTCCGCAATAACAAGCTCGTATCTAATTTTACCTTAGATAATTGCCGTAAAGTTCATTTTACTATGTTTAGTATCGCTACGATAACTCACTTCCACTCCGTTCCGCGGCAATGTAAATCGAGCCTAAAACTCACGGAGGAAGAACATCTAAATATGTTTTAAAAATTGAACAGATAAAGGCTCCCGCAGGCAGGCACGACGCGATTCTGGTAGAACAATTTCCATAAAGTTTTTATAGAAATTGTTCTGCTAGAGTTGCGTCTCGTCTGTGTGCGGGAGCCGTAAAACGACGAAACACAGGCAGGGTTTCATTTCAAAATCAGAACACCCAAATAAAGACAGAAAAAAAAAACAATCCTACACGCACAGCGAGTATAATTTACAAAGCTCTGTAATCTCGTATTGATCGCTGTGCGTAGGTACTGTAAGCCTGTAGGTTTCATTAGTCCTCGTCTAGACGCCTTCCAATGCTTACTCGGCTACTCTTAGCTGCCATTGATATTTGTTCAAGAGTCCAGCTTATTATTTATTTATGATACAATAGAAATGTTTTATGTAAGGATAAAAAGCGATGCTGACGGTGTCATATTTAAATAAACTGGTTATCTCATTCTTGTTAGTTAACTATACAAGTATTTTTATTCACATTGGCCTTGATGTTTTTGCAAGGGCAGCCAATCCCAATACTTAGGGCGAATTTCACTAAACTTTTATACCTAGAATAAGTCTTAACCTGAGAATAAATTTTGAATTTTTGACAGTTTTCCCTTACTAGAACTGTCAGACGTCAATTTTATTCCACGGATAAAATATGAATATTTGAATTTGGTGAAATCAGCCGAATCTTAGGCGAATAAAACTAATTAAGTTATTAGTTTTATTCGCCTAAGATTCGACTTAAACCGAAACCGAAAGTAATAACCGACTCGCCTGATGTTACTTGCGCTAGTGAAGTTTTAAGACTTCTTCACTGTACCTACATTGATCGCAACTTGGCTTACAACAATTTGACGCGTCCAAAAAATCTACCACGACCTTCCCCCACCCACATGAGTCACCACGACGGACAATCAGGGCGACGACCGCAAAACCATCCCTCGTAGCAACGGCACAATACACAATACACACACAGGGGTGAAAATTATGCACTTCCACGTAATTTCCGTCGAACCAAACCGCTAACAAGGCAATATAGCAGCCGAAGCCACACAGGCAATGGTGTGGCAATACATGTAATATCGTGTCGGACATTGGTCCTTGTGTACATACACCGTGGTCGCCTGGTAGCAAGAACCAGGCCGCAGGACCGACCGCACAATATCCGCGGTCAGCTTGATCGCGCGATGTATTTCCTGGCATACAACGCTTGCATTTTATGACACCGATATGGAATATCTGGGCTTTTTCGGAACATTGCCAGAATTATGGTACAATAGCCGGCACATTGTATTCCAGCTACATATGCGTTCCCCATAATGAAGCAAAATGCTTTTGGCTAGCACACTGCAGTCCTCATGGGAGCTACATACACGCAGCACGATGTAAATTTTGCTACTGATCAGGTGAGAATGGCTTCTATATCGCTTCAATAGCTAAATAAGAGAAATAATTATTCATCTGAGTTCTTTTCGGTTTTTCTTCCCAGGGTAGTCGGTTAGGAAACACTGAACTCGTCTAATGTTGAAACATAATTCAATTTTGACTCTAAAGGGGTTTTTTGAACCAGTTTACAGAAATAACATATAATTTATCATTATTTATTAACTCGGAAAGAAAATAAGCTCCAAGATACAAACGGCCTGAAATCGTAAATCTACAAAGGGTTGGAAAGATACCTTGAACTCTTTTAGATTCGAACTTAATTCCTTTATCCAGCACCTTTTATAGGATAATCTTGAACAAAAATAACCTGTTACAATAAAACCAATGTCCCGGTAAACACGACTAAAACAGTCTTGACACAAGATCATTGGCACGCCAATGTAACCACATCCGTGTTTGTTGCTCGCAATATAATATCATAACAGATGGTCACGCCATCCCTCGAACATTTTGACGGGAATCAAACGTTATTTGACGTAGGTTAAGATTGATAATCATTTGATGAGCAACTTACTGAGGTTTTTGAAACTTTTCTTTTCTAAAAACTGACATATTTGTATCTAAGGACCACATAGTTTGGTCCTTACAACCCGAACTGTCCGAAAAAAATATATTAAGTAAGTACCCAGAATACCTTCCATATTGCTAGCTGTCAGTAAGTCCTAACACCTAACAAAGTATTTCACATTTACTTTAGAACTATGAAAATGCCTACCTATGTTAGGCTTAGGACCAAAGGTAGTTGAGCTCGAGCTCTTTGTTGTGACCTTGTTTCCATATTCGTGGGTTCTTTACTGCTTTTGCCCGCAGTTCCACGCTCGTGGATGTCGGAAAATATTCTATAGATATTCTATAGATTATATTATATAGATGACACTGACAGGTCTTGAACTCAGATTAGCAGATCACGTTCAGTGGGGTCATTGCGTAACACACTAACACTAAGAATGGGTTTCATTTTGACAGTTCAACAACATTCATTGCGTTATTCACGTTGTTAAGAAGACAAATTTTTCGAACATAAAAAAAAAATGTGTTTATTATCTTAAATCTTACAACATAGAAGCAATGGTTTAGCAATATCTTTCAAAATTATTCAGATTGAGATCGATAGTGTGTCGTTTCACTGGTAAAATTCGACTAATTTATTAATTTTCACATTTACTTTATAACTAAGAAAACGCTCAATGTATGTATGTTCGGCGTAGGATCATAGTACGTAAAGTTGGTGCTCTTTGTTGTGACTTGTGACCTTGCTCCCATCCATATTCGTGGGTTCGATCGATTTGTATTACGTCAATTTATCTAATGTTGGTATACCCGTGAGACAGATTAAACTTGAATAGTTTGGCTGCCGGATCGGCGAAAACCTAACTTGGTAGTTTGAAAGGTTTTAAGGTTTGGTCTTTATATTCTGAAATATTTAGTTAAAATAAGAAATTGTATAAAGTTATGACAGTGACATTTCTATAATGAGTTTCGAGTATTTCTATCCTTTGTTAGATTGAAGTTGGAATTTTGGTAATAAAAGTTAGTTTGATTTGGACTCGTTCCTAACCGATTGGACGAAGAAGCCGGATCGACGAAAACCTAAGTTGTAAGTTAACTACATAGTTTGAAAGGTTTTAAGGTTCGGTCTTTCTATTCTGAAATATTTAGTTAAAATAAGAAAATGTATATAAAGTTATGAGTTATGACAGTGACATTTCGGTAATGAGTTTCGAGTATTTCTATCTTTTGTTAAATTGAAGTTGGAATTTTGTTTAAGTTAGTTTGACGATTTGGACGCGTTCCTAACCGATTGGACGGAGAAGGCTCAGCTCAAAGACAAGTGGAAGAACACGGAGGACGCCTTTGCCCAGCAGTGGGACGATATAGATTAACGGAAAAAAAGTTAGTTTATTATCTTTAAATCATTAAACGTCAGGCGGTATGGTCGAAAGACTTTAGCCTGCCCATTGGGCGAAATAAAAAAATCATTAAACGTCAATGTCAATATTCATCTAGTTATAAATTACCAATGAACTTGCAACGTAAAATTAAAAACTGTAACCCGGCTACGGAAAAATAAAAGCGATATTATATACAGTATAGGTACTGTATATAATATCGCTTTTATTCTTGATTTCTGTCTGAAATATTTCTTTGTTTCGTAGGCGAAACAAGGAAATATTTCAGACAGAAATCAAGACATAGGTACAAAGTTTGTCAAGGTAAAGCTGTGGTCGCATGTCATTATATTGTTTTTGTGTGTTCCTGGCACCCATAATTATGGTACACAGGCATGCGACCCTTCCTTTTGGCTTTGTCGTGGGCAATAATAAACCATCCCATTCCCTTACAAAAAGTTTCGCCTTAATTTGTTACAAGTGTAAAACAACGAATAAAGTGTCTGACTAACCGCCACCACTAACAGAACCTAATCTGACAAGCGGGTAGTCGCAAATATTAAAATTGCTCCGGCTCAACCAACAGAAAGCCCGACCGAACACCGCCACACTATTGCCGGTAATTAAAATGGCGTCGGGTAGAAGTTACGAGCGATGATAAGGAAACGAGAGGTTTTGTTACAATCAATACTTGTAAATCTACACCCTAATTGCGTAACACATTCTTAATCACAATCTGAACCACTTTGAAGGATATTGCTAATCCATTGCTTCATACGTTGCAACATTTTGTCTGCTCAACAACGTAAATAACGCAATGAATGTTGTTGAACTGTCAAAATGAAACCCATTGCTACTGATAGTGTGTTACGCGATTACCTCGCTGTACTGTCTGCCTTATTTGCATGACTATAGAATATTCTTGTCTAATCTGTGGTCACTGTCATATAGCTAGCTCTTTCTTGTCATGCTACCTCGCTCGCTCCTGTGTCGCTCTTGTATTTTACTTTTATTCAATATACGATTGAAAGAAGAAGACCAAAGAAACGATGGACAGTCTGTGTTAATGATGATATGGTTAGAAAGGGGGTGACTACCGAGATGACGAGAGAGAAATGGAAGAAAAAGACATGTAGCTCTAACCCCCAAATAAATTAGGATACGTGCAGGAGAATGATGATTCCATAATAGTGCGAGCAATGTTATCTATCAAAAACCTCGTGTAATTTAACAGTTTTCCACAGCCATATATTTTCACGTGAAACTCTAACGAATTTGGTCCTTTGCCAGGCCTTTGGCGAATATTAAAATTTCGGAACTTGCCGTGAGCCAAGGCAGCCGCACTTCGCCCTATAGCCGGAAATTAAATCGTTACATGGTCAGAGCTTAAGGCTGCATTCTCATTTTTCACCTGCGCCAAAACTTTTAGCGATAAATGTCAGTGTGTACGATAGCGGCTTGTTAGTAAACTGTGTGGCGCGTGTATTTTTGTATAAATACTTGCTAGTTGCAATAATAAATTAATAGTCAGTCAGATTTTTCTCACAGAAAGGTCTTTGAAGGTCCGTGGCATACCTATATCTGTCCGCCATTTTGAAGAAGAAGCTAAATGGCGCGACAGTTGATATACCAGGTTCCATTTAAAAATCTTTAATCCCCTTTCTCGTCCCTGGAAATTCGTCTTTATACTTTCATAGTATTAAAACACAAAAATATTCAGCAGAGCGATTCTGTAACCATCTCTCCGTGAAAAATTAGGTGAAGTGAGCTTAGAGTGAGCTGTCAGTAGTGTCAATCCCTAGCATTAGCTGCGAATGACAGCTCACTCCACGCTCACTTCACCTAAGCTTTCACGGTGAGATGGTTACAGAATCGCATTGCTGAATATTTTTGTTTTTTTATACTATGAAAGTATAAACGGAGATTTTTACAGAATCGATCGGCAGGAGCAAGTTAGACGCAGGATTATTTATATTCATTTGTTAAGTATCTTAACTGCTGATTATTGGCCACATTTCCACTACGTTAATATGTACCAGTTTTCTCCGTATCCACAGCTTCTATGCCAGCTTAATTACACCCTGTCAAGGATTAATTGAACAGTGGTGGCCCAGTGGAAACGGCGGCGTCTTACGAGTTGTAAGGTCGTAGGTTCGAACCCAGTCAGGCGCTTTACTTTGTGTAAATTATTTCAAAACTCTGCTCTCAAAACGGTGAAGGAAAACGTCGTGAGGAAACCGGCATGTCCTAGAACCAAAAATTCGAAGACATGTGACATCTGCCAACCCGCACTGGGCCCACGTGGTGGATTACAGCCCACTCCCTCTCACCGACAGGAGGGTTGTGTCCCAACAGTGGTAACATTCTAGGCTGATTATATAAGTATTAATCACGTCAGTCTCGTCTGTTACAAATAATGAACACCTCTAGGAAAATAAAACGCTCGCCGCTCACCTTTGTTCCTCTTGACTCAAAAAGCCACATTAAAGCTCATTAAGATTACTTTTGTCGTATTGTTTTCAAAGCAGTTTAATTCTACGCCAACAATATTGTTAAGCGCGTTTAAGGCTTTGTTAAATCCTTTTAGAATAAATGGTAAGCTTATTTTCTTTCTATATACTTACTGTAGTGTATCTATTTATTAGATATTTAAACACTGTATCTTTCACTAGTGAGGTAGCTGCTGTCACTAATGGCATCTGTCTGTCACCACGAATGGCGGGAGAAGGTGAAGTGGCCCTGCACGAAGGCTTGGGTGTGATAGCGATACAGCCAGTGATGTACATAACCAGCCTATACACCGTTAAATTTTGATCGTTTTAATCCTTAAAAGGGGTCATTGTACTCATAATTATGAACAACTTTTACTACGGGACCAATCCTGAAATCGTGAAAAAAAAAATCAGTTGATCCATAGATTTATGTTCGCATAACTCGACATAATGTATGGATCGACTATTTTTTTGTGCCGTGTACCCTGGTGGCCCAGTCCATGTTGGTAAATGTCACTTGTCTTCGAATTTTTGGTTCTAGGACATGATGTTTTCCATTACCGTTTTGAGAGCAGTGGTGATAGATTATTGCCACAAAGTAAAACGCCTGTCTGGGTTTGAATCTACGACCTATAACTCGTAAGTCGCAGCAGTTACCACTGGGCTACCACTGTTGCAGCTAGTGGTGAACAGGATTCTACACTTATCTAATTCTAGCTGCGCCCCGCGGATTCACCCGCATAAGTTTCGACCCCGTGGGAATATCAGGATAAAAAGTATCCTATGTGTTAATCCTGGTTATAAACTATTTGTGTGCCAAATTTCATCCAAATCCGTTCAGCAGTTGTTGCGTGAAAGAGTAACAAACATCCATCCATCCATCGATGCAAACTTTCGCAGTTATAATATTAGTGGGATAGGAAGGATAGTACCTACAAGTTTGTTTATTTGTCATGTTAGTTCCAGAAACGTAATTTCCTTCCAAGTGCCTCCTCTACAACTTTAATTAAAATCAAACGCTCCATGTTGATAGTAAAACAAAGGGTTATCCCAACTAATCAATATTCAACCGCATCTTACAAGTTTAATATACAGTCCATCACCAAAACCAGTGTTTACATAGGTCAGCCATCTTTCCAAATAAACAACCACAACCCTGACGTCGAACACCTCATCGACCGAAATTGCTTCTGCACCCTAATTGCGTATCACACTATCAAGCACAAACTGAATCATTTTGAAGGATATTGCTAATCCATTGCTTCATATGTTCGAAATTTTTTTCTGCTCAACAACGTAAACAACGCAATGAATGTTGTTGAACTGTCAAAATGAAAACCAAGAAAGTGTTACGCAGTTACCCTCTGGTCTATTGACCGGCTTGAATGAATCGAACCTCGAACGTAATTACATTATTAGTCGCTTGTGGAATATTAATAAAGCCGTTATAAGATTATTGAATATTATTACGTTTTAATAAAGCTGTTTAGGGAGGCTTTGAATTTCGGGTATGCAATTAGAACGTAGGGGTGGGGGGAGCGGCTAGCGTCCTGTGTGGGTAGGGTGGCCGTTTGTTGGACGTACCTAAACGCTGCGGAAACGTTTGATATGGCAAGTCTTTGGGGATATACAATAAATACCAAGTATTTTGTTATATTGTAAAGCAATCTGAAAGTGTCACACTGCCTCTCAAGATACAGGATTATACCTAGTTTGAGAGGCAGGGGTTATATTGTTTACCGATTTCAGTTCCTCAATTGTAATAATTTGTGTTCCTACCAAAGCTTATTTAAACTGTATATATATAAAACTTGTTAAATCTGTATTTTTGTGAAATAAAGTTTTATTATTATTATATTATTATTAAAGTATGTAGGTTGTAAAGAAACTATTGAAAATAATCTATAGGTACAGTCAGGGAAGGCAAGCAGTTGAGTAAATTGAAACTGCATCAAATGGCTGTGTTTTAGCCATTTTATACAACTGTCAAAGAATGACAGTCGTGATTAGAATATACGGACAAATTGGTAGTCTCCACTACATGACGTTGGCAGAATAGTCGACATCGGCTCAGTTGCCAAAAAGGGAACAAACAAATTGGTAGGCCCTGACTTTACATTTGATAGTTTCAAAGCCCGTCATAACTTCACACAGGGTTTTACTCACAGACGCTAAAGGGTGGAAAATCGCCCACTATAGAGTACTCTGTATTTTCATGCATGCTGAAAACAAGGCTGCGTTCGACGAGGCGGGGGTTGAGTGTCCAGTGGACAGCCACTCAACTGCACGCTGCAAAAACACCTCAAAGTGATTCTATATGGTAAATAGAAGGAAAGCGTGTATAGTGGATAACAGAATAGCGCGCTGTTTAGCACGAATGACGGGAAAAATGAATAGAATGCTGACCTGAATGTATGAAATATCGAATTGAATTCATTGAATGTGGAATTGGTTTATTTAAGTTGACTACTGACTGGAGGCCAATTCTCGTACTTATAAAACAATTCAAATTCAAGTCGCAATCTCATCTCAGCGACAATCAATGTCAAGATCATATCTTGACATTTTTGACAAGTTTTTGACATTTATTTTGTATTTTTGACAGATTGAGACTGAGATTAGAATGGAACGTTCTTAAAAATACGGAAATTTCCCATCTGTAATGTGTATTCATGTTTTTGTTTGTAATGTAAAAGCAAATCGCACAGAAATTAGTTAGACAGGCTCCCGTTAGGCGTCCAGGTACCTAATAATTTTATATCCTAATAAAGACCTATGGAAATTATAAACTGTACATGTATGCAATAAACAAATAAAAATGTATAGGTACTTAGTCTCCGATTTCGTCTCGTCTTTGACTTTTATAAGAATTCAGCGTATTCGCAAGTGGTAATTCTTTTCCTTTATTGGACACATAAAATTACTCTACATATACAATTTGTTACGTCATAATACATGTACAGATGCCAGTAGGTGAAGCTACCCGTAACTGTCAAATTTTCCCCATCAACCTTGAACGTTAATGCTTAAGCGATTAAGATGAAAATCTATTAAAGAAATTTGATAGATTGTAGTAGCTTGATGTGCTGGCGTACAAGCCGAGTTTGACTCAGAATTGAGTTTTCTAACAGGAAACCAAAATTGGAAAACCTTGAAGTGGAAATTCATAATTCTTTTATTCGTGTATCTACCTGTAATATTATAGAGACTAACAAAGTACAGCTATCGAAAAACTCGGTTACTGTAACGTTTCACGGAACCAATTATTGTTCTAGGAATACAGGAATACGCTGTCACGCAGTGTACGGAACCCCACTACGCTGGTCTGGTTTATCGGTTCCAAGAAGACAGATATTTGATTTGATTTAAATTCCCAATAAACCACTTTGTTTTTGGTTCGTAGCACTTAACCAATTGCAGATTTTGGGGATTTCAAATTACAGTCTATCGAAATTTCCGACAATTACAATTTCACATTAAGGCTGTTGCGGCGAATTTACTAGAAATAATATCAATTACTGACTCTCACAGAGAGTAGGCCTACTGTGTCCCAGCAGTGGGAATGTTATAGGCTGATTATTATGCTAATATCAATGAAATCGAACACTTGAATAGCGATACTTCTATAAAAAAATATTCTATGTAACTGATTAATATCGTCAGCGGCATGAAAGTTTTCATCCTAATATACTTGCTAAATGCCTTCACAAACTTAACCCAGATATACCAAAACTGAATTTCTATAAGGAAAGTGTCGCACTGAACTTCTCGTAACGCAAACTTGAGGCACAAAGCGCTGAATTTCCCTCTCACCACTCACTTCACGGCGCTTTCAATATCGTCTACGCCACTAGAAGCTGAATTTGCATCTCAATTTAAAGCGCAGCTCTTGCTTTACGCTCATAGGCATGCGTTAAAAGAAAATTGGGGCAAACTTTTCATTCATAAATAATGTATGATATTCTTATTTATTCCGTATTTACATGCGATAAAAGGGGTTTAGAATATTATATCGGCTAATTTTCTGTTTTTATGGCATACGAAAAAAAATTGGTTGCGAAGACATGGAAATGTTCTAGAAAATGGAAATTTGCTGTTATATGGCATAATAATATAAAATAAGTAAAAGTTTTATTAGGAAAAGTAAAATGATCTGGCGCGGCTATCAACGCCCCACACAAAATACATGGAAGAGATTTGTTCCATGACCTATTATGCCATATTATAATTGGATTGTGGACGTCAGATAGGCAGCCGCTCCATGTAAAATACTAGTACCCAGCTGCATCCGGTTAGACTGGAAGCTGACCCCAACATAGTTGGGAAATGATGATTATGCCAGATGATGGCAGATGATGATTATGCTATATAACTAAGTATATAAATATTCTATTCTGTACTTACCTAGTTTATCCATTACAGTAAGATAATTACTACCAAGGAGACAAATAGCGAACGTTATTTTTCGGGAAAATATTATTGTAGATATTATTAAGCGAAGGATATATTAATGAAAATATTTCCAGGGATACGTAGCTAGTTTTCATCTATTTTTCCAAGTCCATATTATGTTTACGAGCGAACTTGGTATCTTGGACTGAAAACTTACAAAAGTTTGGCAGGACTTGCCAAAATGGCGGCCGAAACCAAATAATTTATTCAACTCGTTGTTTGTTTGTGAATTGGTTTTGTGATATTAATATTAATTATTTTGTTTCAGGTTTAAGAAGGACACAACTATGAGGAAAGGTAAGAATTTGTTTTATGATTCATTTGCATTGTTCTTTTCTTCTTCTCTTTTCGGGCAGAAGAGTCTATTTTTTATTTGTTTTTTAAAAATACAGTCCATAGCAAAATTACAACCAGCTTCTAATGAATTTATGCATTAACTACTATTCTAGCTAAACCCTGATTAACGTCGACCTGGAGAATTTATATTGCAATTGGTACTTAACTCTCTTTTAATTTAATAAGCTAAGGGTTAGTGGGCTCCAACATAAAAATCTAATTATTTCATGCGATATGCACGTAATTCTAAATATAGGTACTGATATAATCTACGTTCGCGATTAATTCGCCAAACATGTAAATAAATATGAGTTATTGGAAAGATAACTTTAATTTTACACAATAAAGTTCAGTTTACGATACAACTTGAAAAAAAAAATTAAGACTTTAAATAATGCTTGTCACTCTGATATCAACTTAATTTTCTCTGCAATAAAGTTGATATTTGTTTGACTTGAAATAACATAAATTGGAAACGTAAATTTTAATAGACCTTAAATAGATTTCTTGTGATCTACCTACTTACAAAAATCCTAAATTCATTCAACACAGACAACGCACAGACTAAACCGCTGGGTCTGAAAACATGAAATTTTGCACATGAGTTCCTTATATAGCGAAAGTGAGCACTAAGGAAGGATTTTTCATCCCCTAAAGGGGTTAAGTAAGTACGTACGGAAGTTCGTCATTTTCACAAATCTCTTCGGGCACACGTCTTGTATTCTATGAATGTTATTATATTCCTCATAACAAACTTAACTGAAGGAATTACTTTTTAATATTACCTTACTCTTTTTTTCTTGGAACAGCTTTTAATTTTATTGACACAGTTCAGCCAGCTCGGTCGGAACTCCGCCTTTTTATAAAAAAAACGTAGCTATAAAACCTTTTTACTGGACTAATGAGGCAAAACATTAGCATTCTCACGTTAAATTACAGTCACGAAACATTTGGTGGTGAACGGGAACGATTAGGTAATTTAAACGGGTATTTATTTACCCGGTACATTTTTAACGTAAGTACATTGTACGGTCAGTGGTTGTGAAATAAAATAATAACAATATCACTATACCCGGGTACCCGAATAAATATCAAATATGAGGCTGTTTGTTAAATAAATGACATCACAGTTAGGGATACTATTTATAACTATAACTGCCAACAGTACAGTCGGCTGAACAGTGATCATACTCTTTTACTGTTCAATCGACTGTACTTTTTGTGACAAAATAACTCTTGTTAATTGCTTGCAATATTTTGTTTGTTTTTGTAACAAAATTGCTACATTTTTATATCCGTATTATCCCTGTAAAAAACGCTATATGACAACTTGGACATCGTTAATTCAAACCGAAAACTAAAAATCCCTTATAATGTTTCTGTTATGCTTAAAATCCAGCCTCTTCTTGTTTCGACAGCTATTATAATTTCTTGAACGTTCCCTTAGAAGGGTAGCCCATGTTCAAACTGCGTAACACCGGGAAAAGTGCGCAACAAAGTTGTTAGGAAAGGGTTGGCAGTGTACTCTCGCCTTTATCTACACGAGCTATGCGGTCTATTGAGTTCTTTGATACTTTGTAATGTCATCCTACAGCTTAATAAATTTACAAACGATCTTTTGTTCTGTACTTTTTGGGAAATTAATGGTACCTAGGTACTAAATTATATTAGAAATGACGAAAATGTCGTGAGCAAAGTTTTGATTATTAATATCGATGGCTATAAGAGTAGGGGAAGACCAAAGAAGCGATGGATGGACTGTGTGAATGATGATATGGTTAGAAAGGGGGTGACTACCGAGATGGCGACTAATAGAGAATTATGGAAGTAAAAGACATGTTGCGCCGACCCCAAATAAATTAGGATAAGGGCAAGAGGTAATTAATTATATTAGCCGTGATCGATTAAACTGGGTCAGTAACAGACACAATAGGTAGGTAGACGCTAAATTACGCTTGTGTGAGGAAAAAAAATGTTAAAGTAAGGTATATATACATAGATTGTTTGTTTGAATTTTTATCTGATTTAAGTTTGTTTGACTTGATTGTTCGAAGACATGTGACATCTACCAACCAACACTGGGCCCGCGTGGTAGATTATACCAACCCACTCCCTTTCGAAGACAGGAGGCCTGTGTCCCAGCAGTGGGAACAATATAAGCTGATTATGATGATATGATGACATAGATTGTAGGTAAAATATATAATACGATGTAACAGGAAAATGTAAATCCTCAAAAAAAAAACAACTCGAAAGAATATTAGTAACGAAGCCATAATTATAATGCGCGATAAGATAAAATTCTCATTAATTCTAACGCGCACCTAAAGCTGTACTGAAAATCTTTTAAAAATGAAATTAAAACACGTTTCAATTTACATAACTCAATAGCATCCTATTCCCTTCCCGCTTTTCTCAAGGAAACTCATAAAATTACACGTGAAATCGGGACGAGTTGTCTCCTCGGTTTACAGTTCTGCCAGCTATTGTGACCACACGTCGACGAATAGACATAACCACAAACTGTGGTGGCAGAAACCGAGTTTTAGGCACCTGTCCCACTGCCGACGAGGATGCGACTAGCTATCAACGATTTTCTCGCTCAAGAAACGTATAAAATATTATAGGTCTGGTGTAAGTAAAAGAGACACATTGTTGCCCGCGGACGAGTTATCGTTTGTCGCAGTGGCAAGAGCTATCGAAGAGAGTACTCGCTCAGCGACGCTCGCTTAAAGGCAGAACACTCGCCGATACGCATACCAGCGAGCTCGTCCCCGTCGCGCACTAGCTGCTGGTTGCTCGCCAACTCGTTTTTAGTTGCTAGCGCTATTCGTTTCTGGTTAATGGCCGGTAGTGGGACAGGTGCCTTAAGAATGCAAGTGTGAGCACCATAGCTAATAAGTACTTTGTACGCTAAGAACTTCATGGTGCTGAAATAAAGAGACTTGCAAGAAACAGTGCACCAACTTAATGTTAAAGTGAAGTTTTCACGATCCAGTCATCAAACGTTCATATTGCCAATATACAAGACTATCTATTGCTTTCTGTACAAGCGCACCTTCCCAAAACCTCATGAAGTCATCAATGTTCAGTCTGACTTTGAAAACTGTTGCGTGTGACCCAAAACCATTAAGCCGTTATAAAGAATTCCTTTAGATATCCGTCATTACTTATTCATTTAATCGACACATTCATCAGTCGTTAACAACGTGGTTAGAATTCAACTTTATAAACTAGTCGAGTAAGATTAGATACTGCCGTAAATATGACCTATATGTACGGTGTAAAGGACAGCGATGCGTAAACTCTTACAATGAATTCAGCACACGGTTCTAGACCCCCTCAAAGTAGAACTACTACGTTGGCAAAAAAAAAAACTGGTGTTTCATAAAAAAGTGTACCAATTCCGTCAAAATGTCTGGAACAGCTGAACCTTTTTTTAAATAACCGAGGAAACCTTTCAACGTTGAAGCTCTAGAATGATGTACTCGATTCATTGTAACAGTTTGTACGTCGAAGTACCTTAGTGCCCATACCCACGAGCGACACGCGTCGACGACAGAGGCAACTGCATCCGTCAACACTCGACACATCGGCAGCTGTCGTCGACACCATGTCGCTCGTGCATTTGAGTATAGTGCTCAAAAATCGTCGACGGCTGCCGTCGGCACGCGGCTGAGTTGCCTCAGTCATCGACGCATGACGCTGGTGTGTACACTTACACTTGTATAATTTACAACTACTCTACTCCCCTCCCCTCCCTCTCTCTCTCTCTCTCTTCTTTACTCTACTTTTTTTGTGGCATTATTTTTAGAATGGAATAGAATAGAATGCATTTATTTGTCAGAATATTGTTACAAAGTTGTTAGGTATATTATGTGTTTAGATCATAATATTCTGCCGTTCCCGGTTTGTAAATATTGTTTGTAAAATCATGGGTCATTTTATCATTAGGATTACAAAGTTTTACTCACAAACAAGTGGGAAAAAAAAAATAAAAAATAAAAGTTATCAAAGAGATTTTGTAAGTCAAAATTCAATAAAGTCAAACTAATTATGATGATTAGGCCATAATGTAAAGTTTTGAGGTAATTTTTTCATTCATAAAATCTTTATTCGGGTAGTAACATTATCTTATTATATTATTTCATTACCATAAATAGGTACGTAACGATGAGTGAAACTGCCATCGTTGTCACAATTAGTAACGAAGCATGACACTAGCCCAGACTTATATAAAAGCAGCAGAGTGTGAATGACAACAATAGATTTCCAGCGAAGTATACTAACAAAACACTTTTCTAGTCTAGATAACCTTTTTCCCCATAAACCAGACGAGGGTAGTCCAGAACACAAAGGGTCTATCGACCTGACTCTTTCTAACGTTGACCTTTACTTTACGACTTTTAAATGTCGTCTCCCCGAGCTCACGACCTCGGAACGTATTTTGCCAATACATTCCGATCGGGGTCACATACTTAGTTTTTTTTCTTGAAGTTCTGTGAATTGTTTTCATATTGTACTGATTTATGGAGATCTTTCAGATGCCCAGATAAAAAGGACTCTTTGGGGTAATCCAGGATATGGGATATTTGTGTGCCCATCCGTATTCGTTTATACGTGATTGAGGAACAAATAGCCAGACGTCTTTACAAACGGTCTCATTTATAATATTTCTGTATTGAATCATACGAGTAGCAATGCGTTTAGAGCAAGTAAGACATTGGGGTTGAAACCTTTAGGTGTGTCTTCAATGAAGTAACTGTCACTGTTAGCCTGCATCATCCCACAGCTGGGCAAGGCCTCTCCCCATGACTTCCAGCTCTTTCGATCCAGGGCTAAAGTAGGCCACTGGTCGTTTGTTTTGTGCGGCTCGTCCCGCCATCTTCTACGGGGTCTGCTAGGACGCTTTCTAGCTGTGTTAGGGCTCCACGTGGTGGTTATCTTGGCCCACAGCTTATTGGGCATACGGCAGACGTGGCCAGCCCAGTCCCACTTCAGCTTAGCGGCTTTTTGAGCAACGTCAGTAATCTGTGTTTTGGAGCGCAGTGTGGTCTTCAATGACGTATTCAATAAAAAAACGGACAGTTTAATATTCTTCCCATAGCGGGTGACGGGTCTATTTAGTTTTTTTCTTGAAGTTCTATAAACTGTTTTTCATATTGTGTTGATTTATGGAGGTCCTTCTGATACCCGGATAAAGAGGATTCTCTGGGGTAATCCAGGATACGGGCTATTTCTGTACCCATTCATATTCGTTTAGTTGCGTGATTGAGGAACGAATATCCAAACGTCTTTACAAACTGTCTCATCTATTTACTAATAATAAAGCTGAAGACTTTGTTCGTTTATTTGAACGCGCTAGTCTCTGGAACTAACAGTCGGATTTTTAATATTCGGTTTGCCTTTGATAGTCCAAATTGTTGAGGAAGTTATAGTAGGAAATATAGTTAGGAAATGGCTAGGTAGAAGAGTGCAGCGGTGGCCTAGTGATAACGCCCCCGAATTACGAGTTGTACGTCGTATGTTCGAACCCAGCCGAGCAGGCGCTTTACTTTGTGTAAAATTGTAAACACCACTGCTCTCAAAACTGTGAAGGAAAACATCGTGAGGAAACCGACATGTCCTAGAACCATAAATTCGAAGACATGTGACATCTACCAACCCGCACTGGGCCCGCGTGATAGATTACAGCCCTGTGTCCCAGCAGTGGGAACATTATAGGATTATTTTGTTATGTTATGTAGGTAGAAGTGAGAACGCAACAACGAACAGTCCGTTGAGGTAGGTCAGTAGGTAACTACGAGTCTTGGCAAATGATCGTAGCATGATGTCATGATTAAATGCAGCTGTAGCAGTAACATGATGCAATGTATTGTCATATCGAAGTTGAGGTACTCTAAATGATTATTTGTAGTGTCCGACCGAAAGTTCGGTTTCGGTTTCGGTTTCGGCCGAGTTTCGGCCAAAAATCAAGTTTCGGTGGCAGTTTCGGTTTCGGCCATAATTGGCCGAAACTTTTGCCGAAACCGAAACAGTAACCATTAGTGATTTGATTTATTGATAACTGATAAACATTTTGCTATGAGAACTTAAGTTGAAAAAATAATAAAAATATTATTAATATTTTTTTATATTATCTATATTGTATTTAAAATTCAAAGTTCTGACTGACTGAGACATCAACGCACAGCCTAAACCGCTGGTCCGAGAGACATGAACATTGGAGGGTGTATTCTTCGTGAAGAGTAGGTATCCACTAAGAAAGGGTTTTTCGAAATTCCACCCCTAAGAGGGTGAAATGGGGGGATTTTGTTTGTATGATAAATCTTATTCCTTGAGTTAATAAACTTGAAACTTGGCACGAATACTTATCTAAGTAAATTATGAAGTTGGGCATTTTTTGTTTTTATAAACTACCCCCTAAAAGGGGATTGGGGGGTTTCAAAGTTTGTATGGAAGAATTTTAGCGCGCGGTCCGTTTTAATCGAAACTCAGTATTTATACCTAAAATTTAAAGGAAAGAATAATGATTATCAGGGTTTTTCGAAAATCTACCCCTGACGGCCTGAAAAGGGGTCAATTTTACAGGGGAGGATTTTACAGCGTGGCTTGATTAACTCGAAAATTGGTATAAATAATCTTTGAATCAAGTTATGGGATGTGCCCAAATGATTTTTCAAAATTCCACCCCTGTGGGGGTGAAAAGCAAAAAATAATCTTGAAAATTGGCATGAATACTCGCCTAAGTAAGCAATAAAGTTTATCATTATTAGTTTTTCAAAACTACCCCTCAAAGGGGGATATAGGAGTGTTAAAGTTTGTGTGGAAGAAATTGAATGCGCGGTCCGATTAACTCGAAACTCAGTATTACTTTCGACAGAAAATAATTAATAATAAGTATGTAAGTTGTCGAAAATTGACCCATGACGGGGCAAAAAGGGGTAATTCGGTTTTTAGGGGAGGATTTGTACTTGAAACTGTATGTTACATTTTCACGCCTAAGCCACTGAACTTCTGATTTGGCAAAGCGATAGATTGCATCCTGGGGAAGCACATACTTTTTATCCTGGTAGCACGTTCCCGTGGGATTCCGACATTCACGCGGGCGAAGCCGCGGGCAGAAGCTAGTATTAAATAAATGATTACAACAAAATTAATATACCTACTGTGTTTCCATTTCATGTCCTAATTAATGCAGAATAGTGGGTAAAATGCACCAAATTTCAGTATTTTAAGGAATTTAATACTTAACCACGTGAGTTTCGGTTTCGGTTTCGGCCGAAACTGAATCTACGGCCGAATATTCGGTTTCGGTTTCGGTTTCGGCCGGAAAACCAGTTTCGGTCGGACTCTAAAATTATTTGTAGCCAAGACCACGCACTGGCGATGTACCTACTGTACTAGAATAAAGTAAAGTTAAATATTTTATGATTAGCTTCACTTCATGTGCGTGTATATTTTGTATTCAATTTTTAATACAAACATGAAAATTTTCCTATGTCCTTCTCCAGACCTAGGCTATCTGTCAAATTTCATATCGGCTTAGTGGTCTAGGAGTGAAAAGGTCTTTCGCATCTATAATAGGTATTAGTACGGATATCAGGGGCTCGTGGGTAAATAATAACTGCCGCACAGGTCGATCGATCAGGTTAAGCTACGCTTGCCGCGGTTGGTCTGTGGATGGGTGACCATCTTTACATACCGAGACCCCTCCGTGCCTCGGAAAGCACGTAAAGCGGTTGGTCGCGGCTACCATTCGTGAATCTTTGACAGTCGTTACGGGTACTCAGAAGCCCGAAAGTCTAACAACCAAGGGGTATCGTATTACCCAGTAACTGGGTTGTGGAGATCAGATAGGCAGTCACTCCATGTTAAATATTGGTACTCAATTGCATCCGGTTAGATTTGAAGCCGACCCCAACATAGTTGGGAAAAGGCTAGGCAAATGATGCATCACCTAAATCCAAGTTTTGCAATTCCTTAATTTGCACATTAAGAAGATTTACTCAACTCAGCATAAAACTATTGAGAACCTAACCAAACCATTGATTAGATTAGAATCGTTCCTAACGAACCAACTTAATATTGGCAGCAAATTTCATTATTATATTTAATTATCATCAGCATTTCCCTTAGCAGTAGAAAAATACCTTCCTTCTGGAAGGTTTTAGTAATTCGGGAAGGAAAGTTGGCCGAGACAGTTCGCTGTTACGAATAAACGTCTTATTAGTGGGTTAGGTACGTGTTTCTCGACAAGTTATGTATTACACGTGTCTTTTGACCCATCAACATTTGTACATACCGTACCTATTTAGGAACACGTGTCATGTTTCCGGTCAAAATATGTAACTATCTGTAACTTAGTGAATACATAATACGCTAACGTGTCCTCCTTGCAACCTGATCCATTTTTATAAAATGCTAGATTTTGTACGCGGCTTCACCCGCGTGGATGTCGGAAATTATTCCACGGGGACGTACTACTTACCGGGCTAAAAATTATCATATGGCCTAACCCAGGGCACTGTCTAGCTGTACGGAAAACATCGAAATCCGTTCAGCCGTTATGGCGTGAAAAGGTAACAGACGAGTTACTTTCGCATTTATAATATTAGTATGAATATTTAGATGGTAACCATAAAGAGATAACATTAAAATTGTACGATACCCGGAATGCTTCATTTTAGACAGACATTTTCCTGTTTTAAAAGAAAGTGTTGAAGCAGCCCGCGTGTTGACCCGTCTTTTGCTGACATCGAATATTTCCCTTTGCCCTGAATTTCAGGAGTATCGTGGTCCGATTTCGTAGAAGGACAAACACTGGAAAACCAGGAAGTGAAATAATTACAGATCTACTTGATATGTGGAGATCTTCATTGTTTGTAAAACAATGACCAACATTTTTAACAAGACTGCAGGCAATGTCGTAGATTTAATTTCCATTCGCAGAACTGAACTGGTCTGACTCTGGTGGCTCCTATTATGTTCAATTTTTGTTTCTGCGACAGATGAATGAGCACTTGAGCGTCACCCTCGCGCCTATTCTATAAATGGGATTTTAATTACCGCCTGAATTCGAGTGTCCCATTCTTTGCGAAATTCATTAAATATAAGGCGAGCCCCGTGAGAGACTTGCTAATTGGCGAACTGTACTGACGTCTGGCCAAAAGGCATGTCACTCGGCCCACCGGGCAACCTACCACTCTCCCTCTCACCAAATAAAAGATATTAAACAAAATTATATCTTCCCTACGGCAATTTAAGTTTCAAATTCGATTGGAGACACGAATGGTTCCATTTAAAAGGGTTCGAATTCTCGAAATGTAAATTACGTTGATTTCATTTGCTTTGAAAGGAAAGATTTCCTCTCAAGGGACATTAAATAATTACTAAGTAAGTTGTGTCTGTATATAATTAATTATGGGAGACAACTTTTACCTTGAGCAAGGGACGAAGAGTAAATACATCTTTCACCCGAACATAAACATACGTTTATAGGGAAACATAAAACATAATTTTATGTAGGGGACGCGTACCTTGATGAGGAATAGTCTGTGATCTTTATAATAACAAACAAGTCCTGTACGAAGGACCCTATCACTTTGAATTATTGTAGATTGCTCCTTAGAAATGCGGGACAAAGTAAACTTGATTGGATTAAAGCAAGCTTGTTCAGATTTCAACTTAATAAATACTAGGTCCAACTTCACTATACTTATTTGATAAAACGTACTATTCCTTTAAATAAAATAACATTCGTGTTTGCGCAAGCTCCATCGAATAAATAAATACTCTTACTTCCCTTGCATTTCTTGCGACGGATAATATGATTTCCTGCAAAATGCATTTTAATATTCCACTGCGGATTCAATTTCTACAAACTGGGGTAACTAGGTTGACAGCATTTCCGTGAATGCCAAAAGTGACTTTACGGTCTAAATGTTTCTTCGTGAACATTTTACGTTATTATTTGCATTAAGTTTTTGTTTGTCATTAGCAGAAAATATGGGAGTTAATTTGGCCAACTTCAGTTCAGCAAGCGTAGTATGTTTAATTTGTCGATATTCGTCGGTAACATCGCATCAACAAAGTTTGGGACTCTATTGCATGCATGTTGTCATTATCAAATATGAAGAAAACCAACTCCCCTTTAGAAGTATTTACGTTCTTCCAACCGGAAGAATCTCCTTGCAGAATAAGTAACCGCACTCGCATTTCAAGCAAATCATATTCAAACTAGTCTTTGTGTTTTCCACATACAGCTGCGGGCGACTGGCCGATTTCTCTACATCATTTTAGAGAAGCAACAAAAAAGGATCTGCAGCGACAGCTCATGTATCGTCCGCGCAATAAAAACAGTCGGTATAAACCCGCCCTTAGGAAACACGTCGCCCGGGACACAGCGTTATTGAGAGTAGGGTTGCTATATTAAACATACATCTGCTTTTAAATTAACTTTTTGGGTTTTTTTACCCGTTGCCTATCGTAAAACCCACTTCAGTTCACACTGCCTTAACTTTTTGTTTATTTTTGTGTGAGTTTCATAAAAAATTTGCTCCGAAATGTTAGTGTTAAATTGACCAAAAAATCATTGGTACCGCCACAACGATATATAACGATGAAATTAGATTCGTTTGGTTCTATATATGTATTTCCAATGTGTTACACTGCCTACCAAAGTGCCATTCACACGTAATGTAGCGAAAAAAACGTCCTGCCAAATTAACCGCTCCGTCCGCCCTCTGATCTTTGATCTGGCAACCCTACCGGGGCCATAAAAGACGCGGGAACTCGTTACGTTCATATAGCAAAATGTATTCCATAAAACTAGCATAAGCTGAGTTATACAGCGCTGCAGAAAACGTTCCGCACGAATGTACGGTGAAGACATCAGGCATCTGTGCCGAAGTATTATTTTTATAAACTGTGCGCATTTATTGGAGCAGCGATTTGAATGCTTTTGTGTGACAGCTGTGCCATATTTATGAGGGGCATTTTCTTGTTTCTCGGGTTCTAGAGAGAGGTCACAGCAAAGCGGCCTGGAACACAACAAATAAATAAAACTATATTACATCAACAAAAGGACAATCTTTCACAAAGCTTATTTCATAAAATAATAGGTAGGTAGGATAATATAGTTGTTACCAACAATCTAACGAGTTCATGCCTAATACAAATGAATTCAGAATCAAACGCATGGATATCATTTTGCAATAGATGTGAAAATTCATAATTTTCTTATATTTGGTCGTGCTGCACCAACCAGTGTTACCATGAGGCATGGTGTTACTCAGTAACTGGGATGCGGAGATCGGATAGGCAGTTGCTCCATGTAAAATACATTCAGCTGCATTCGGTTAGAATGGAAGCCGACCCCAACACAGTTGGGGGAAGGCTAGGAAGATTGATTTTGGTCATGCTGGGTGATCGAAATCCAAATCGAGGTTCTTGAATAAGTAACGAGTAATGTGTGTAGTTTGTAGCAGGAATAGTATTAATAAACTTTCAGTCAACAGGCCTGCCGATGTTTAACCCTTTCAAATTATATCCGAACGCTCCCGCTCAGCGCTCACACACGCAGTTCCAGCGGGCACACCACTAATGTTCTATCGATCCGGTAGTTTGGCAGCGGTTACAGTCGGTGCCATGCGAAACACGTCATTGGCTCGTGCCCCCAATACCCCGGTGCCTTGGTCGAACACTAGTGATAAACCCCAAACGTTCCTACAAGCGATTAACATGAACTGCTAGTCTGCTACGCTAAATGCGCTCGAGTCGTTTTGTTATTGCAGAATGAAGCTAATCTACAATATTTATGACTGCAGTTTTTGAGGTAATGGTAATAGTGTTTACAGACGCAACTGAGGAGACTGCATTTCTGGTGCAAGTTGATGCTTGCTTGTTTTTAACAGCGGTCGGCGATTGTTTTTCAGTAAGCTGTGGAACCAAATGCATTGTGGGTTTTTATAATTTCTAACTTGACGGTATTATCGTGAACGTCACGGCATCACGATAACACATGAAAGCAAAATCGAAGGAAATATATTATTATAAAGACGCTGTTAATTTCCGTCCACGATAACGTTGTAATGTGCAGTGTACACGTATTTATATAGAGTTTATCGGCGTCGACGTAGTCGTCCTCGATAATATCGTCACGTTAGAAATTATAACAGAGCACAATACCGTCATTTTGTACTTAAAAAAAAAATTGGTAATCTATCTACTACTAAAATTGTTAACTCCTCGGAAAATTATTAAACTCCTTAGATATTTGGATCGGAATTGAGGCTAAGGAATTTCCAATAAACACTATTTCATTCTTTGGAATTCACCTTCTGCTACATTTGAGTCGATCTAAATCACCTGGATTTTTACACCACGAAACGAACACGTATTCTAGAATGTTGTACTCCGTAAATATTTCCGTTGGTACTCTATCCTGAACGCTTCGCCATCCATCGTCGTTCGTGTTCCACCTAAGTAATGCCTACTGCCTAGTCTAAAATTTACAACCAATAAACTTGACTGTAAAGAGGTTACAGTTCTCAAAGAAATTGGAGAGGCAGGCCGCATTTGATTTACATAGATACGGCTAACGGTCAAATAACATTGGGATACAGTAGCGAGGGTTGGCACGGGACCAGAAATATTTACTACTGTAGCATTAAAAGAATTTGGTACTTACACAATGTATGTTACGAAGGTCATGCTAAAGTCGCGAAAAAGTAAATCCATGGTTATTTTTAAAGGAAAGCCCACCTTTTCTTGTTAAGAAATTAGGTCGTGAATTTATTGCAAAGACGTTTTCTAATAAAATCTCCTATTCCATAAAAGATCAAATCAAATTCTGGATATCAATGTAAACCCCAGAAATTTTCACTGCATATATGAATAAGCAAGATTAACGGTTCATATACTTTGTCTGTTTTGTTTTTAGTGAAAAGGTCAGTGAGAGCATTGATCTAAACTTTATTGTTAATTTGTGATACGCAAGTCGTATTCAGTTGAAAACTCATTAAATCAAATATATGTAATTTGCTGCCTCTCCTTTTCACTAGCGTACAGCAATTGTCAGTGCTGAACAATAACATGATTTAATTACTCACATTAAAGTGGTCTGGACCGTTTTAGATTTCACATTAAAGGGCCAACACGACCATTTGTTAAATGAACAGGTGAATGAACTTTGACCACCATCTATAGGTAGTAGGTATCGAGGCACTTGGTAGGAAAACCATGGAGGAAGTTAATTTTGCCTTTTGGCAAAACTTTTGCTTTTGTTCAGAAAAGTCTTCCAGACAACACACCTCAAAATGAATTTCGACGGTAAGTCAGAGTTTCGATTGTTATTCTTCAGCATTTAATTTGGACGTTCCCAGAATCGGTTGGTTGTACCTATATATACAAACTTTCTCCAAGCCACACCACTTCAAGAGATCCGAAGGTATGCCTTGGCCTCCAGCCTTCAGTTTGTTTTGGTCCCATTATCTTCTCTAGGTCGACATAAACTTCCGTATAACATAAGCCAGAAGCTTATCACACCGGATGAAGTTCAGACTTACCTCGATTTTTTGCTGGTGTTGATCGTACACTTTTCACTCATGGATCTTCAATGGAAAACTTTGTTGAAGTGAGCTGTCATTCCACCTGATGCTAGATTGACTATTTACTTCAAACTCACTTACTTCACCTTAGGTTTCACGGTGAGATTTTTACAGAATAGACTCGCTGATATCATCTTCTCCAGGTCGACATACTTTCCATATGAGTGCAAATCCAGTAGTTCTATTAACTAACGTAGCGGCACCTCTTGCCGGTAGAGGCGGTGGCGGTGTGACGCCGGCGGCGCTGGCGACATGAACGCGGCTCCGCCCCGAGCGGTCGGCGCGGGCGACTCCACGCCGGGCTCGGACGTCGGTGAGCGGATCACGAGGCTCTTCCCCAAGTGCCGCCCCAAGAACATGCAGCACGCACACGACAGGTAAACTAAGGTGTATAATATGGTAGGACGTGGCTTTTGGAGTCAGGTAGGTATAGCTGGGCACAGAATTTGGGAGTGCAGTGGACAGTTGAATGAGGCGTCTACTGGACTCCCAAATTCTGCGGTATGAACGTTGCCTACTGGATTTTGTTTCTGTTGACTTTGTTCCACCTCAGCTCAAGGATAATGTCGACCGGCAGCAGCATTTGGCTGAACACCACAAGTACTTTAACTCTTAACTTTGGTCCAGTCTAGACCGAGCAGGGTAGCTCTGTTAGCAATATCCATAACAATGATGCGGACCCGAAATTGTAGACTTAGTTTCTTTCCAGCCAGGGTCATCCACCGGCGACACTAGGTAAAGCAATTATTATGGACACGAAAGCTTTCAGCCACCCCTTAACAACTCTGTTGAACACAGATTCATTAAGTAATAATTATCGCGTTTTACGTGCACAAACATTCTGTGATTGCCGACATCTTACGTGTGCAAACACATTAAAATCCACAAACTCGATCCAAAGGGGCAAAGGCTTTGCGATGTTGATTCTGCAACGTAATTAACCCTTTATATAACGTTTTACAAGTACTTTAATAAGTTTCTGAAGATAAAACTCGAAGGGTTGTTTTATGTTCTTTTCTCACTGGACTACTAATGGAGTTGGGTAGAAGCATTGTACAGTATTACCTACTGTTGATATTATTACTTTTCCATTAAATTGAGCTGATTCTATTAAACAAATAGACACTGCTGCCCCCTCTATCTTTTTCTTCCATAGTTTCATACCTACTCATCTATTTCGAGTTCCTATCCAACTGCACGTTCTTCTCTTGTAGATCGATCCCTCATCTCTATTATTTTTCTCTTCTGCAATTATTTTAAAGCCACTGCTTAGATATTAAAGGAATACGTCAAACGTTTCAGGTTGACCTCCAGTCTGGAGGGTCGCGACCGCGACACCAACAACGTGAACAACGTCTCGTCTGATGAGGAGCGAGGCAACGAGAGCCAGCTAGTCATACTCAACTCCAAGGGAGGCACCTACAAACTAAGAGACTCCAGGTAATAACCACAAAGACAAGGGCACACTTCCTTCTTTAAAGGACTGGTACTGTCTGTAATGAACAAATGACTGGCTAAAAAAATCTTTCAAATATCACATTTTATCTAGGGCTTGTTGTAACCCAATTAAGATAAAAATGATGCTTCTTTTTGTCGCCTAAGCACGGCCTCTCTTTAAATTTGACGGCTTCGATGTCGCCTTGCCTTAAAATGTTTTTATTTGCAGATTGTTGCATAGACCACGAAACATTTCTGGGGTTGGGGTCTTTTCTTATGGCTGATGGCATCAAACATAAGAATGATATGCATAATCAACCTGTAATGTTCCTACTGGTGGAAAACACGCATTTCGTCGAGACGGAGTGGGCTTTAATCTACCACGCGGGCCCAGTAAGGACGTTTTAAAATTCTATACTATTTTTCTTCTTTTACCAGGATCATAGAAATCGCGGGAGGTCGGGAGCTGTACTCACAGAGCCGGACAAAAGCGGTTCGCAAGCTGCGACACAACAATACACACAAACACAACCTGAGGAACAAAGTGCGGTCACTCACTAAGGATACCGTCGACTACGCTACTGATAATCTTGCTAATGAGGTAAAATTTAAATTCTGCCAAAACTTTTGTTGATAGTATTTCGTTACAAGGTGAGGCTCTTGTCCAGATTTAGGAGAGGAACTTTCCTAAACTTTCTCCTCAAAAGGAATTTAGGACACACGTTTCTGCACGATTCTATTCACGAGCATTTTGCTGGGTTTAGTCTTAATACATAGCTTGGCAGATAAGCATGCCCCACTAAGTTGGCAAGTAGCTTACGATAAAATACTGCGATAAATTGGACTTTGACCTTGAATTGGATTTCCTGCAGACTGGCTCGACGCTACTGTAATATAACAATTTCTATAAAAACTCCATGGAAATTGTTCTACTAGAATAGCGTCGCACCGCAGGCACGGTCGCAGCCCAAGATTGGGGGGGGGGGTCATCAAGTAGTAAGTTAATAACTTAAGTTAGTAAGGCAAGTAAATCATACAGACTCTCGACAGCTACAATGATTTTGGGGGGTCATCCCCACGACCCCCAGACAGCACCTGTCTCACCGTCCGTCTGTCTGCTGAGCCTTCAAGTGTTTCAGTGCATAGATCACTAATACTACAATTAAAACATTAAACACTCGCACTCATGCAAAGTGGATGCTGCGACCATAGAGCGTTCGGTGGTGACGTCATTCGCCCGCTCTTTTGAACTCGCTCTGGCAGAGGCTTTAAAGAAATAAGTAGATATAAATTGCCCTTTCACACGACTCTGTCGCCGGGTAGTCGGCGCCGGTATGGCGGCAAGTAAGGGGTGCCGGGCACATATAACATGAGCGATGCGGAAATCATGCCTTGGACAGACTACCGTGAGGCTTATGAAAGTACACTTCAGTTTAATAGGTGTGTATGACGTAATATTGATCAAACCTATCCTATCCTACTAATGTTATAAACGTGAAAGTTTGTATGGATGGATGGATGGATGGATTTATGTTTGTTACTCTTTCACGTAAAAAACTACTGAATGGATTTGGATGAAATTTGGCACACAGATAGTTTATAACAACGATTAACATATAGGATACTTTTTATCCCGATATTCCCACAGGATCGAAACTTATGCGGGTGAAACAGCGGGGCGCAGCTAGTACTTCTATACTTACAAATAAATCAAATTGAAGTGTTTGTAATGTCAAAATAACAGATTTTTACTAAATGCATACCTATGAAAGTATATAATAGGTATATGGTACTTATAACAAAAAAAAAACATTTTTTGAATTTCTGTCTTTCTATCTGGTTATTCCGGCTAATCTCCGAAACGGCTGGATCGATCTCGATGAAATTTGTTATGGGGATACTTTGAACTCTGGGGAAGGACATAGGCTTTTTATGGACATACCACGCGGGCAAAGCCGCGGACGGAAGCTACTTTAATTATAATACAGCAAGCAACATAAGAGACTGAAATTAAGCCTCAAGAGAAACAATACTGAATAAAAGATTTATTATTATTTCATAAAAACTCGACAAAATCCACCGCCGTGCCGTCCGCCAGTGTGCGCAGGCCTTTATGACCTTATTTCAAAATCAGTGTTTGTTTGTATTGCTTTATAAGCTGGGGAGACACAGTGGATATTTGTTTGTACAGTGGGGGGTATGTACACTAATCATGACATTATTAGATTTATGGGACTAGGTAATCGTCTTATCATGCTCATTATCTCATCTCTGACAATAATATTATCTTGATAATTATCAAGAGGAGTGACACGGAATGACTATCAAATAGGTAAAAATATTCTGCACGAAACGACCGTGTCAAATACTGCAAATCACCTTTCTCCTGAAGAACTGTGTTTTATTTCCAAACCGATGAACCTTAAAAAAAAAAAAATGTGCAGTGAAAAAAAATGTTTTTAAACACAAGTGCATATTGGGTGTAGTGTAAAAATAACTTAAATATGATCCCCGACATGGTATTGCCTTTGCAGTTAGGATACAACATGCTAACGGTAGGTTCAAAACGATGCCCCCCCCCCCCCCCCCCTACTAATGCAGGGGCACACCTCCATACTAATGTATGGAGGTATGTCTGTGTTACATTTATTTATTTTAGGATCTCCAACAAAAGATATACACTTAACATTACAAATACATACTTAATTGACGACAAAGTATTTGGTAGGTGTACTCCTTCAATTACAGGAGACCACAGGATGCACAATAAAATAAACAACTAAGCTAACAAATTAAATACCTAACTATATTATGACTCATTTTAATTTGTAAAATTGCACTTAATAATAATAATAGTCCACCAAACCGTATTTCGGCCATGGTGGCCAATCTCAACGGCGACTTGGCTTCGGCGCGGGAGATATTATAATATACACACACACACGCCTGCACTATAGTGTAGGAGTGTGTGCGCAGACACAGGTGCACTCTCTCTTCCCTCTCTCTCATAGTCCGATGGGACGGCCCGTAATCTGACACGACCGTAAAAAGCTCAGGCGCAGGACCAACGGCGACACGTGCTTTCCGAGGCACGGAGGTGTCACATCGTCAAATTCCAAGCTTCCAAGGCCTTGGGTATCTAAAACGAGATTTCTAAAGGCCCCAAAGAAAGAAGTCTGGCTCCGTCAGATCTCACGATCTGCCCGACCAGTTCAACGGGAGATTACACTGCCCCGAAATTGGTGTTGCAAAATCTCGTTGCACGAGCGATGTGACTGTGTGTATCGCCCGATTGCATTGTCAACAAATTCTCTATCTGTCTACAACATAATATGTATCTCAATGACATTATAACGCCATTAGCAAACAATATGACACATTCACATTATGACAGTACTTTTACCCCACCAACCTTTGTTAATTACTTTGCTGTGAGAGACGGACACACATTGAAGAATAAGTAGTGAGACTTTTAATAATAACAAAAAAACTACACAATCAATAAATTCCTTACACTTTCTATTCCAGATATCTCTACACAGAATAAACAATGAGCCCAAGAAAATGATATCCCGACACACCTCGCCGACGTACACGAATGGTGACCGTGACGTCATTCTAGAGCAGAGCGCGATGGGGATCCCTAAGAACAGCTCGCCCATACTGGACCCTCACAAGACCACTGACGTCAGCACTAAGAGCAGTCCTATTGCCGTGGTTGCTGACGGAGAAGTCGTCGTGTTCGATGACAATGATGATTGGAAAGGTGATTGTTTTTAATGTTTTTTTAAGGCACATTGGTTCCAGTATTTCTATCCAGTTCCAGTAGCACTGGATCGGCCATCAGCTAAAGCGCTGCTCTTTTCCCATCCTGGATCCTGATCATCGGTGGATACTGGAGGCTGGACTGGAATGAAAGGGGGTCTACATTGGTCCAAAATCTAACCAGTGTCACTGACTTCCAGCACTGGATTGAAATACTCGATCAATGTAAATCAGCCTTTAAGGTGAACGCTTGCTTGGTTCTTTGTCCTTTTAGAAGATCTTCACGTGAAAGTGCTACCACATCCATTACTGTTACTGCCCAGTAAAATATAAGGGACATGGTAATTATTGCTGGGGAGTTAGTTGCGCCACTTCTTCCCAGCGAAAGCACTAGGAAGTGATGAAGGGCGGGCGTTTTGGGGGACTGTCTTTTGTACTTTTTAACGTTCGAAAAGTGCTGATTCTCATCCTAATTTGAATAAATTACTTTTGATTTGATTGATTATTTAAAACGAAACTGTAATAAGTCTGCGTTCATCTTAACCTGTCGGTAAAATAAGACTATAAATTGGCTTTAAATATTGCGCCGTGTATGTAAATTGCTTTCAAAATTCAGCTGTGATTTTCACAATGTTCGGTGTAATTGTTTGTTGTCTAATGTTCACTTAATATGTTAATATTTTCTATTTATTTTACGTCACAGTTCACTTTGCTTTGTGTTATCTTTAGCTTTTGCTTTCACCCTTCTTTTAACGCCTGTTTATATATAATTTTACGTGTTGTAAACTTTTTAACTATTATTTGTGTATCTGTCTCCGTCTTAAATGTCGCTTTCTCATTCATTAAAAACCTGCCTACACCATACTAATCTCCTTACATTCTCGTTTCCATAGAATAATCTTAGATGCAAAATAGAATTAAAATGAAAATAGAAGGTTAATTGCGTAACACACTAACAGTAGGAATTGCTTTCATTTTGACAGTTCAACAACATTCATTGCATCATTTACGTTGTTGAGCAGACAAATTTATCGAACATAAGAAGCAATGCATTAGCAATATCCTTCAAAATGATTCAGGTTATGATTGATAGTGTGTTACGCAAGTAGAGTGCAGGCTTATCTTGTAAGTGGTTATCTAAAGTTTACAACACCATTAAACCTAACCATCCTATCCAATAACCATTATTATTCATACAATATTGTTTTCTCTTTCTTTTATTTTCAGTGATATTGAATTCTGTGTCTCTAGGTTTGAGGACGGAACCAGAAGCTAGTGACGATGAGATCGATATCAGTGTTAAAAGAACTTTAGACAATATTAAAAATAACGGTGATAATAGTGATGTATTGAACTGTAAAAGTGAAGTGAGTGACGGGAGTGAGTCGAGTCCTTCGAGGGAGGATATTAGGTTGAGTGACGCGAGTCCGTCGGGCGTGTGGTTGTCGGGCGATGAGGACAAGTCGCGCGTCACCAGGGTCATTGGGGAGCTGCCTATAGCGGAGTATGAAGGTTCGCCGAGGAGGTACGGGGTGGGCACGCAAAAGCCGACGAGGTCGCCGAGGCCTGGGTTTCCTCAGGTGAGATATTTGCTGATCAATTATTTTTTATAACATTAATGTTATGTCCGGAATGGACACAGAATTAGACAAAACATTATGTAAAACGCTCCTAATCAAATAAATAAATAGTAGGTTTATACATTTTCCTACAACTGCCCACACAAATTCTTCTCGTGGTAGTTATCTGGCAAGCACACAAACTCAATATCTCCTAATACAGCCAAAAAGCGGAAAATAGTGCTATTTTAGGCATCCGCATGTTTCTTAACAACCCCATAATCACACTTTACGTCACCCACGGGAAGAAACGCCAATTTTATCTTTTTTATTCTTAACAAACACTGCAGTCCACTACACACCAACGTCACCAACAAGAAGGTAACTGACCTCTCTCTCTTCTAAATTCCAGAGGGTAGTCACAGAAAGCCGGGACATCAGCCCGCCATCAGGATCGGCAGCGTTCGACTACCTCTACGAGTTCTCAGAGACTAGGAAGGTTCTGGAAGAGTTCTTCAGATGTCCCACGAATGCTGGCCAGCCGCAGATCAACAATCTCATCGCGAATGATGAGATTGTTAACTTTCAGGTACGAGGGATCTTCTTTGGTTTTTGTGGTTTGCTTATGTTTTTGGTTTATTTATGTTTTCGGGAATTTTAAGGCTTTTTTTGTATTTTTTTTTTTCTTTTCTTTACTGATTTCTCGGTCGAATAGGCCACTCTATTTCTTTCTGTGGGTTTCGTAAATAGTGGTAGATAGTTTAAATTTCTATTAAATTGAAAGGCATCATCTATCTTCATAATCGAATAGGCCTATGCCTACCTGCATCTATTTGTATCTTAAAAATTCTATATTAAAATCCGAGCGAAAAAAGCGAAAATATTTGAGCGTCGTGTAGTTCTGAGTTTGTTCCATGAACATTGTAATAACGTGTATTCGTTGGTTTCCAGGAACTAGACTACGAATTACGACGTCAACCCCAAGAATGTCCGTCGGAGAACGGACTGGAGGGCGGCAGCGAGTCCGAGTGGCCGCACGTCACCGACACGTTGGACTCGCCGCACCAAGCGCACAACCACACCAACTTCTTAGGACTGCAGGTAGGAGTCCATCTCTACCTTCATCAACAACACACAACCATTTGCAGATCTCGAAAGAAATCGATTTTGAGAGGCCGTATCATTTAAATAAACAATTAATTCAAAATCAGAACGTGACAGCTCGAATATCGTATCCCGAGCCGTAGTATGGCAACTCGGGACGTTATACGAATAAGCTCTATTCTGGTACCCACGATTTTCATGACTTGCAAAGCTTGTCAACTTAATGCGTTCCACAATTAGCACAGTTACAGGTTGTCATAAAGAGAAAGCTCGAGCATTGATGACCAAATTAGCTCACTATGAGCCGACGATTTCATACCACAATATTTAAAGCCTCAGTCGGTTTTTGTGGTATCCTTCAGCTAGCCGTATTAACTTGCCAAATACGTATAAAATGAAATGCCTATTACTTATATC
This sequence comes from Apamea crenata, assembly GCA_949629185.1. Taxonomy (NCBI): domain Eukaryota; kingdom Metazoa; phylum Arthropoda; class Insecta; order Lepidoptera; family Noctuidae; genus Apamea; species Apamea crenata. Next base: position 19,011,921 of record OX451353.1, read on the forward strand.
TATTTCACCTCACTATTTATCAATCCTCGTGTCTTCTTTGTATGAGAGGAGCCTTTTGCCCTGCAGTGGTACAATAATGGGTAACCCCCCCTCCCCCCCAGGTGCGCAGCCCTACGGCGTCGCGGCCGTACGCGCCCGACGTGCGCGCGCTGAGCGTGGGCGCGGCGTGGAGCGGCTCGGGCTCGCCCGCGCCCGCGCGCGCGGACGTGCCCTTCGCGCTGTCCACGGACGACAGCGACAGCGGCAGCGAGGACCGCTCGCTGTCGCTCATGCTCATGGAGAACGAGCTGTCAGAGATGAAAGGTGAAGCTATACTTCACACAGTAGTAAGGCTCTAGTGATTAATGATGTTTTGAGACAGTTACACATAAACACAAAGCCTTCGACGCGTCGCGTTGGCGGCTGTCGTCGACAAAGTGCCGCTCGTGTATTTGGGTATGGCTACCGATACGTCGACGGCTGCTTGCCTCTGACGCGACCTTTGACGCGTGTCGCTCGTGTTCCGCAAACTGTTCGCAAAGAATTACTTGAGCTGCGGTGTTGCCACTTGCAAACTTTATCTTGTGATTCTCGCTCAGTTGCACAACTAATATAATTCATATCTATAATAATGTTACCAGATACATTTGATCTTACAATGACAATCACAGATATGAGCATCTTGTCAAGTCTGTAAATATTATTATTTCGCTTAAGAGCACGCTATTATTTTTACTACACCTTTGCGTCACATGTTATAAACTCACCACTCAAGATTCTGAGATTTCCCATATCAGACACAAGTGTAAAAATAATTATTGAAAAAACGCAATTTTGTAACAAAATACTTTGCCTATCCGGCCAATGCGCTTGGACATAAAATATTTCCTGTACATAAAATACAATGTGTAGATTCACCGACGTCTCAGACCAAGAACGTGTGTTAACTTAAAACATTTTGTCCTAGCAGTGGTGATGGACACAAACCGCGTGGTGGTAACACATCTGCCGGTAGTAGAAGACGGACTATCTTCCGGACATGCGTCCGATACTGACAACAATAACCAGATGATACAGGTGCGTCATGTTCTCTGATAAACGGTAAACGTAACGTAAAAAATACGTAAAAAAATATTCTATTATCCTTGGAAAATCGTTGATGTAAAGTGTAAAAGTGGTGGTCCTAGTATACTTCCTTGTCGAACTCCGTAAATAACGTTACGTTCATCCGATAGACTGATTTTCACATTTTATGACACTGTATTTGCTAAGAAAAACCTACATTCAAAATGAGTCCTCGGCTCCCGGCATCGCAAATGTGACTAGAGGAATCCCTCCAGGAGGGCTCTCGGCATCGAACGTGTTCGCTGAAATAAAAATGCGCAAATGAAAGTCGTCTATTGCCCGTTCAATTGAAATAAGCAAAAATATCGGATTTTTTTCGACTACTACTTCGAAATATAAGAGTTTCGAAATCTAAATAAATTAAACATTTCAATGCAAAGTAATGTGATTTGGCGTCTTTTTACTACCTGAAGAAATAAAACAACATAATTATTATAGTATTTCTACGTTCACTTAAAGTTTTTTCATCTTTTGCCAATACTACTTTCCTGTTGTGATTTTACTAGAAAAGTGACTAATGAAAAATGTTGTTTATTATTTTTCAGACACATTCAGTAGTAATAAAGGAGATAGTGGAGAACGGAACAAGCACAGACCCTCATGTGTTATCTGATGCTGATTTACATTCATTGGATCCATTAGGTGAGTTTATTACATTTTTGACGAAAAATTGAAGCATTGTTTGGCAACTTTTTTTTCCATTAGTGTATATAATAATTAATTTCCAAATAAGATTTAACTATAAGGAAAACAAGTATTTTGTCTGACAGATTCATTTTGTGTTAACGAGTTGTTTAACTGTGGTTAAAGTTCGTTAACTTTCATTGACTAACATCTTTGTAAAGAATTATGTAAATTATTGGGTTGTATAGCAGAATTGTTAGGAATGTTATGTAAGTATCTCTGAAATTCTCCTTTTAATATTTCGTAATAATATTACAAGCAACTACGATTTTGAGCTGTTGGTGATCGAAAAGCTCGGATCATTCATCGGTTTTTAAAGAAATTTTTGGCCGACTGGGTGACATTGCACGCGACCAGAGGGCTGGCTCATTCTTTGGCCAAAGAATTAGCATTGCTATTCAACGTGGCAATACTGTCAGTTTTCTGCTGACGTTTTCGTTTTCGACGTATGTGTGTCTTGTATTTACCAAAAACCGTTGTTATGTGTTGCCCCAGTGTGCAGCGAGTCGGCCCCCCCGCCGCCCGCGCCCGCCCCGCACCGGCCCGCCTCGCCCGCCGCCGTGCACGCGCCGCACGCGCCGCACGCGCCGCACGCGCCGCACGCCGCGCTGCCACACGCGCCGCACACGCCGCACACGCCGCATCATCACCATGTGCATCACGACGACGTGTATCCACGGTGAGTGACTATAATCATACTCGTGAGGCCCGCTTTCACCACAAATCATTTAACACGTTTTCACAAAATCAAAATGATGGTTTAAACATGTTTAAATGTTTGGATTTATGATACAACAGGTACAAAAGTTAATGGACGATACGACTAAAAAGGCTGCAACTGCTAACTGACAAACTTAAAACTTCACCAGTTTGCCAAACCCCTAAAATCAAAACTCCCAATCTGCGCTTGCGGACTCGATTTCATGAACATTAGTGACTAACACTGATCCACAAAGGGTTTCTACTCAAACTTATTCTTTTCTGAACACATATTTATTACTATTTAAATATTTTCACAATAGTGTCTCAGATTTAAGTGACCAAAGTTCGAGACAAAAATACAGGGTGGCATGGACATCGCAAACTGTACCCATGAATTCAGCACATGAATTTAGACCCCATAGCGTAGAAAATGTTCGTCGGTTATCAAAACATGGTTACAGTTTGCGCGTCGATGTCCCTGCCACCCTGTATGTTTTCTTGGTTCTGTTTGAAATTGTTTCTTTTAAAAATTAATTATTCATATTTGATAAAAAGAAAAAAAAAATCAACGGGTTGCACTCCGGGAGTGCCGGCAGAAGTGAAAACTTGAATATTAACGTTGTGCATTTTTGATATCTTGGAATGCGGTCTACTCTCCCTCCGTCTTACGAATTTTCGATCAGGTCACGTGTCCTGACGCGAGCTCCGTCTTACGAATTTTCGATCAGGTCACGTGTCCTGACGCGAGTTTAACATTTTTTACCCATCACAACAAAAGTGCACAACGCCGCTAGAAGTTTTCACTTCAAAAAATTAACAAAGATAACATATTCTTTACACCTACATATATCCAAAACTCATTTATGTAATATTACTTGTCAACAGTAAAAGACCGTCGTCTGCGCAGAGCACAGAATCAGTAGAAATTAAACCTACGAGTGGCGACGAAGGTAAGAAAGAACACTTTTGTTTATTTTATTATTTTAGAGGATCAAATTGAATTAGCTAGCGAAACTCCACAGACGTGATGGGTCTGAACATGAATAGATAAAAAATAAATTAATTTGATGAGTTTTTCTTCATCAACCGCAGGTAGTTTAAGTCATTTGATTATCAGTTTTAAAAAAACAGCTTTCTTTGGGTAAACTTCACACATGTGATGGGTATCGATGTCTTAACACAATAAATAAAAAAACTGATTTTCTCAACTCATAATTAATAACACAACCCCCCAGCGCAAATAAAAATCATTTTTTATTTTTATTTTGACATGTTTAGATATCGAAACCCATCACACGTCTACGGAGTTTTGCTAGCTAATTTAATTTAAGCCTGTATTTGTACTTAACAAAAGCATAAACTTAAATCAGACTAGTTTGAGATAGAAAATGAATAATAATACCAACGATTGGCACATACAAATTATTAAGAAAGTTATTTCTCGAAAATTTTCCCTGAAGTCGACTTTTTTTTATGGATAACTAGCTTTTGCCCGCGACTTCGTCCGCGTGAAGCAACTTTCTTACATTTTTTTTTTTCAGTAAGAACAATCCTTACCCCATATCCTACTTCAAGGAATATTCTAAAAAAAGAATTAGTGAAATTGGTTCAGCTGTTCTCGAGATTTGCGCTTTGCAATACATTCAGCGATTCATTTTTATATTATAGATTATGAAAAAATACCTTTGGGTACAGCCCGATTCAAACTTTATGGCGGCTCTGAAGTGCGCTACTCACTGCGCAGTACCTCACCCCTCACCCCGCTGACACGTGAATTTGTTACTGCGCAGCGACTCGCCTCCTGTTCCGAGCGGACACAAAGTTTGAATCGGACTGTAGTTGTCGTATGTTTTTATAGACATACCAAGGTCTACACACATGTTACTTTTCAGATGAAGCGGACACAGATCTTGAGACTGACAGACTACTCGGCCAGCAGAGAACGGACGATCAAGGATTCTTCGATGATAAAGTAAGTACACTCAGTAATAACTTATCAGTTACGGTTTTGAATCTGTGGTCTAATAAAAACTGCTTGAAAACCTGGCCAATATGGAGATTGGCCCAAATGTCAAGAACATTGATTCCACTAATTTGATAATAATCTTATTTAATTTTGCTGAAAGTAGGCAAACATTGCATTAGGAACTTATTTTTTAAGGGAAATATTTAGTTGAACCTCTAAAAACTGAATGACCTTCTAAAGATGGATACTTTTTAAAATTAGTAAACCTCTAAAAACGCTTTTGCGCTTTTAATAAAGTACACTTTTTAAAATAATTGAGCCTCTTTTTAAATTTCTGGCCTTTTCTCACAGTTGGTCTCAGTAACTAAGCCAGGGTACCTCGACCAAACGGGTTAGGTTAGAACTTACGGTTAGTTTAGACAAGCGGTGCGCAAGATGAGTGAACGAAGCAACCGGTAGCGCGGCAGCGACCGTCGAGCGCTACATCCAAGTTTGTCGCAGCTACTTGGCTATTTAGTATTTTTAGAACGCCAAAATAGGAATTATTAGAGGTTCGCAAAAAGAGGCGCAATCATTATATTTGGGGTCCAATAATATTTTTAGGGGCGCAAAATGGTAATTATTAGAGGTTCGTTCGATTAGATACATGGCATTTTTTATTCACTTTAATGTTGTTTTTTACACTGGAACTATATAATTATCTTATTTGTCATCGTCTTTTTCGCTGAAAGTTTCTTCAGTTAAGTTGATAGCGAGGCTGACTGCCTAGGATACGCCAGAGGCCCGACGTCTTGTTCTCTTACAAACGTATAGAACCAATAAAACGGTTGTTATTTTAAACATAACACACACAAAAGGCTGGCTGGCTGGCTGGCTGGCTGTCAAGGCTATGTCACATCTGTGGCATAGCCTTGACAGTCTATTATCATAATCGTATACAACGCCATATGCGCATACGCAGAGCTCTAACGTATGCCATCTTAAAATGTAAGAACGTGTTCCAGTCCATTTATACCAAATAAGGTTTGTGTCCTTTACCATAAATGAGTCAGAAACCTCGTCGCTTACCGTTTTTAAGTAAAACAGGAAAAAAGTTTGCAACGTTTTGTTCTTATTTTGGATTTAAAATGTTAACCATTTGACATAATTAAATATAGATTTTACGTTAAGCCGTTGGTCCCGGCTGTCATTCGTGGATCTTTGACAGTCGTTACGGGTCGTCAGTAGCCCGAAAGTCTGACAACCAGTCTTACCAAGGAGTATCGTATTACCCAGTAACTGGGTTGTGGAGGTCAGATAGGCAGTCGCTTCATGTAAAATACTGGTATTCAGCTGCATCCGGTTAGACTGGAAGCCGACCCCAACATAGTTGGGAAAAGGCTAGGCAGATGATGAATGATTTTTTAAATTTACATAATCTATGCTATATTTTTTTTGTCAAAATGTCAAAAAAGGTCGATCGCAGCTGTCATTTTAGTCTAGCAAATTAAAAATCAGATAATGATTAATTTATTTTTCACTAATACAAACATCAGTGAAGCCCTAGCTCTTGTTCTAGGAGTTCCTGTATGACAAGAGCCAGACCTCTAAATTTACAGAGAATATGATAAATAAGCATCATTAGAATCAGGGTTTAGTAATTTATTATTTTATTTTAAAAGAGTGTTGAAATAAAACGGAACATATTGATCTATAAATAGAATCAATATCAAAACTTCAATAAAACATTTAAAAAAACCACTTCTTTGGAAACGGATTAATTCATAGATATTATCTTCACATATGAGGTAAAATTGCCAGACGGTATAACATTATACTACCGATTTCACCAGCATTACAATATGACATATTACTGTTATTAGTCATACGTTGTTGAAACCACAGGTATACATTATCCCCTTTATTTATAAACGTTACTTAAAGTTAACTAGTGATTAGCGACTGTTTATCCATATATTTTTGACGTTTAAAACTCACATAACTTTAACTTTAACTCTTTATAACTTTTATAACTTAAACAAAAGAACTTTTAAGAAAAAAAAACCTGTTAATCAAAAAAAAAAAATGTTTATTTCAATTACTAAGGGCATTTCGGGGTGACCATTTTCACATACCAAGTCCCCTCCGTGCCTCGGAAAGCACGTTAAGCCGTTGGTCCCGGCTGTCATTCGTGGATCTTTGACAGTCGTTACGGGTCGTCAGTAGCCCGAAAGTCTGACAACCAGTCTTACCAAGGGGTATCGTATTACCCAGTAACTGGGTTGTGGAGGTCAGATAGGCAGTCGCTTCATGTAAAATACTGGTATTCAGCTGCATCCGGTTAGACTGGAAGCCGACCCCAACATAGTTGGGGAAAGGCTAGGCAGATGATGACTAAGGGCATTTCGATACATGTTATTGGAGATCACCTTTTAAGAAAGGAATTACTCGTGTTAGGAATCAGGAGGAGTCAGTAACATAGAAAATCCAGTTCCTCTATCAAAAACAAGCATTACCAAACGAGCAAGTTATTCTAATCCAACACATGCAACATGCACTAGGTACCAACCTGTTATTAATTAGGTAGGTAAGCCGAGAATACGCCTACGTTAATGAATATGACGCAATCGTCAGCTGTGAGTATAAACACAAGCGTCGTCGAGTCAGCGTCGCGCGCGCACTGACCTTGTTCGACTATTATTCTTGGCCCAAGATTAGATGAGAGTGGAGGGGGTTTGGTTTTCTGCCTATGTGGTTTGAGACTCTGGGAGGATGATGATGATAAAAGGAGTTTATTTTTGTAATTTAGTGAGAGTTTAAGAATAAAATTATGTGAGATTATAATTAACATAAAATTGCCTTTCAACGTGGCAATGCTGCCAGTCTTTTAGGCACGTTACTGGATGACTGCGATGCGGACGAGTACTTCGACGCCTAAGTGGCCGTTTGTTTTTTAATTTGTTTGTATAGTTAGTTAGTCATTTAATTTAGTACCTAGTGTAAATAGTTAGTTATCTATACATACAATCAAATTAGGATGTACACACGGCTAAACATCAAGCTATGCAAAACCAGTATTGGCTGACCATTCATTGTGAGAAAATATCATACAAAGTGAGGCCAAGACAAACTGGTTTTGTATAGCTTGACGTGGAGCCGTGTGTACAAAACTGAATAAACAAAATAAAATCGTAACCTTCCTTTGGCTCTGCCCTAGTCGGGTAATAATGAGTCGTTATAATTTTCGTAAATAATGAAAAAAAAAAATTGCTAAGTCGGTGGAACTTACCAACGTTAAAGTAGATTAGGTGAATTCAACAGACGTATGCTTATCTACCCGTTGAGTACACAATAAATTATTATTGAATAACGGTTATCTTTATGTAGCCTTATCGAGCAGTAAACTGTTATCACGTCCAGATAATTAATCGACGTCGGTACAAGCGCCCGGATACATTAACGACACCTATTCCAACGTCTTTTAAAACTTAATCCTTACTCGAAATAAGTCTCCAGACAAATCATTCATGAATACGGAATGATTCAAACATGGCAATCTCTCAATTTTACTGCTCTTTGTCCATACATCTGTTTACTTAGCATAACACGGTGGCAAGCCAGTATCATACAGTCTATGTATGAGAGTACAACGCGAACAAAACACTAGCGTTGCTTCCACGTATCTTTATCGCATGGGAAATGACCAACTGCACTGATAATAGCGTATTGAACGCTCAGTTAAACAAATGACTACGCGGAACATAGCCGTCTCGTAAAAATGAGTGAGGAGGAAAGACAACCTTGTTTAAATAATCTTAAAGGTGAAATTAGAGTGGATGATGGTGGTAGTGAAAGTAATGAAAATGAATTGGCTGATGTGAAAGAAGTAATTTGTGGTGAAACGGAACTGTTAAGTGAAGAAGTGAATTTAAATGATAAATGTTTAGAGGAATTAGGACCTAATGAATTAGTGACTAGTGTTCAAGAAGTGTATTTAAATGAAAATAGCGGCAATGAAATAGCGTCTACTGTTAAAGAAGGACATAAAGACAGTGAAGTTGTGTCTAGTGATAACGAAATACATCAAAATGAAAACATAAACAATGAAATTGTGTCTAGTGTCAATGAAGTACATTTAATAGAAAATAAACACGATGGAATTGTACATTTAAAAGAAAATGAAGATGCAAAACTTAGTGATAATGTAGAACCTAGTGAAGTAGTCGCGTTAAATGAGGACCTCAGTGGAAAGGAAGTGCATATTAAAACGCGTAATAATAGTGAGTCAAATGGTGTTGGCGTTGAGTCAAACGTGGATTTAAAGGAAGCGAGCGATGAATCAAGTGTTGAGGATGGGAATGACGAAAAGGTTGGATTTTGTATTAATAGTTGAATCAATGTGCATTGTATTTTTAGCCTGTTGTTCATACATAAATAATCCGGTAATACAGCTTTGGTTTCCTAAGAAAGCGGTGAACGGTCACACAATAACTAGACTAAAATACAGAACGTTTTTTGACACCGTCATATCAAATACAGAAAATGACAGATTTTCATGGCGGTCCTTCTTACTGAATAGTAATATTCATTCAAAAACTAGGTTCTAAAAATAGCCGGTCTGTTCTGCAAAAATCTCACCGTGAAAACTTAGGTGAAGTGAGCTGTCATTCCACCTGCAGTGCGATTCTGTAACCAACTCACCGTGAATACTTAGGTGAAGTGTGAGGGTGAGATCTTTACAGAATAGATCGGCTGATGGTTTGGATTGACTTGACAGTATTGCTAGCTCATTTTACCTAAGTATTCACGATGAGATTTTTACAGGACAGGTAGCTACCTGTCCTGTAAAAATCCGACCTTTTATTTACTGCCTATAATTGGCTGGTTATAGGCAGTAAATAATAAGTCGGCAGTTGTAAAACCAAATGATAAAAAATACTAAAAGAAATATTTCGTAAGTCCTTCGACGTTGACAGTTTTTTTCTGTAATATCGACTATTGCGACAAATTAGCTACACTTTCCCTTCGCGTTTACGACCGATTAGCACGGTATAACAATGTTTTTAAAGCAAATCGAATAAAAACATAATAAAGATTAATCTTTTAACAAATGGTCTTATGTAATAATGTGAAGCCAGTATATTATGAAAAGTTTAATGTAGGTACCTTTTTTTGTATTTTTGGGGGAAACCTTCAAAAGGCGCCCGGACTTTGGGGATAAGACCGTGGATTGTGGGGTTTTTACCTCACTAAAACCACCCCGGTGGTCACCATCAGCACATGGAACGATCCGAGGCATCATTACCTCTCAAAAGACTGATCCGAAACCCCGTCTGTGGAACTTTTAGGGCATATCCCAAGTTTAATATACCTACTTACCTAAATGCATTCAATTCAGAATAATTTTTCAAGGCTTTCAGTACCTAGGCAAATATGAATGTGTTAACAATTCATGTTACAGAAAGTACTTACATTTACATAGTAAGAATGTGCGTCAGATGGTTCAGAGAATTGGTATTTCCTAATTATGATCATTGTCTCGAGACATGATGGCAGTATCATGTTGTTTTAAGACGTGTACAAAACTGTTTACTACATTGTTGGCATTGGTTTGTTTGGTTATAGAGCTGTATGACAGTATGTATTGCAAAACATATAGTAACAATGACATATACGATCATATTATTACGCCGATGCTAGATGGGCCAGCGATATTCGGTATATACCGAGGGTAAATAGTTTTTTTTAAACAAGATCTCACATGTAGGTAATAGGCAGTTCTTATTCTGAGAGTGGACATGCAGAAGTTACACGTTTCAGCCTAGTCAACGCTGACTGTCTTTTGAAAACCAGCTGTCTCGCTCAACGCCCGGCTGGAATCCAGCGCTGTCTCACATAAGGTCACAGCATTATGCTGCACATAGGGTCACAGCATTATGCTAAGTGATGGCCGTTTTGCGTCTATGTGGCGCATATTTTCTCCCGACTGGTTCTTTTTGTGTTTGTGTTTTTCTTTGCGTCATGTTTTACCGTATTTTCCTTCTTTCTTTCATTCAGGCCGAGTCGTATCAGAGTAGGTACAGTACGTAATGGTCAGTTGGTGACTTTATCTGCCAACATAATGTTTAACTTTATGCTTATAATACGCATATTATTATAACCATAGCACACGTAACCTCTTTACATAACATTGTGTATTCAAATTGCCTTTCACACGTTGTAAAACAAAGATACGGTATGCAAATCTATGGTTAAGAGGCTCCTGGTAATTTAGGTATACCTAATATATGATTTCGCCGTTACTGACATGTAGTTTGAGCAGTGGTAACGACCACTTCGAGTTCTAGGCGGTAGGTTCGAACCCAGACAGGCGTTTTACTTGGTGTAAATTATTTCATCCCCACTGCTCTCAAAACAGTGAAGGAAAGCATCGTGAGGAAACCGACATGTCCAAGAATGAAAAATTCGAAAATATATGATATCCTGGGTCCGTGTGATGGAGTACGGACCAGTCCCTCTCACTGAGAGGAGGGCTGTGTCCCAGCAGTGGGAACGTCATATGCTGATTATGATACTGTGTATGATTTCGAAATATAACCACTGTGTACTGCGCATGTATTTATAGAGCTGAAAGAGGTAGATTGTTGCATCATATTTAAGTAGGTATATCAGTTAAAAAACGAGCACCGCTAGAGATAGGCCTCCCCCAAGCATAGTCACAACGACCAGTTCTGGACTGGATCTAACAGATTCTCAAACTGCAAGAAAAAAAGAAAATATATCGTTGCAGATAAAATATAACAATATTTAATTGTTTAACATTCTATCACACCAAATAGTTTAACTACAAAAGTTCAAGCGCATAAAAAGTCCCTACTACAATATTTTCCTCCTTTCCTTAAACAACTTTAACTTGATCTAATAACGTAGATATACTCTAATCACTATCCCCATTACCAACCATACCTAATCTAAAAATTAAAAACCCCACATAAAACTCATAAATGGTGCAAAATAGGCACCTACATGAGCCGCATGCGCATCTCAATGACGAGAGGCGCCCGGGTCAAATCGTCTGACCCGCTGACGTCGTACTTTTTATGAGAAGTATTTTAATTGATGAGTTCTTAGTAACGGAGTTCTGAGCTGATTTGTATGAACAATGATCAATGGAATGTCTTTTGAAAGTCATCTGTAGTAACGACCAAAGATGTTATGAAATTCTTTGATTGGTTAGGAATAAAACAAATGAGTCAATAAGGATATGGTGCAGTACCAAAACTAGATTTCTATTTATGAACAGAGTTGGGTGATAAAGTGATTGATAGCTCTCGGGAGATCCGGTCGTTGATAGTAGCTATTTATGGACAGACATAAAATTGTGCCAATTATTATACTGGCCTTAGGTATGGTCCTAACTAGGGGGCACCGGGGTTGGTTGCCTATAGGGGTAGGTAGACTAACTGCTACAAACTCACGACACTTTTGGGCTACATAATGACACTCGAGGATGCATCTCGTTATGGGCGTCACATTTGTGCAAAGCACCACGGCGGCATTGCAATCGCGTGCCATTAATAAATGACCCCTTTCTTCTTACTTTGGAGAATCTACCATACTGATCGGACATAGTTTTAAGTGTATTCTTAATTTTTAGAAATCCTTTCCGTTCGTTTTTTTTTCGCCTAAAATTCTATCAATCCGTTTTTCTTTTTAATTTCTTACATTCGCCGTATAATTTGTGATCAGCTGTCGCAAAGTGATGCCGGGCACACTGAACGGACATAGTTTTTAAGTGTATTCTTCAGTTTAAAAAGGAGTTTCCGTTCGTTTTTGTTTCATCCAAAATTCTATAAACCCGTGTTTTTTTTTAACTTCTTAACGTCATAACGTCACCATATGAAACCGTATAAACACTTGTCGTAGGGCTGGCGCAAGCCGAAGTCCCGCACAGTGATGCCGGGCGGCAGCGTGGTGGCGACCCGCTCGCCGCACGCACACGAGCCGCCCGACAACCGCGACGACGAGGCGCTGCACAACGGAAAGGTTACTTACTGCACGATTTTGTTAAGAAAATAAACGTTAATTGATAGTATATTATTAAGAATTGTAGTGAGGTGTCGGACCTACGCTAAACGTCATTTAAGTTTAGGTAATAGGTAAAAAAGTAAAGATAGCATATCAAAGATAGTTATAATGAGGTATCGCGCCTTAGTTACACGTCGTCGTCTAGAATAAGTTTGTTTGTAAGATAAGGTAATACTTAGTATTTTCTCGCGATTGAGGAACTTATTTAGGACTTACGGAGCCTTTATTAAATAGGTAGTTACAATGAGGTACTTAATTCTTCGTCTTTTCGTATCGATGGTACTCTTTCGATATTTTATATTGTTTGAGCCCAGTAGGTGGCCACGTTAATTTCGGCATCAGTAGCATTCATTAAGTCATCCAAGGTGCAGATGAACACTCCAGCAAATGCCAAGTGTGCAAGTGCAAGTGTGGTCTGATTAGAGCACCGCACTCGCACTGGGTATGAGGTAATAATAATAATAATATACATTTATTTCAGAAATGTCGATTCCATATAATGAGGTACTGAGAGGTAATGAGGTACTGGGCCTTAGCTACATGTCGTCTCGGATAAGTTTATGTCTATTAAATATTTTATCGCGCAATTAGTAGATATCGGATTTACGGAGCCATTATTCATAAGCAATATAGGTTTATAAGCTAAGTTAATAACTAACTTATCACACGAACCAAATAGCGAAACCGTAAACAATAATAAGATGAAACTGAGCCGGTAGATAGACGTACGTTGCCATACGGTTTGTCCGAACTTGGCTGACACACTACCGTTTGTCTAGGGTTAAGATATACATTGATGTTACTTGATGATAATCAAAATCAATTCAAATCGGCATAATCTAAGATAATTTACAGCGACCGTGTAGGCAATATCTGTGCCACTTTTTCTTGAGAGAAGATGCGGTGATTTTTTTGTTTTGATTATTGGGCTATTTGAAAGTGTAAAATGCCAATCCTTAAAACCCCTTGTTTTCCTGTTTCAGGACAAAGATGGGAAGAAAAAGAGCAAAAATAAAGAAGGTAAGTTATATTAATACTGATTTCAATAAAATATATTGTTTGAATAAAGTCAACTAAATCGATTTCATCTTTTTTATGCTGCTTTTGGATTTTATCCATGGTGAGTTTTCAGAAGGTGATAAAAATATTATTTTGTAGAAGTATCACTTTTCCTATCAAAGTAGTGTTAGACAGAAAGAAAGATTTCTTTCTTTGATAGACAGAAAGAAAAGAAGGAAAGAAAGAAATCTTTCTTTCCTTTCTTTCTTTCTTTTCTTTCTTTCTATCAAAGAAGTGTTACACGCTAAATTTAAAAAAGTAGATTGTAAACACACTAATGATGATCAGTCAATTAATCGCTTTAGTAATAAGAAGTTGCGCAGGAGTTAGATCACCGTGGTCGAGCCTTGCTTATATTATCCAGTATCCACACTTAAATGTAAACTCAAATAGATCTAGAAGAACTTGCGTAGTTTTCGAGAAAATCAAAGCCATACAAACAGGAAAATCACTGAACCTCTCACCTTCTTCAACGTTAGAAATTCAAAAATAATCCTCTCTTAATTTGACAGAAATATTAGTTAAATCCAGCACTATGTTTCATTCCGCAGACGTAACCCGTTCAGTGCTCATAGAAGGAGTACTGTTCCGCGCTCGGTACCTCGGCTCCACCCAGCTGGCATGCGAGGGGCAACCCACGAAGGCAACCAGGATGCTGCAGGCCGAAGAAGCGGTGTCAAGGATTAAGGTATTGTATAAAACTGGATATGTATTTCTTTGTAATTTTGTCATCATTTACTTTGATATCCATTTTTAACTTGACCCATTTTCGTGTTCATAATGTTTGAAATTTTAACCCTTTTCATTATTCGAAATTAATTTGTCTACTAATAATTAAATTTCATGAATAACCATTACCGGTGTAATTAATACAACCTCAATTCTATAATATTTCTTTCTAAATAAAAATAACCCATAAATTAACTATAATGTTGTAATAATCTTTTTTTATTCTTATTTACCATAGGGTTACCAGTTACAAAAAAAAAATGTCAGGGTTGCTAACTTCCGTGTTTAAACCATGCATTCTCATAAAGACACAGTTGAGCAACTTACCGTTTGCCCGTGTGAATCGGTATTAATGTAAAATGTTTGTATCTTATGTAGATGTTTATTGAGCGAGAGCATGAAATTACTTGTCACTTTCTGTCCCACTCTGACTGTAGCACTCTTCTTGAGATTGGCAAGCTAAAGCGGCGGTTATACAATGATGCGACTTATTTAGTTTTATTTTTTCACATTTAAAAATCTAGTTTTTATTAGTACGATAATTTTACAGAACTATTTCTATCTAAATCTTGTCCTCGTGTAAAATTATCATATTTATAAAATTCACAATTCATCAGAATTCTATCTATGGTCTTTAAAAAAGTCGCCTCCCATTGTATAACTTCAGCTCAATCTAAAACAATACTATATACAACACTATTCTATCGACTCCAAACACCACTATAGTCGAGCTATACTATATCGATACCAGCTACGCTCTTTCACATCCCTATTTAAACGCGTGAAGCGATACTGGCACGCAAATTCTTCCAACTATTTGCACGCAACTCTCCTATGTTTCTAATCTTTCACGGTCATCCTGTAAATATGTAATTTCATGCTCATTAGGATTAGTGTATTGAGAATGCTAGTGGGATATCCTTCATACCCTTTATATAAACGAACAAAACAATATTTAGATGCTAGAACGTTAAGGGACTTTGCCCTGAGTATGTTTAATTTTGAACCGTTTTGAGCCATCCACGACCTGTCCGCCAAACCGTTTGAGCTCTTATTGACATGGCACTAGAGTATTTTTTTCAGTGTGATCCTCACCCCTCGACCCGACCCAAGAAGATTGTCGGTTCCCGTATTGGCCGGCTAGCCTCCTCTGAAAATGTTTGTTTATCTGTCGCTTTCTGTTCCGCTTGTCGCTAATGCTTTGTATCATTTGAGCCCTGTGTAGGGCACTGTAAGGTAAGCGTATGCGATCATATTGTGCTGTGCTAGACTTTTACCTTGGCATGTTCCGATTTCGGGCTATTTACGAGTTACGACCGTACTTTTATAAACACCGAATTATGTTCACGTCAACCAAAAAAAAAAAACACGTTTTACAAATCGAATTCGAAACGTAAGCATGATTCGATAAAAATCGAATTGAGAGGGAAGTACGTCACTAACTGGTACGGAGGCTTTTTTATCCACGCACTATTTCATAATATGCACAATATAGCATGTAACATACCCGATTCACACCGGCTGAGGTGGCCTGACGACATGAGGCACTACATCGCGGAAGGCTTAGCGCTGCGCACACGATACCCCTATTCTAATGTTAAGGTTGTTCTAGACTACTCGTTAGGTCTGCTTTCATACTAACGACGGTGGATCGCTCGCTTCTCACTCAATCATTGTGTGTTTGTATTCGAGTTGTTTTGCTTGCTTTGGCGCGAAATTTTTCATCATTTGCTATTCGTTTCGTTGAAGAATGCGTTTGGAAAGCAAGCCAAACAAAGGTTAAGTACGTGCTTCAAAATTATCAATTGCAAAAACATTTACATTAAAATAAAACTTTATTTTCAAATAACGCTTAGGTTAATTTTTACTAAGCATTTTAACTGCTTTTTATTCATATGAATAGATTTGATCTCGCTCAAAGTTTAAAACATTGTTTCAAAATTCGACAAACTAAGCTAAATTACATACATATCTACAAACAGGTATTTAAAAATACATTTTATCTATCGAATGTATCCGGTAGAGATAAATAACTCTAATTTTGTTTCAAAACATCAATTAAAAACAGGATACGTTTATCTTCGTCAGCAGTGTTAATCGTTCAATATAAAGTGGGTATATTAGTGATTGACAGCGTACAAGAAAAAAAAAAACTTATTCTGAGTGTGTTATGTTGCCCAGCCCAACTGCTTGTCTATAAAATGGTATCACAAGCAGGGATACAATATATCTGAGTCTTTAAAATATTTCAACAGTTCCTTGACTGACTTTCAGACAATGCACTTATAAATAACACTTTTATCTTTGGTGGGTACCAAAGATAAAAATGTTATTTTTTTATTGTAAAAAAGAATTAGAGATACAGAAACTTTTTTTGAGAATCAATCTTAGAAAGCAGTGGTTATTTTTACGAGAACGAAGTCTCAAACAACAGGTAGTAATAAAATAAAACTAACGTATAAATAAATAAGTGATAAATGATTTTATTTCTGCAAGTAGGTTTACAATTACTATTACACATCAATAATAATGAAAAAAACTAGATGAGTTCGGTTTTTCCTATCCCACTCTGAGAAAAACCACAGAGTTCAATTTTTACCAATTTCAATTCTGAATAAATGTTAATTAATAATAATAAAAAACGAAATATAGGTACCTACTTAAAAAAAAAAACAAAACAAATCGAATACACCACACTTTGTGAGAGCGTCCGAGGAGGTTAGCCGGTATGGCTCATGGCTCATGTCACAGTGGGGCTGCGACGGGCCGTATTCCGGCGTGTACGCCGCTCCGGCCGCCGTGTTCCGACTCTCGTTCCTGGGCTCGGTCGAGGTGGACGAGGACTCGCGCCGGCGCAAGAAGCGACCCAAAAAGAACATGGTAGAGGAAGCCGTCACTAAGATTAAGGTGGTTTGGCTGACATATTTTGTTTAGGCTCTCATTGGAGATTTTGAATGATTGTTAAGTCATGCGCTGTTGGTTTTTATTGGGTTTCTTAGTTAGAATTAAAGTTTTTTAGAGACTTGCAAAGCATATTTTTTTAAAGACAAGAAAATCAAGCTATTGAGCGAAATAATCACTTGATTAGGTCGTTTAGTGTCACTGCTAATGATCTTACGACGCAACAAAAACTTAAGGCATTTATGGCCATCGCGATCACCGGTGGCCGCCAACAATAGATTTTCTATTGTGTCTGTTGTCTGGCAGTCAACGTGTTAATAATCAAACAGCTCATCACCATCTCTTTTTTGTTTCTATAAAATTCAATGAAAATCAACAACCTGGTAAGATATATTTTGGAGAAAATTCCGCGGATAGTAAACAATAGGTTTTGCCTTAATTTGTCTCAGAAATTCATAATTAAAGATCAATGCTGGTAACACCAAGTGTCAGTGTTGCTAGTAAAATAAAATCATTTCGGTTATGTGTATTGTTGTAATGTTTTATTGGGGTTTTTTATAGATTTTTGAAGAATTTTTATAATTTCTTTTTTTGTTTGTACCTACTTGACAATTTAAAACTCCCATGAAACATTTTATTTCTAAGTGTTCCACTTCATTATACTAACATTATCGTATTTCCCTTTTCGCTGTCTTGGGTAATCAGGCTTTGGTAAGTGTCTAAATTCTAAATTAAGTATAAATAACTATGCAGTGGCGGATTACGAGCACGCCTTCCATTTTGTATCTGAAGCCTTCTTTTCTTTTCCTTCTATCAGGCCTTCAATCCATTTTATTTTTAACCGACTTCAAAATGGAGGAGGTTCTTTATTCGAAACGTGTTATGCAACGGCTGTTCCGTTTCACCCGCCTTTTTTTCTGTGATTTTTTTTCTTAGAAAGAAACTATTCTCCTCTTTGGTGCTCATAAAATAATCCGCCACCGCTCAATACATTACGACAGCGATTTACGCATCTACCTCATATAATAAGAATCACTACATAAAATATTGTACCACAAAACATCCCTTCATTGTACTGCGTCTACTATTTTGACGTCTCTACCTACTACCAATAGACAATATTTTTTTCATAGAACTACGTCATTTTGACGTACCACCCATAATCTATGTCTACCAAGTGACAAGCACTTTCTGACCATATACCTACAGGTTGTGTTATCAAAATTAAAACAAGCTTGAGCCTAGAAAATTGATCAAAGTTCCTAGCTGCTGTTTTAGGATCAGAAATCATACAATCACCGTGTAAGCTTGCTTGGGTGTCATTGCGCTGATTCTATTTGGACCAACTGAACTACATCAAAAATATTGCTGTCTCTATCTTTCAAATGGAATGAGAAAGAGATGGTAAAAATTAGAGCTGTTACACTGAAACTATTAAACGTAATTTAGATTGCTCGAAGTAAGCAGTCTAATATAGTCCTCCAGGCCGTATTTCAGCCATGGCGGCCAATCTCAACGGAGGCTAGCCATCGGCGCGGGAGGTTTTATAGTGTGTGCGCAGACACAGGTGCACTCTCTGTTCCCTCACTCTCATAGTCCGATGGGACAGCATATTATTGGGTGTTTCCATTAGTAAAGCTATCTACAGCCCTACAGTTGAAAGTAAAAGTTTAACAGCTCAATTTTTTCTCGTCCTTCTCTTCTTTTGCCTGTGTGAGCAAGAAAGCAATTTTCCAGCCTATTTGTGCCAACCAGAATCAGCGCCACACCCTGTATGTTCATCCGCCAGTTGAACTTTCAGAAGCTTAACTACTTTCTGGAGATGAAGCCGGCCTTTATATTCCAATATCACATAAACATTTTTAATTTCTAGGCACCCGAAGGTGAAAATCAGCCAAGCACAGAAGTCGATCTCTTTATATCGACGGAGAAAATTATGGTTTTGAATACTGAGTTGAAGGAGATCATGATGGACCATGCCTTGAGGACTATATCCTACATAGCTGATATAGGAGATCTGGTGGTTCTGATGGCTAGAAGAAGGTTTGTGCCGCATGAGAATGACTCCGACCAGCCCAAGCTGAATCGTACTCCGAAAATGATCTGTCATGTCTTTGAGAGTGAAGAGGTGAGTGTGTTTTAAATATTGGAAGATTTAATAATAAATGATAATTATCTCCTCAAGGGCTGATTTTTCGATCGACAGATAATTTTTCTTCGTTGAATATAGTTGACGTCTGACAGATTTTGTATGGAAGAACTGTGAAAAATTCAAAATTATTTCTTAAATAAAATTTTCGTCGTTGGAAAAATCAGCCCTAAGTAGAGTAATACAAACACTTTTACACGTCAATAATATTTTAAAGACTAGATGAGCTCGGTGTTTCCTATCCGACTATTCTGAGAAAAAACATGGAAACAAACTCAGAGTCTCTTTTAAAGTTCAGACATAATCTTGCTCAAATCCAGGTGAGGACCATGTTGATTAGTATTTTAAGACGGTAAATATCTTTGACAGCATTTTGCCCCTCCAAATAGATCTATGAGAGCATCTAGGAGAGCAGTGGTGGCGTGGTGGTAACGGCCCCGACTTACGAGTTGTAGGTCGTGGGTTCGAACCCAGACAGGCGCTTTACTTTGTATAATTTACTTCATCACCATTGCTCAAACATCAAACATCGTGAGGAAACCGGCGGATGTCCTAGGACCAAAAATTCGAAAACATGTGACGTCTACCAACCCGCACTGGGCCCGCATGGTGGATTACGGCCCATTCCCTCTCACAGAGAGGAAGCCTGTGTCCCAGCAGTGGGAACGTTTTAGGCTGATTATGCTTATGCTACTCGTAAATAGATGTATTTAAAAAAATATCGATATAAAAGCATGCTCTGATGCTCCTTTGAATTCCTATAAAAATTAGAGGAACACCATTTAGGTATCTATTAGCCGGCAATAACTGTGGTTTTTGAAGCCATGGTCAATGTTTAAAAGGGACAATATCCCACGTCTAGTTGCATAGGTTAAATAAAAGTTGTAGTGCGAAAACCAGATAATCTCCATAAGTTTCTGAGTAGGTATACAGTGAAGTAACTTGCTTCGCCAGTAATGAGCACGAACCTAAACAAGTTTGCTAATTGAATTGAATTGAAAAGTGAATTTGACAGAACTAAATATTGCTTAAGTTTAAATGTTTATCTTCAAAACTACACGCAAATATGGTATGTAGACTATTTAATCAATAAATTTTATATTAGTTATAAATTATATCAGTAAATTGCATCGATTTTGATAACTAAAACAGAGATAATTTGGCCATGACCGCACAATCGTATAAGTATAGTGGACCTTAAACCACGATAACTAAGATAAAACATAGCTACAAAATAATGTGTAAGTAATGTATACTCAGTCTAACCTCAAATTATACATATCTCGACGAAATTAAATAAACATTGATAACACTATTTACTGCTATAGCGTCTTCATACAATTACTAACTTGTTAGCCAGAATACTGCCACCTCTAAATATAGGTCTTTTGAAGAAACCTAGCTAGAAACGGTTGGCTGAAGAAATTGGTGATTACAATCGTATATTAAAATAATCTTAGGTATATTTTCTCTGTGATGGATTTATTTGAACTAAACGAATGACGGTGATCTTTAAATACTATAAATTCCCTGTTTTAAGACATTATGTTTACTGAAAATGCTTTATTAGATGTTGTTTCAAATGTTTAAGTTCCAACTATTAAATATCTATAACTAGCTTGTACTGTCCCACTGCAGGCCAAATGCGTCCCTCTCCCTTTTCCACCTACTAAATAAATACATAGTAATTATAATGTCATTTGTTTCAGGCGCAATTCATAGCCCAGTCCATAGGACAGGCTTTTCAGGTCGCCTACATGGAGTTCCTGAAGGCCAATGGCATAGAAGATCACAGTTTCGTGAAGGAGATGGACTATCAAGAAGTCCTGAACAGTCAGGAGATATTCGGAGACGAGCTACAAATGTTCGCTAAGAAGGAATTACAGAAAGAGGTAACTATTTATAATGTTTTATAATAGTCATCTCGAACGCATGTTGTATTGTGTCATCTAAATAGCATCCCGGGCAAAAATATGGCACATCGAGAGCTGTAGTACAAGTTTGTCACAAAATAATGAGTGACTAACAGACAGTTTCTGGAATGAAAATTTTCGAAAAATTAATGTGACAAATTGTCAAGGGAGCGTCAACTGCTGCGATTGTTTGAATGATTTAACAGCAGCCAATCGCATCGCTTGACTCGCGTTTAATGTTGACTCGTCGTTCATTTTCGTTCCGGAAACTGAGCGTAAGACAATGGCGCCGATTCCTTCGTTCACAAACTAAAAGTTCAGTGCATCTTTTTCTCTCTGTTTCATACAGAAAAGGACAGAAGATAAATATTAGTTCAGTCCTGTCAAATTAAGATACTCCATAGACAAATTAGACTTGATTAAAAACATGGCTACTAAAAATACGTCAATTTACGTCAGGCGCTGACTAATTTGACAGGACTAAACTAATATTTATCTTCTGTCCTTTTCTTAATGAAATAGAAAGAAAAAGATGCACTGAACTTGCATTTAGTTTAGTTTGTGAACAAAGGAATCGTCGCCAATATGTGCCATATTTACAGCCGGTTATTTTTTCATCATACACCCATCTCATAATTTCTCTTATCATATCTAAATAGTCGTTTGCATGTTCGCAGGTGGTGGTGCCGAAGACGAAGGGCGAGATCCTCGGCGTGGTGGTGGTGGAGTCGGGCTGGGGCTCCATGCTGCCCACCGTCGTCATCGCCAACCTCGCGCCCGCCGGGGCCGCGGCGCGCTGCGGGCAGCTCAACATAGGTACGCGCGGGGCTACTGAGGGGCCTCTTGTAGCTCACACGACACATGTCTAATGCTTTAGAGGTGTGGCGCAACATTCATCGACTCTGTTATCGATACTTTTTCAATCATTATTATTATCGTGTGAAGATTTCACGGTGTAAGGAACAGTAACAGGCTTTATGGATGTGTCGTGCGATCAATACTATCGTGAACAGAGAGTATAATTTAGCAGGAAGTATATGAAATACTGTTAGATTCGATTTTTTAATATTTCTACGCTTGCACCCAGTGCCTACAACTAAACAACCACTCGCTTTGATTAAAGTTTGGATAGCTTAACTGAACTTCGGAACAGACAAACAGATTTTCATTTCGTCTGTTATACTTCGTCATTACGGGTACTCAAATGGTAGTCTAACACTCAATTTTACCTAGGGGTATCTTGTTACCCAGTAACCGGGTCGTGGAGATCAGATAGGCATTCGCTCAATGTAAAATACTAGTATTCTTCTGCATCCAGTCCAACATACTTGGGAAAAGACTCATTTTTGTTTGTCCTTTGTTATTTGATTTTTCATCTTGATTTTTTTTCTGCAGGAGATCAAATAATCGCAATAAACGGCGTTAGCCTAGTAGGCTTACCGCTGTCAACCTGCCAGACGTACATAAAGAACTCGAAGAACCAAACCGTGGTCAAGCTGACCGTGGTCCCATGCGCGCCTGTGGTCGAAGTAAAGATCAAGCGACCAGACACCAAGTACCAACTGGGCTTCAGCGTGCAGAACGGAGTGGTGAGTATAGCTACAGTTCATTACATAAATAGTTTACTAACTTTGGTCAAGCTGACCGTGGTCGAAGTAAATACCAAGCGACCCAGTTCGCACGGGTTATACAACTTGATATGATACTTTTATTATTTTAAAGTTTAATATGCCTATGTACACATAAATTGACCTTATATAAGTAGTGTTGTTCGTAAAATATCTATAGAATACGTAAACTAGAAATTAAGTTATAGTAAACATGTAAAATTTCGCATAATAAGGTTAATTCTATGACATATTGGTCCCGCTGCAGATCTGCAGCCTGCTGCGCGGCGGCATCGCCGAGCGCGGCGGCGTGCGCGTGGGACACCGCATCATCGAGATCAACTCGCAGAGCGTCGTGGCCGTGCCGCACGAGCGCATCGTCAACCTGCTCGCTACCAGCGTCGGGGAGGTGGGCCCACATGCATATTATACTGCTAACTCTTCAGAACTTAATAAACCTTCGAATGATTTGACTAATTGAACGGTTTTGACAAAATATTATTTCTTCTATATCGTCGCAATCAGTGCCGCTCCATTATAAAAATATTTGACGTCCCGCACAACAGCAAAAACATTCTCCCATTTGAAACGAAAAGTTATTACCATTCAGATGACGGATAAAAAAGTTTTTCCATCATGATACCACTAACATGATCATTTCCACATCTCCAGATCCTGATGAAGACAATGCCGACGTCGATGTTCAGGCTGCTGACCGGCCAGGAGAACCCGGTGTTCATCTAACGCGCGCCTCGCCGCGTATCAAGTGCCTGCTTACTACGATATTACGATATACGCCCACCCCGCACCGCAACCACGGCCCTAGCCTCGCAACGCAACGTTAAACTACCGTTTAGTAGAGTATAATCTGTGTTTAAACTTCTTGGCCGCTTGTATGCGCAGTTAGAGTGCTGCAAAGATCTTTTGGCGCCTGCATAACATTGCAGGGGGCGCTTTAGTTCCGATTTTGACCACGCCCACGCGCCAAAAGAACTTTTTAGCGCTGTACGCAACTTTGCGTGAGTTCTGTTGCCCCGCGCAAACGTCGTTTGGAGCGGCCACGAAGTTCGTTTTGTACATATTTACGTATTTTGTGTAAATAGATGCATAACAGCTGTCGTGCAAGTAATATTTCTCAATGATTAGCTGATAATATTTATGGCTGATGCAACCGATACTCCGTATCGTGTAGTACCTATCAAGGGTACAAATAGTTTCTAAAATGACAGTAGACAAACAAAAATCAACTGTGTACAATGACTGGTTGATGAATTCCAGTATAAATGTTAGTGGTCATTTTATTAACCCTTCATCTGTCGGAACGTAGATCTACGCGGGTTACTACGGGACATTGTCAAAATGTTGGCTTTTCATTGAAAAATAATACCTTGCATAAAGTAATTTAAATTTATAACAAAACCCCGTAGAAATCCCATGTTACATAGATCTCCCAAAAACGTATATGAATATTGTAACCAGCTATAAGATAATGCGTGTAACACCAATCTTCTGACAAAATAGATAACTACTGTTCTATGAAAAATCTGTGTAGGTAGGTGAAATTGAGTTCGATGATCTTTAACAATTGATTGATTTCATCAGTGTACAGAGATGAGAATCAGCCCTAGCTGGGATGATCTGATAAGATGTAATGCGGCCCTCATTAAATAATGATTATTTTAGATATTTCGAAAAACCACTACTTTATCTTTAAATTCAAGTAAGTATGTACTATTTATACGATTTTCAACTTTATGCACTGAAGTATAGAGTTTTAAATCAAATTTAATAGTTATTTTGTATTGCTGCTTTGATGTGTCTTGTCACCACACTTTTATATAAAAGTTGGAAAGTGGGTGAGTAGAACTCGAATAAATCTTTATTTTCTGTGAATATTTGGCAATTTATAACCTAGTTTTATTCAGCTATGTAATTTATTTCAAGTACATTATTAATTTAAAAAAGACTCGGCTACTAGGTACAACATTAGAGTTACTAAATAAAAAAAACAAAGAAAGGATAAGAAATTAATTTTATAAAGCGAGGATAGGGCCCCAACTCAAGCTTAGCTGATAAAAATACTCAAAAACGTATGTGATGAGTTTCAATGCTTACAATGCTTTCGTGGCTAATAAGATAGAATATAAGTTGTATTTATTATCTCTCTATTACTGAACACCGTGTATTTGTTATAACGAAAAAAAAAATCTCTTATTCATAAAAAATAAGAAAACGCTCGATAAATAAAATAAAAAAAATAATACGCACGTCACTACAGTGTTTAATATGAGCGTTTTAGATAATATAACCTCTAAGTACATTTATTATTATGAATGAAAGACATTTTGTAAACTCGTAATAGTAAATACATAGTGTCATCTTTGATTGTCATGACAATGTGTATACATACTCCACATAATAATATATTTATAAATTGAATATCAGAACCCACTCATATCTGCTTAGATATTTATATTAAATTAACAAAATTAGTTCAGGTAACATTTTTGTATTCTTTGGCGTCGCTCTAGTAATTGGACGATTTATTTCAAAACCAAGGTTTTTGTCATGATTTTTGCCATATTTTTTTTTTAACGTATTACAATGGCGTTTCAGTATCAAAATCTTCTTTGATATGAAACGCGTTAATTTTAAGTGGAACGATAATTTTATAAGAGGGTGGTTTTTGTGGTTTTCCTGTGTCTGCCATCATTTTGTTTAGATACTTCTGGTCTGTTTCTTCACATATTGTTATGTAACATAATATTTCGTATGGTATCTCGAAAGTTCTCTGTGTACTAAGTTATTATAGTGTGTGGAATAAATCAAATAGGTAGGTTTTGGATGAACTATGTGAGGAAACATTCATACTATTTTAATATTTATTTCTGTGTCGCCATTCATGCCTGTTAGCAATCTAGCCATTCCATTATCATAATTTTAGTTTTTTGTATATTCTGACATACTTACAGTCGTTAAGTTTTAAAACATTTTTTTTAATGAATAAACGTGCACCATAGTTCAAATCATCTCATTCAGTTCAGAATCAACATGTATAGCTTAGATAAGTGGGTCACTCGAAATAACTGAGCTGTGGCTCTGGTTATAGAGGCATCTATCATAGTGAACGCATCCTATCATCCGAGCCACAGCGCACTTTCACAGACCCACAGTGATCAAATTGAAAAAAAAAAAAGAATTGATTAGTGGATATAGTAAATAAAAAAAGCATTATTTCGTGTAGCATCTCAAAAGATATATCATATTTTGTAAATTTTATAGTGTCGCTATAGCTATGTAACCTACATATGTATGTCCTGTGTTCTTAGCTAGGCTTAGCGCTCTGAGAACGAGTTAACAATATTTATTTATGTATAAAAATATATCTAATTTAACAGTTCTAATTGTAAACACTTTAGATATAAACACTTGAATAAACCGCTTCTGATTACGTACATTTATCCCCGAGTCTAATGTCCTCTCAATATGTCTTCTTGATTCACGTTTTTGGTTCCTTTGCTCTTTTATGGCCAGTGTCTTCAAAATACGGGCGTCTCCGCAGACAAGCGGACTACATCGACATTTCCCAGCCAATGTCAGCACACACCCCGAAATTTTAATTCAGGCAATGTTTAAAACATCCGTTATTTATCTAATACCTTCGTCGCTCAAAATATAACCAAAACGTTTCCATTTTTTTACTCCTACGACCCTGAACACTGGCCTCGCCCTTGTGAACTAAACGTAAATATAATAAGTATACAGTCTGATGTAATTTTGTATTGCTAGCTGTTGTGAATAAGATTTATTTACATTGAGAAACACAGATAATAAATAGCCTTTTATTGTGAAAGCTGGTATATGGTAGGTACACTGTAACATGTGAAATAACTATTGTTGTTCTCATTTCTAAGAGTATTATTCTAGTCTGCATTAAAGTTAAGAATAAACTGAACAAACTGATGATGTTGTGGTTTTAATGCCTGCTGGCCCTAAATTATGGCAATTATGAAGAAAAGGAGAGTTATATGGTGGGGATTTCTATAACCAAATTAAAATACATAACATTCGTATAGCAAAAGAATGACAGTTCTGGTCTGTCTCTTAGTTACCTCTAAAAATATTTAGCTGGACATTATGAGAGCTTAACAAACACACAGACAACATTTAAACAGAATTCTTGTATAGTTTGACCGAAACTGCTGTACCGCGCTTTAGGAATGCGCGGCGAGGCGGGGGGCGGGACGCCGTGAGCGTTAACGAATGAGCGGCCTGCACTGCCCCCCGTCTCGCCACGCACATACTGAAGGCGCGTTATAGCGGTTCTGGTCAAACTATAATAATATCTGGGAGGATATTACTACAAGAATTCTAGTCACGGCGGCTAATCTTGACAGAGATTGGCCTAGTACCTACGCAGGAGTGTGCGCAGGACCAAAGGGCTTCCGAGACACGGTTCTTCTCCATAGGTACCTACGCTTTGGAATGGGCAACTAGCTTCATCTTTCTGACTGACCGACCCTTTGACAATTCAAAAGTGCCTGTAATTGGTTTAGTTGAATTAAATGATTTGAGTTTGAGTTTGAGTTTGTCACACCGCCAACTTCCAAACTCGCGCTTGTTACCTACTGAAAATTTCCCAATGTTAAAACCCAACACAGTCCGACTTGGATACCTATCAAATCGATGATTATGGGTTACCTATTGGTTGGATCGTGCCGTGACAACCACACGAGGGCCGACTTCAGTCCCATTCGCGCTCTCCTTACGAAGAAAAATATATGCATACATACTAACGGTTAGTATGTTCTGTACAAATTATGTAAATGCAATTATTTTCATTTTGCTGCTCTTCAGCACTACTACCGCCATCTATTGCCGAATATCACAACTAACCGCATATATTTTTCCTCGTACGGAGAGCGTGAATGGAGTTTAATTATCAAATTCAAATTCATTTATTGGTGTGATTTTTGGTACATTTTACATGAGATCTTAATAATAAATAACCAGTTCCTCAAAAATCTAGCCTAAAGGTGTACACTCTTTCATTTTCAGACAATTAGTAATTAATAAAAAAAGAACATCGCAAAACAAAACAAATATTTTTATTACGTTTGTAACTAATGTTAAACTTAATCAAGTCAGTACCTACTGTGTAGGTGACACAGTGGCGCTGCCGACACTAATACTTACTAGCTACTAAAGGTGCAAAGTCACTAATCAATTTAATAGTCCCAATTAGGTAATTGACTCGTATTCATAAATTTAAATTTTGGTTCCTTAGTGTTGTTGTAAAAGTTCTGTAGGGCCCTAAAGGACCATACCTACCAGGGCCTTTGAACATGACTCTGACCTATGCCAAGTATCTCGACCGAAAATCATCGCAAAATTAATGTACTACCTACTTCTTATTTACTGTAATTGCTATTTAACCGTTTTAATTAAAGTTAATAAATAAATATTTTCAGATTTCTTTATGTCTAATTTATAAATTGTATTTTTAATTTATGCGCCATCTATCGGTATCGAATACGAACTATAAGTTCAGGCAACTGCGTAGATTCTAGGTATTGTGTCGGATCATCGGATGAAATACAAAATATTCTAACATTTTTTATCTCATTGCTAATATTGTACCTTTTATCAGGGTTTCTATGTAGAAGGAATGGGGCGATGACCATACGGCGCAAAGATCCTGAACTTTTCGTGGGAATTTCTATTTGGCGGTAGAGAGTATGACTTACGGTGCCGAAACGTAGGTCTATAAATTCAAGGTCGCTCAGCGAGCTATGGAACGGGCTATGTTTGGAGTCTCTCTGATGGATCGAATCTGCAACGAGGTGATCCGGCAGAGAACCAAAGTTGGCGACAGCAAGCTTGCTTATTCTGTGAGCTATCACAGAGTAAGCAAGCTGGAGTGGCAATGGGCCGGCCATATTAGCCATAGAACCGATGACCGTTGGGGTAGACGTGTTCTTGAGTGGAGACCGCGAATCGGTAAACGTAAGGTGGAGCGACGATCTTCGCAGGATGGCTGGTAGCAGCTGAATTAGAGTTGCCGAAAATCGAGTTGAATAGCGTGCAATAGGAGAGGCCTATGTCCAGTAGTGGCCTGCTATAGGCTGATGATGGTAGTAGACCAAGTAGATGCTACTGGCTCGCTGCATGTAGGTAAGTATATCTTAGAATTGGAACGGCTTTCGGTCAAATTGCAAATTAACGGCAATACCTAAAACACCTACTCTTAGGTGCCCTAATATGTCTAGGTAGTTAGGTACCCGGGTCTTAGGATTGGCTAGTCTAGACCATGCGAAAATGGACTATCTGTCCAATCGACATCGAGTTGTTAGCTTATGCTTCTTCATTATCTCAGTTATTGACAATGATGTATAATACGTCATTGGTTATTGATGACATTACAGATTGGGTGAAATCTGAATATCTGATAAGTAATCCTATACTTAAAGTACAAAGTTTATCCCTACCTACTTAATTATTTTATTGCTAGGTAACAATAACAAATACCTGCTTTTGGAAATCGGGGAAAGTATGAATAAAGGGGGAAAGGTAGATGGAACTATTCGGTAGATACCTACGTGACTCGTGGCACATAACTATCTAGATTTATTATGTGACCATACCATACCGAAGTTTCAAAAGAATAAGAAAAACCTATGCACTATGATTATTTATTTAGAATTTTAGATACCTTCACTTCAAAGGTACCTATCTAACTACACACTATCAATTTTTTTTTTAAACCTGTCAAGTGCGATTCGGACTCGCGCACCGAGGGTTCCGTACATGACCCTATAGGTTTCGATTCCCTTGAGAGTATCAAAATATGCGGCAAAAACGCCCGTATCTTTTGATTGCATTGACTATTTGATATTAATGTATTTGCCCTGAGTATTTGATATTAATTTCAACTTGATAACTCCACGCTTTCCTGAGAAACAGAGTCTTGACAGAGGGACAGAGAGACACACAGACAACGAAGTGATCTTTTTCCTTTTGAGGTACAGAACCCTAAAAATGTAATAAGCAAGCAGTAAAGAAGAAGTTAGGACGAAAGGAAAGTACCAGGCTACCTCGAATTGGGTGGTCGTAGCATGATGGCTGCCTGAAGATGGACAGCGTCGTCGAAGCCGTGCCAGATGGCGTGGTCGGTCACCAGTGGGGCGGTACCTGAACGAATTTGGCAGAAATCTTTGCCCAGCAGTGGGATAGAGGCGTAATAGGTGAAGGCAAGAAAGTCATCCATCTGCCTATTCTTTACCAACTAGGTTGGGGTCGGCTTCCATTTAAGATTGGAAATAAAATACAGATATTCAACTGCATTTGGCTTACCAAATGCTGTTGAATACCTGTATTTTATATGGAACTAAGTGTGATTACTAAAATCCAAAATTCCCATGAAGTTCAGATAGGAGGATGGATAGCAGAATTTACAACTTTGCTCTTTTGTCATGGTTATGCCGGCAGTAGTTACCCAACTAATCTTCATTCTATTTTAAAGTTCCACATTTTTTGTCTACCTATGTAATTCTTGAAGTGGACAACCCCTGTCCTGGTGAGACAGTAATATCTACCTTGTCCATACTCTCAAATAAATTTTAAAAATAAATAATTTCTTGCTAATTACCTAAAAATTAAGTATTAGTTAGTAATTAAATATTATATAGTGTTTTTGTAAGAAAAACTAACTGCAGTCTATAATGTGACCTTTCACTCAGGTGTTCTGTTGCAAAACAAAACAACATTCAGATAAATATAGGAGATAAGACTTATCAAATGACGAAAATAAACAAAGGATTGTTTTTCTATTGCCATCAGTTTTTTTTGCAATAATTCTAGTCTACTTTGTCATGTATGACTTTAAGATTTGTTATGTTTGACCTTGAAGAATTATTTCTGAGCACTTCGATTTGTAAAAACATCACATCATCTAGAATCAAGCTGTTGTTGTTTCAGGAGACCGAGATGTCTGAAAATAAGTTGTTGATTTGATAAGTGACCACGTGGGTATGGTTTTTATTAATAAACCTGATTTGCCTCTAGATGCACCTTGGAGATGTATCCAGTTGTTACTATTAGGTTATTTGGGAACACTAAATGTAAATTGTTTATGTTAGATGGTCTGTTTAGTTAGGATACTATATAAAATCTATGTGTTTTCCCAGTGAATGAGGAAATATTTGTTTTATATTAAAAGCCTATCTTTAAGGAAAAAAATATTGGATGTAAATAATGTTGGTAACTTAACATCCACATCACTGAGCAAAAGATCAATGAAAACATAACCTATAATAAATGAGTATTATTGATAAATCAAACGTAAAATGAAAATAAAATATTGGTTTAGCTTTTGTATATTATGTATTTTGAAGTTTTCTCACAAAGCCAAATTAAATTTACATAAATACAATTTAATGATAATTTTTATACAAGATGTAAATAGTACACAAAAGATTCTTAGTGAAATCATGCTGTTGTCGCTTATCAAGTGAAAATTAAAACATCTATAATGCATTCACTTTTGCTATGTAAAAAAGAATTAAATTAAACTTTCAGTATTACTAGTGATCAGGAAACTGATTTAATCATTTTATTAAGCATAACATTTTGCACTCAAGAGATGGTGTTCGTAAGACTCTTACAAAGATATTCAACTTTGTGACAGTAAACACTATCCATTGTATAAAATTAACCAAATTTGTAACCATGAAATATATACATTTAAGTCTCCAGGTTTTGTTTTATTAGCTATTATAATGATAGTAAAAAAATATGCATACCTAATATTGTAACGAAGCTACATGTGAACGGGTAAACAATGACCTGTGGGACTGTCGGACCGCTCCGAGACAATAAGGGCGAGGCTACGAAATGCAGGAGGATAACCTGAGCGATGAGCGCCCGCAGCGCCGCTCACCTATATAATAAAATTTATCCACAATTGTCTCTTCACAAGTTACTCGGTCTAGGGTGTATAACATAACTTGCACTCTTAAAATCATGATATATGTTAGTTCCGTCCTCGTGTGGCGCGCGTCGGGGAGGCACTGGTGTGTGAGTGCTGGGCGGCACTGTTCAGTTGTCCATGGCGTATCTCCGCGTCCACTCCTTCGCGTTCCGGATCGCCTCGCTCTCGTTCACCTTCCACAGCTCGGCCACGTCGTTGGCCAGCGGGTCGTCAGGGTTCGGCGCTGACAGCAGTGCCTGAATCGACAGCAGCACCGTGCGGATCTGCAGCGCGGGACTCCACTTGTCCTTCAATATGTCCAAGCATATACGGCCCAGCCGATCTATGTTCGGATGGTATATTTTCGTTATAAACCTAACCTTAGGCGCTGACATGGGATAGTCCTCTGGCAGAAATAACTCTAATTTAAATAGTCCTCCTTCGAACGGCGAGTCTTCTGGGCCAGTGACGATTACGTGAAAATAACGAGCATTCGTTTCGCTTGGCACCGCGCTGATTCCCGGCACCGGCTCTTGCATCAATCGCTGTGTCTCTTTGATTATTCTACGTGGTAGGGCTGCCATTTTAAATATGCGGTCTAGCGCAATTTGTCAAATGAAAGCAAGTAATCATATAATCGTAAAAAATATCTAATTGTCTTTTCACACTAAGTGTTCACGACGATTATCCAGGCACGTCTTCAGAATTAACGAATTACAACAGCATTTTAGCCATGATAATGCTAAAAACGCGACTACAAAAGCGAAGGTACTTCAATTTTTAAAGCATAGACTTTATAGAATTTTGTTACCAAAGAGAACACGTGCAATATAGAAACGGGTGCGTTTCAGGTTACTTTGTTATTAAATCTGGTAAATACCGGTTTTTATTAAAACATCATACAAAAAAACTGTTGGATAAAAATGTTATTATTTATGTCAGGAGAAAAACACTTTTTTTTAATTTATAAAATTACTTTATTTAAAATGAATTAAAGTGACCAATAAATTAAACCAACTAAAGTGATAAAGGTTGCCTGTGGCTAGTGTGAATTTAGCTTTATTTTGTGACAGAACCTGTCATGTCATGTGCATAGTTCTAACGATACCCGCGAGATGTCAGTACCTGTCCACATCCAGCTGTCTATGTTAGAGATTGCTAGAGTCGTAGAAATTAGTAAGTAGAGTAAGATAAAATCCTACTAATATTAAAAACTTGAAAGTTTGTATGGATGGATGGATGGATGTTTGTTACTCTTTCACGCAAAAACTACTATAATATTATAAACGTGAAAGTTTATATGGATGGATGGATGGATAGATGGATGGGTGGATGTTTGTTACTCTTTCACGCAAAAATTACCGAATGGATTTGGAGGCATACAGATAGTATAGAACCAGGATTAACACAGGATACTTTTCATCCCGATATTCCCACGGGATCGAAACTTATGCAGGTGAAACCACGGGGCGCAGCTAGTTCAAAATAAAACTAAAGTATTTCATAACATCCTGGAAAAAATGCAGACACAGTGTGTTTAGTTAAAGTTGTCAAAAAATAAAAGGCCCGTTTTGACATTTGAGAATATGTTCTTGACCCCTGTCAGTTTCATACAAACGAATACGTGTTTTCATCAATGTCAAAACGGGCCTTTTATTTTTTGACAACTTTAGTTGTGATCTTTCTTCATGAATTAATATTGTTTGTCAGAATTTTGTTCATGTCATGTCAAGAAATAAAATGTAATGTGTGTGTGTGTGGTGTGTGTGTGATGTGTGTGTGGTGTGATGTGTGTCATGTAATGCTTATAAATCCACTAATTTTTAAAACTATTGGGAAGTCATTGCAATTCGCCCTTTAAAGGTACTTACCTACAATTTTTGGGGACAGAAAATCTGGAATTTTGTTGAACAAAGTTTCATTTTTTTCAGTTTCATTCGTTTCAGTTTCATTTGAGCTACGTTTTCTTCTGCGCTTGGTAAAATACACAAAAAAAAAAATTGGTAGATACCGTGATATATTGAAATATTTTTCCCGTGTAAAAAATCTTGCTTCACATCACGTAATAACTCCGAGAAAAGGGGTGAACTCAGGGAGTGAACAAAATCATTCAATTTATTCGCTCATAACATGGAAAATGTAAGAAAATATAATAATTCTGGTTTCATATTATCTTTGTGCGTACCTTCCCACATATTTCTCTAACAGCTGTGTTCTGTTCCGACCCTGCATTTGGAGAAACTGGAAATACTTTGGTACTTAGATATTTTTCTGACTGGAGATACATAAAGGTAGGTACTTCTTCGGTTAGGTGCCTACTTACCTATTGAAAAAGTAGATTATACTTATTCAAATTCTAGTTCTGTTTATTGCTCTGGATTACTATGATTCATTTTCTAAGAAAGGTGTAGGGTGTAGGTACAGAGGCCAGCACATCAAGCTACTACAATCTGTCAAATTTCTTTAATAGATTTTCAACTTTATCTCTAAAGTTTTAAGGTTCAAGGTTGATTGGGAAAATTTGACAGTTTCGGGTAGCTTGACCTGCTGGCGTCTGTACGTACTAGGTACGCAAACTTTATTCGTTAGTTGTGTTTCTATCAAAGTAATCTAACATCATCATCATCATCTTAGGGGGGGCGGCACCGTTTTCGGGCAATATTTTTACAGAGAAAAGATAATGTTTTTTTCAATCAACCAGCTCTTTAAATAAATAAATCAATATCCTACATAATTAAATACATAATGTTATTTTCAATCAACAAGCTCTTTTCCCTGTATAAAACTAAAACAAGCAGTGGCAGTTTTTACCTGAGCTTTGTTATGTCCAAATGGACGTGGATGGATGGATGCATCTTTTCCATGGGGGTGAGAAGTGAGAACACAGAACGTGCTTCGATTTTTAGATTGCACTCCTTTTGTTTCGCTTTTATACTTTCGTTCTTTGGTATGTAGGTACCTCACATATATGTACTTGTACAGATAGGTAGTTAGATTCAATTCAATATTTTGTTTATTTATGACAACTAGCCCCCAATTGTTAGTTTCATTTTTCTTAAAAACTATTGCTAGTTAAACCAAACCCAGAGACTAAAACATAAAGAAAATTGTAAGGTTAGCGGTAGGGTCCTCTGAACCAACACCTCCACAGCGTGCGACAACCAAGGTGCATCGTACTTTCCCATCAACATAGGATGCTGTTAGAACTAGACCGTGCTCTTGCCAAGATGGAGTTTGTTTTTTTTGCGCATTATGGCGTAAAAATCCTTGGTATGCGCAAATGCGAACATACCGGACGCACTACAATAGCACAATAGCGCGGCAGTCCCAACAGCATCCTGAAGCAGTTATTATATTGAATACGCAGGGCGTCCAGCGATCTCTTAGTATGCCTTATCCAAAGGCCGCTCGTGTAGAACGATTGGCAATACGCTCTTAACAGCGTCCGGCAATCAGCTCGTTTATGTAGGTACCTACTTATAGGTTGAAGAGCTTTGGCGAGGTCGAAGCACCCTGTCTCACCCCGCACTGTACGTTTCGGACAGAGACCCTCCCCATCGAACACAATTAAGCTGATTAGTGTACCAATATTTAAAGATCTCCAGGAGTTAGTAGGGTACCGAATTAAAAATATTATAGAATAACCATACGGCCAATTCATTATCTTGTCGGCTCTCGAGTTTTTCTTGAGATAGGTATTTATTCACTCTAGCACCTCCAACTTTGTGAACAAGAATTTCAATAATTGATTCGACGTGCTAACTAACTTTGGGAATTTGTCCTTCAAATATTTGTTATTTTTGCAGACAAATAGGTATTCAATCAATCAACAAGGCTTTTTAGTAATAGACAAGCAGAACTGCCATTCTGCTTTGTTGTTCTGCTGACTGTAATCAGAGCATACTGGTTTACTTTTCCTATAGGATAACCGATAATGATTTTCACCTGAAGTAGGTACTTAGTTAATTACAGTATCATATAAAGTCAATCACGATAATAGGCTTATGTTCCAATCTGAATGTCTGTCAGTAGCACGGCCCTATTATCGGCAACTAATAGCCAATCGGGTGTTGTCGTCAATATGTGATTGACGCCGGACTGATGAGGAATGGAAGCAATTTACCTGCCCATTATGGAGCTCCTATGGAGTTCGTTATTAGTTAATAGAGCTACGGGGAAGGAGTTACCTGAATAGATTGGCTGCTTGGCTTTATATACGTAAAAGGCTTTAGGTAATTTGTATGTATTGGATGTATTTCAATCAAAAATATATAAATAAAGACCCACATGCTCCACAAATCACTAACTGTGCTTGACGCTAAACGCATAAGGAAGCCAACAGGGTATTGGTTATTATATGTAAGTAACTAATAGATACTTAGAACAATACGATGAAGGAGTAAGGTACTAGGGATTTAGGTATGTTTATAGATTGGTTGCTTTAGATAAGTAAAAGGCTTTAGGTAAGTCACTTAGGTATTTAAATCTGAAAAATCTACAGTACTACAATTGTACAAAAAACAGTATCTCAAAATCCTGTAAGTCCATTGGCTATCTGCCAAGTTATTATGTCACTATGACGTAGTGCTCTTCGTGCTCTGCTCTTCACATAACCAAGGTGGCGAAGAGCGTGCATCAGAACAGTTGAGTTCGCACGGACGCCGCGATCACAAGTGGCGCTAGCATCGCTGGCTTATTAAAAAACACGCTTTTCTGTGACTCATATAGACGGCGATCCTTGCTGCATCTTGCGATCACAATCACTCGTTGCACTCGTGTTGTGTCGTCAAGACCCACAAATATTCGCCTACAGGAACAAGTCTCACTCTGTATCGTACGTTGACGGCTGGTTTCGCTGCGCTCAACCGCCTGGTCAACGATGGCCCTACAAATATCAAGTGAAAAATTCTACTAAACTTTAAATTAAGTAGATAATAAGCGTTTGAAAAAATTAGGTATTAAAATAAAAATCTAGGTACTTATGCAATCATATTTTATTTCCATACAAAAATACATACCAAACAATGTGAATTTAATGAAAAAACAAATATTGGTAACATGCCAGATTATGTACAAACAAAAATAAAAAATCTTGAAATCCTGTAAGCCCATTGGCTAACTGTCAAGTCATGACGTCACTATGACGTAGTGCTCTTCGTGCACTGCTCTTCGCATAACCAAGGTAGCGAAGAGCGTGAAATAAGTAGGGAGCGTGAAACAGAACAGTTGAGTTTGCAAGGATCGTGTCGCTATAGCTTGTAAAAAATAGAAGTGAAAACTTATAATATGAGCCGAGTATACGCGATTCAGCGCCGAGTACCTACCTATACACGATTCAGCTTCACCGACCGACTGGAGCCGAGTATACCCGATTCAGCGTCAAAGACCCGCGTGACGGTTCAGTTTCGTTCACTGTTCAGACAGAGCGCAAACTAAAGAAGTTTTCATTTCAAGAACCTGGCAGCATCTTGCGATAACAATCAAAATTTTAACTTAGTTAAAGCACATGGATATCGATGATTTGACATGTCGAGACATCGGTACATTGCACCCGTGCGATGCATGGCTGGGCCAGGGCGAGTCGCTACATAACATAACTTCACGGCAGTAGATATTGCCTGAGGGGTAAGGCAGAGGTGCACCTATAGTACACCGACATTTCGCCAGTTATCTTTCAAGTCCCATGTAACAAGCAGCGAGTCTACTGCCATCAACCGGCCATAAATCCAGACTCCCGACTGCTAGCTAGTTTGCCCAACCCGGGAATCGAACCCAGGACCATACTCAGCAGTTAGCGCTTACGACCACTAGACCAACGAGCCAGTCAAGGCGGAGAGCTAGTTGAATAATAAATGAACTGGACCTAGTCAGTTCTACAGTTTGGAACGTAATCTGCACTGGGAATGTAATTAAAATGCTTTGACTTACCTAATTCTACGCGGTAACCAACCACGACAGCACATTCCTCATCATATGCCTGCCTTTTCCTAACTTTGTTGGGGTCGGCTTCCAGTCAAACCGGATGCACCTGAATACCAGTATTTTACATGGAGCGACTGGCTACTGACCTCCACAACCCTCTTCCTGGTTGTCAGACTGTCGGGCTACTGGTGACCCGTAACTACTGTCAAAGATCCACGAATGACAACCGGGACCAACGGCTTAACGTGCTTTCCGAGACACGGAGGGGTCTTAGTATGTGAAGATGGTCACCCATCCACGGACCAACCGCGGCAAGCATAGCTTAACCTGATCGATCGAACCGTGCGGCTGTTATTACTTAGCCACAAGCCCCTCTTAAGGACTAACAACACTTATTCAGATCTGTTCAGCTTTTGTCCATATAAGAACGATTTTGTATGGAATGCGTACCTACGCATCCGTAAAATGGCACATGCTTTGGTGGTTAAACTTACCAACGTAACCCACTAAATAGAACTAATTCTTAAAATAATGGGGTTTATTCATAAACGATGACTAAAGTTAAGTAACGCTTAAACGTCAAAAATGTATGGTTAAACAGTCGCTAATCACTGCTTAACTTTAAGCAACGTTTATGAATAAAGCGGATTATGTTACCGCGTTAAGCAATTGTTCGAACGGACGCGTACGCATTCCATACAAATACCTACATTGTTTTCTATGGACAAAAGCTGAACAGAGCTGAATAGGAGTGGTTAGTCCCTTAGCCACATTCCTATTATTCTTTGAAACCTCATTTTCCTATACTTATATATGCAAGAAGATTAATTTTAATAATTCAGTTATAATTAATTAAATGCGTAACACACTATTAATCACGATACCTACGTATTGCTAATCCACAGCTTCATATAGGTACCTAGTTATTCTAAAAAATTGTCTGCTCAGTAACGTAATTAATGCAATGAATGTTGTTGAATTTTCAAAAATAAAGGCATTGCTAGATACTAGAGTGTGTTACGCAATTATCCAGCTGGTTTTTGTATCTGCGATAATAATATATGGTAAACATATTATCTAAATATACCGACAAACATATCGATTTGCATACGATGCGAACGTACGTACGTAGTTAGTTAGGTAGGTAGATACATAATATCTACTAAATAAATCGAATTGCCTATCTTGTTTAATCATAGCTGGTACCTACAATCCATGTTTTAACTCAGACAACGATAGAAGTGTCAAAAATAATGCCAGTCTAGGCAGAACAGAAAACACAAAATCAAAAAACAAAATTTAAAACCGATATTTATTTTTATACTATGACATCACGTCACTATTCCCATTCAATGCTAATAATATTGGGTCGTCGTAATCAAACCGATTTGAGGCAAAACAAACGTTTTGATAAGAACACGACAACGATAAACTTATTCGACAAAAACCGATAATAACCGTAAAAATGTTGCTGCCATTTTTTTTTCTTATTTGTATTCGGTATTTTTGTAACAAAATTGTGTAAGAGAGAAAGAGAGGGTCAGTCTGAGGTGAGAGTGACAACAGATATAAGGCGGTATCTAATTTCGCTGCATCGTTCACCAGCTCCGGTAGCCGTGATCGTCTAGTGGTTAGGACCCTACGTTGTGGCCGTAGTAACCCAGGTTCGAATCCTGGTCACGGCAGTGATTACACTGTCGCGGCGGAGCATATCTTTTTGCATTTTGTTTTGTTTTTGTTTCTTGGATAAAATAGTTGTTATTTTTGGGGATTTTTTTTCCTTATGCATTTACAAAAATTGTATGTGTGTGTTTAAATCTTGAACTAATAAATATTGTTTATTTACTGCGGATATTATATTAGGAGGAAAACTATTATAAATACATAAATAAAATACTTGTTACGTAGCCATTGGCGTTATCTTATCTCGGTTTTTGTGTATAAGTTTTCCAAAAATGAAATACTTAGGTACCTTATTTATATTAGTATATTTAAGTATGAATTATAGTTCTAAAAAACCTGGGAATTTGCCTTCTTTCTCGAAAAACATTGAGGTAGGTACGTAATTCATCCAATCAATTCCTACTAAAAATAATTCAGTGGCAATATTCATTTAGCTTTGGCAATTAGCCTAATTAATTTAGGCAATCAAATATCTAGAATTGATGCCCGCTAAGGTATATAATAGAGCAGTTTTATTTATTACACTGATTCTCACGAAAAACCTATTTATGGAGAGGATATTAACTACTGATTTGGTTTGTAGTAGATAATATTATACATATATGTAGATAGGTGAGGTAGGGGTGGCTTGGTGCCGTGATGGCAGAGTGGTTATGACCTCGCCTCTCATGCACGGGTGTGGGTTCAAATCCGTGCAAGTACCACTGTGACTTTTTAATTCATATGGACTTTTTGAGTTTATCTAGGGTATTTCTTTAATTTAGTAAGTTACTCACTATTTTAAGTGCAAACCCGTTACTACCTAGCAGTTTATTGATCTTTTAGTTATCCGAAATAAAATTATTTTATTGTTATTTATTTTAAATTGTTGTTGTTGTTCGTTGTTATTGGTTATTGTTGTTGTTGTTAGTTATTGTATAGTTGTTTTTTATTATTCGTTTAAGGAATTTTAAATAATACCTACTTATTTTTTATTTTTTATTATAATTGTTTTATTTCGGAACAACATAGGAACCACTTTTGTTAGTACACACCTTAAATACTACAACTTACACTAAGGTTAGTAACAACAACAGTATGTTTAAGCACTTGAGAGAGATACCTGAGATACAGGTTTATTCCTAGTTCAGGTAGAATCCATGTTTACCTACACCTAGTATTAAGGCCCTATTTTGTAAATATTTATGTAAATCAATTTCATTTCAATTTAAATTTTTATTATCACTGACATCGGTAAAGGAAAACATCGTGAAGAATCCCTGGGGGTCTACTCCGAAGTAGTATCGGCCGAATGTTCGGCCGTTTCCTGCTACGAAGTTACTATTTGTTTCGGTCGATTCCGATCCTACATTCCTACACTCTTTCGAATATTGACTATGATCCCGACCCAACTGAGCCGATCCGAACTTTTTACGGATTTTTCAATAATATTCGGTTCGGCCATGTATCGGATCCGAACATTCGCACTTTGCACTTCGGAGTAGACCCCCTGTACTTTATAGTTATGTAAGTCTGAAATCGCTGAACCGTTTTGAGCAAGAGAGAAGGCACGAGAATTGATCACCGGGTGATCAATTCTCGTGCCTTCTCTATAAGAGAAGAGGACTTTGCTCTTCTGTGGGACAATAGTAGGCTGGTTTATAAGTGAATATAGCAGCAAGTCCTATCCTGTTTTATACCTACATAGATATAGTACCCATGTATTAAACGTTAATATACGGATTATTATGGGGTAAAAGATTAAAAAATGTTTGCGGGATAAAAAGGAGCGTCCTAAGCAAACGGTTTTGGATGAAATCCTTTTTAATTTGATACGATGAAAGAGTGCTCCGAAGATTGAATAAAACGTAATAGCCGTTCAGAATGTTATTAAATTCATATTGCCCACATTTTTGGTAGGAAAAAGGGTTGGTTAGAAAGAGGAGGTCATCCCATATGGTGGTTAAGGAGTGATGATTTCAAGCCATCATAGCTCAGTCAGCCTATAATGTTTCCTCTGCTGGGACATGGGCCTCTGCTCTGAGAGAGGGAGTTGGGCATGATTACTCACGCGGGCCCAGTGCGGGTCGGTAGATGTAACATGTCTTCGAATTTTTAGTTGTAGAACATGCCGGTTTCCTCACGATGTTTCTTCTTGAGAGCGGTGGTGATGAAATTATTTACACAAAGTAAAGCGAGGCGCCTGGTTTCGAATCCACGACCTACAACTCGTAAGTAAACCGTTACCACTACGCCACCACTGCTCAACTTACTAAAATCTGAAATTCGTTCACTGACAGACATCACAGAGCCTAGACCGCTGGGCTTAGAAGCGTCAAATTTTACCCAAGAGTTCTTTTTATAACGTAGGTGAGCACTAAGAAGGGGTTTTTGTAAATTGAGTTATCTTCTATATAAAATAAAAAGAAATCGCTGAATGTGTTGCTAAGCGCAAATCTCGAGAACAGCTGAACCGATTTCGCTAATTCTTTTTTTAGAATATTCCTTGAAGTACGAGGATGGTTCTTACGCAGAGAAAAAATTAATAAAAATAGGGTAGGAGTAGGGTAGAAGT
Source organism: Apamea crenata (assembly GCA_949629185.1). Lineage (NCBI taxonomy): Eukaryota > Metazoa > Arthropoda > Insecta > Lepidoptera > Noctuidae > Apamea > Apamea crenata. The sequence continues at coordinate 19,053,929 of OX451353.1, forward strand.
AGTGTAGGAGTAGGGTAGGAGTAGGGTAGGGGGTAAGGTACGGGGTAGGACACCACGCGAACGAAGTAGCGCCGGGCAGCTAGTTTTGTAATACATATAGGTAATGTCAGAGTATGGAAATTCATCATTGCTGGCGATGGGAAATTCCATCGTGCACACAGCTTGCATTCAAATAAATTCCTTTCCCACATAACGAGTGCACATCTGTGTCTCCCTTCCGAACTATGTTTTTCAGTCAAAATGACAATAACGTAGTCGGAAAAATAGTAATATACGCTTAAAAATGAACCTTAAGGTGCTAAACATAGATATTGATTCCTTGACTGTATCCCACACAACCAAGTTCAGCAACCCAACCTTAGTTTAAATTCCTTGAGACAGTTACAAACCACGGCCTGCAGTGCGTTTGTCTCACAAAAGTAGATTGTTAGCCAAAGCGAGCCAAGTCATTGCAGATTCCTTGCTTGCTATAATTATCTATTTATATACTTATATAAAAACCGGCCAAGTTCGAGTCGGACTCGCGCACGAAGGGTTCCGTACCATTCTATAAAAATCGCGTCTGTTTTATGGGAGCCCCCTTCAATATTTATTTTATTTTTATTTCATTATTTATTTTTAAAGTGAATATAAAACTAATAATAATGATAATAATATAATATCCCTGGACATTTCACACAGCACCATTTGTCCCAAGCTAAGCAACCTAATGCTTGTGTTATGGTAACAAGATGGCTGATAAACTACTTATATACAATTTTTTTTTTTTTTTTTTACCTAAATATTCTGTGAATATTTCAAGCGTCTACCTGTTGCCGTTATTAATATGGAGCAAAAAACGGCAAATAAATCACGTTTATTGTGTGGGAGCCCCACTTAAATATTTATTTTATTCTGTTTGTAGTATTTGTTGTTATAGCGGCAACAGAAATACATCATCTGTTTCAACTGTTTAGCTATCACGGTTCATGAGATACAGCCTGGTGACAGACAGACAGACAGATGGACAGTGGATTCTTAGTAATAGGATACCGTTTTTATCCTTTGGGCACGGAACCCTAAAAATGAATCCCTATTTCCCTTGGTCACGCCATAACTTGAGAACGACTTTACCGATTTTATCAATCTTTTTTTTTAAGTATCTTTAGTTGTTTTTTTTTAAGTTCTTTTTTTCTTTGTAGAAGGAAGAACCTTCTACAAAGAAAAACAGAACGGAAAAAAAATTGAAAAAAAAGAAAGATTCTTACTTCATGCAGACGAAGTCGCGGACAGAAGCTAGTATGTAATTATAACGAACAGAAAAACATAAATAATGCAGCCCACAGCGTTGTTCACCGATCTTGTTCGTTTTTTTTATAATACCTATCACGACGTGCATTATTTATTTCATCAAACGTTTTCAGCACAAACAAGATTATTATTAAGTACAGACGCCAGCAGGTCAAGCTACCCGAAACTGTCAAATTTTCCCAAACCACCTTGAACCTTAATGCTTCAGCGATAAAGTTGAAAATCTATTAAAGAAATTTGACAGATTGTAGTAGCTTGATGTGCTGGCGTCTGTACCAACTGAGAATGAATCCCTAAATCCCTAACAAACTTAACATCTAAAATTCAAAACGAAAAAATAACCAGAACACAATAAATTATTCATGAGTGAAACTTCACAACTTTTGAATATATTTATTAGAATCAAACTCTGATATGGAAGGTGGAGAGAAAGTCAGGGGCTCGCACTACGACATGTTCGAAGTCCATGAAGGATAGCCTCCCATCCCCATCCACGTCAGCTTCATCCAGCACACTGGCAACGATTTCTTCTCTCTCTTGGGGATGGAGCTCCCCTTTTGTGAGGAGTCTGGTGGCTTCGAGGAGGTCATCTCGGCCGATGTACATGTCATCGTCCAAATCGTAGATGCGGAATGCGTACCTGAGGAGGCAGAGTTAGGAAGTTATTCTAGATATTTAGAACCATTTAGGTATTTACAGTCAGGCCGTCGAGAGAATACGTTCCTGATACCTGTCAGTGCGACAATTCTAGTAGCTAATAAAGATCAAATTCGCAAAACAAGTATTCGTTTGTATGAAATGAAATAAATAATAAAATAATAAATCCCTGGACATTTCACACAGCACCATTTGTCCCAAGCTAAGCAACCTAATGCTTGTGTTATGGTAACAAGATGGCTGATAAACTACTAATACAATTTTTTTTTTTTAATTTTCAAATTTTTGTTCCGTGCGGGAATCGAACCCGCGACACGCAGCGCAGCAGTCAATCGCTTAACCACTGCGCCAACTGTGCCGTCTGCCGTCGAAACTGACAGTCAAGGACGCATTCTTACGTCGGTCGCACTGTAGTGGGAAGTAAAGTAACACACGGGAATACCTGGCCGTTACGTTTTTGTCTTTACACATAATATTAACAAAACGTTTGTTTTAAATATCGTGTAGGTATCTATTCGTGTCAAAATGAATGAAAAACTTGTGAAAGTAAGCAAGAAAAAGAGGTAGGTTTGTTTCTACCTACATAAACCACTTTCGTGATAATCTTAAAAACGCAATTTAATTATGTACTTAAACAATGGAATATTCTCACTTAGATTAGGTACCTACCTAATTAATTTTGTGAACAAATTAACCTACCTATGCGCCATTTTATGTAAATGGTGTCAGTTATTCGTAAAGGAATATTAAATTTCGGAGAAAATTATCTTCAAAACTTTTCTCAACACTAATGTTTAGATCGCGTGAGCAATTCATAAAACATTAAAATGGATTTCTTCTATGCGAAATCGTTGGAAAATAGACTAGAATAAATGGCGAACATTGCTAAAAAAAAGTTAATAAAGTGAAGGAAACATATACTAATTGAGTTTTAAAACTTTTCCTTTATGAAATAGAATAACTAGTTACTGCTGGAAATGTGATGTATGAAAAATGAAAATGGTAGGTAGCTATACAGAGTGGGGATTGGGTTATCACATTAAATAGTACAGCGGTCATTACAAGTTGTTAAAATAATACAATTTGAATTTGACTAAAAATAGAAAAAAAAAACAAATGAAATAATTAGTGTACAAATTGTCATGAAATAAACCATCCTTGATAATAAGTCACTAGACACGCGTGAGGCAATGGTATCAAGAATTCAACACAAACTTTATGTTATTGTTACTAAGTAAACACAAATTAAGTTTAATGTTGTTAGGTAAATACTGAAACGAAAAAAAGGTCCCACGACTAAAATGTTAATTGTTATTAATTCTTTTAATTGTGTATGTTTAATATACGTTATGTAGAATACGTGGTTTCAATTCATGTGATAACCTAATCGCCACACTGTATATGTACATATACGTGATGTTGCTCTTAGTGCTCATATACACGAGCAACTTTTAAATACATTTTTAATGGTCAGATAGATATAGAGCACCGTACTCAAATACACGAGCGGCATGTTGTCGACGGGGTGCTCAAATACACGAGCGATATGTTGTCGACGGGGTGCTCAAATACACGAGCGGCATGTTGTTGACGGGGTGCTCAAATACACGAGCGGCATGTTGTTGACGGGGTGCTCAAATACACGAGCGGCATGTTGTCGACGGGGTGCTCAAATACACGACCGGCATGTTGTCGACGGGGTGCTCAAATACACGACCGGCATGTTGTCGACGGGGTGCTCAAATACACGAGCGGCATGCTGTCGACGGGGTGCTCAAATACACGACCGGCATGTTGTCGACGGGGTGCTCAAATACACGAGCGGCATGTTGTCGACGGGGTGCTCAAATACACGAGCGGCATGTTGTCGACGGGGTGCTCAAATACACGAGCGGCATGTTGTCGACGGGGTGCTCAAATACACGACTGGCATGTTGTCGACGGGGTGCTCAAATACACGAGCGGCATGCTGTCGACGGGGTGCTCAAATACACGACCGGCATGTTGTCGACGGGGTGCTCAAATACACGAGCGGCATGTTGTCGACGGGGTGCTCAAATACACGAGCGGCATGTTGTCGACGGGGTGCTCAAATACACGAGCGGCATGTTGTCGACGGGGTGCTCAAATACACGAGCGGCATGTTGTCGACGGGGTGCTCAAATACACGAGCGATATGTTGTCGACGGGGTGCTCAAATACACGAGCGGCATGTTGTTGACGGGGTGCTCAAATACACGAGCGGCATGTTGTTGACGGGGTGCTCAAATACACGAGCGGCATGTTGTCGACGGGGTGCTCAAATACACGAGCGGCATGTTGTTGACGGGGTGCTCAAATACACGAGCGGCATGTTGTTGACGGGGTGCTCAAATACACGAGCGGCATGTTGTCGACGGGGTGCTCAAATACACGACCGGCATGTTGTCGACGGGGTGCTCAAATACACGAGCGGCATGCTGTCGACGGGGTGCTCAAATACACGACCGGCATGTTGTCGACGGGGTGCTCAAATACACGAGCGGCATGTTGTCGACGGGGTGCTCAAATACACGAGCGGCATGTTGTCGACGGGGTGCTCAAATACACGAGCGGCATGCTGTCGACGGGGTGCTCAAATACACGAGCGGCATGTTGTCGACGGTGTGCTCAAATACACGAGCGGCATGTTGTCGACGGGGTGCTCAAATACACGAGCGGCATGTTGTCGACGGGGTGCTCAAATACACGACCGGCATGTTGTCGACGGGGTGCTCAAATACATGAGCGGCATGTTGTCGACGGTGTGCTCAAATACACGAGCGGCATGTTGTCGACGGGGTGCTCAAATACACGACCGGATGTTTGTCGACGGCTGCAGTTTCCTCTGCCGTTGACGTCGCGTATAATAATAATAATACATTTCTTTAAGTAACAAGGACTTATCGTGTTAGTAAACTTAAGAACTATGTTAGTTTATTATATTTAAATTTATTTCATCCCATGGTAAATGACACTGCAGTGATTGGTGTATATGCAATCAAGCCTGCTAGCGATCATTTTTAGGATATTGTATAGCTCGTGTATATGCGCATTATTGTACTTGGAGCATTATTTGCCTACCAAGACTTTGATATCTGTCTGAACATTAAAAATGTATTTAAAAGTGAGGTACCTACCCTACTTAATCTTCGTGCAGACAGCACCACGGGCAAAACTTTGCAATATAATATTTTTCTTTAATTCTAAATATTTTCTAAAGTCAATATAAGCTTGGTTACTGGGCGCAGTCGATTCAAATAGGGCAATGGCTCCATTGACCCTATAACCCTACCTTGTCTGCCTCGCCCCGGTCTCGTCTTTTTATCTATCATGTTTATTAGCATTCCTTTGTATAAAAATACCTGAGCGCTGATTATTTTTAGACACCTATTATTTCTATCACCCAAGGTCTAGTTTTTAGCTAGAACGAGGTTTGAATGTCAGTTTGTAAACCGATTGATAGCCTACCGCGTAGCGCGTTGGAGATACCGTAGAACGCGGAAAACATACATAGTTTTGCAGCGGTTGTAGGCTTGTGACGTTGGTACTTGGGAGAGTCCTCTGAGTGGAGTGATTAATATTAAAATAATATCATACCACGCCTTTATATCTCTAGGTGCTGCTTCGCTGAAGACTGACATCATGTCGAGGAAGTCTTCGAATGTGAGGTTGCCAGAGCCGTCGTGTGAGAACACTTGACATATTCGACGTTTGAATGGATTCTCCTGGAAAAGAAACAAAATGATAAATTATATTTATTTTTGTAAGTTTGATCTTCTAGCGGGTGCACAAAATCGGAACAAACGCCGCCATCTTATTTTTCAAATACAGTCTGTTTACAGCTATTTTACCTCTCATTTTGAATCACTGTCCAAATCACAGTGATCTTTCTTTATTCTCATTTTAATATGGTTGCTGTTGAGTTAGGTTAGGTGTGAGATGGAACACCGAGGTGGTTTTTAGTCAGTAAGAGTCTGACAGACCCCGCCGCCCGCCCCAGGGTGGCGGACATCCATGAGGTTTTTCCACCCCCGAAGAAAAAAAAAAGGTTAGGTTAGGTGACCACTTTTGTGACAATTTTACAAATGTTTATCAACAACGCCCGCCAAGTCAATGTCATTCAAGCGACAAAAGTTGTAGCATTGTACACTTGTACGAGTACAGACGCTAGCACATCAAAGCTACTACAATCCGTCAAATTTCTTTAATAGATTTTCAACTTTATCGTTAAAGCATTAGGTTCAAGGTTAATGGGTTAATTTGACAGTTTCGGGTAGCTTGACCTGCAGCTGGCGTCAGCACATGTTAATCCTATTATCCTACTTCCTAGTATTATTATTATTATTTATTTATTATAAACGCGAAAGTTTGTGAGGATGGATGGATGGATGTTTGTTACTCTTTCACGCAAAAATTACTGAACGGATTTCGGATTCGGATGAAATTTATAATTATTATAAAAAGATAGTTTATAACCAGGATTAACACATGGATACTTTTTATCCCGATATTCTTACGGGATCGAAATTTATACGGGTGCAACCGCGGGGCGCAGTTAGTAGCATTATAAAAAAGCACTAGATGAGTTCGGTGTTTCTAATCCGACTACTCTGTGAAGAAAAATCTAAACAAACACAGAGGTCACAGTCTTTGTTGAAGTCCAAACATTATCTTGGTCAGTTCTTGTGAGGCCCATGAAAATTTGTGTCTGGGGTGGTATTTTGAGGAAAAAAACCACGCAAATTTGACCTGTCTAGTCAGTGCACGCATGTGTCAATAAATAATTGTGTACGAGTAGCTCAACTTAGAACCTAAAGAATTTACTCATAGTAAACATGCTAAAGAAAAGTTGAATTTCGCCGGCTATATTAGCAAATAAATGGATGGAAATTAAAAGAAAATCAATCAATTAGTTCGTGTCCAAATCATTTATCATCCCAAATTATAGCTATCAATCAATTTAATATCGAATTTACTCGAAACTTTTATAAATCTCAAGAGATTTGTCTGACTTCGACAAGATTATGGATTAAGAAAAAAGTTATTCATTCAATTCTTAGATTTTTCTTTAACAATTTTGTTAATAATATGTGAGTAAATTTTACGTTTCTCACAAGAACCATCGTTATAAAGTTATGGTAACATTGAATCGAGTTATAAAGTTACACCTGACGAAAAGAACGTTGATTGCGTCATGAACGTTAAAACTTTTTAATTCATCCAGAGGGGCAATTCTCGTAATTTTATGAACCTTTTACAGGCTGATCTTGAACGTTTTTAATTGAGAATTGGCCTTCAGGAATTGCTCTAATATAATTTAAAAATAGATTGATACATTTTCATTTGTTCTTTTTTTGTCAAGAAAAATGGCTAGCAGCTTACACTCTACGCTTATACTTCATAATCCTCGTTTTGTTTGATTCACGTTAACGCTCGCAGAAATGGACACTGTCTTTCTAATCCAATTACTTAGATTAGATGTTGATATACTACCGCTTGGCGTAATACCCACGATACAATTGGATTGTTTCAACCCACAGATTCCTGGTAGCGAAATAAATCAGCCTACGTGTTATTTAGGTACCTTTTAAGTATCTAAAAACCAAGCAATTTTTTGAGGTTAATCTGTGCTTGGTCAGCACCCTAATTGCGTAGCACACTTTCAATGGATTTTGGAGAAAATTGGTAGACCATTGCTACATATGTTTGAATAATTTGTCTGTTTCAACAACGTACCTATGTAAGTACCGCAATGAATGTTGTTGAATTATCAAAATGAAAGGCAGTGGTAAGTGTATTAAGTACGCAATTATCCCGGACGGATGGACTGGTTAACGTTGTGAAGAACTGTCTCGAAGGTCCGTTGAGACGGGAGTTAGAATCTCGAATCTCTTTCTAACTTTAATCTTGATATGGGCAACAGTTACTAAATTAATTGGCAGTCAATTACTAATATTACTGAAAACAAAGAGCATTGACAGCGAATAACTGAATTGTTTTGTGAAGTTTGTATAGGGTGAACTCATCTAATTCTGTGACTCGCCTAATTCGGTGATATTTGGTTTTGAATTTGAACTTTATCACAGAGGCTTAAGGTTGTATTTCAAACCATTGATTTCACTCGTATAGCCCTATGATAGCGCTCAAACCAAATATCACCGAATTAGGCGAGTCACAGAATTAGATGAGTTTACTATATATTATAATTGCAGTCGTCATTAAATTTATACGAAAGACGTCCAAAGCTGGATATAGGAATTCTAAACATTTGCATTTTATCGCAACCTTCACTGGTTCATCGGTCCACTTTGCGGGGGTGGGCAACCCACGCTGCACCTTCCGGTACGGGAGATAGCAGAAGCAATACTAATATGTGACATATGGATACTATATCAGCCACCTCCGGTTGGTTCTTCTGGATAGACTGGTAGCCAACCTCAACATAATTGAAAAATGAAGTATTAGATAATAAATGAAGTCTTACTTTTAGTTCTGGTAACTTTTCTATCTCCTCCAAAGGCACTACTATGGTGTGTGGCTGGTTCTCTGTCATTCTTTTAGGCACTAAGGCAGGATTCACTTCCCTGAAGCGTTTGAATACTCTGGAAATTAAAACAGAAAAGATATAATAAGCGATAAAGTGTAAGAAGTATCACCACATGCTGAAAGAAAAACAGAAAAAGCGCCCAGTGATAAGGCATTGTATGTTTTGTAGTGTTAAATGTATTTTTGTTATGTATTTTCTGGTGTAGAATAAAGTATATAAATAAATAAAGAGATTAAAAAAAATACTAGACTCCGAATATCTTGCGATGGGTAAAGTTGTCAAAAAATAAAACGCCCGTTTTGACATTTGATAATGCGTTCTTGACACTTTTCAGTTTCTTACAAACGAATACGTGTTTTGCGAATTTGATCTTTATTAACTACGACAACTGTCAATGTCAAAACGGGCCTTTTCTTTTTTGACAACTTTAATATCGCTATGATAAGATAAATCATAAACTATTTAAAACTTTTTATTAGAAGTAGGTAGAGCTACCTGTAAAGCAATCATTGCTCAAATTACAGGTTTTTTCAGTAGGTACCTATATATTTGACAAAAATATTTTAGTACTGCTGTTCTTTTTGAATAATTTTATATATAAACCTGACAAAATTAATCTTTGTCAAATGTCACATTTTCAACCATATTTTTTCACCCTCATCTCTAATTTGTAAACAGAACAGCGCGGTTTTTATGACAACTTTCCAAAATGAGAAATGTCGTCATTTGTCTTCTCTCGTATCCCTATTGTAGGGAATGTAATGTACCGAGAAAATGTGGAACGGCTTGGAGTGGTACAGAATTGCAAATCTCATTTTTCATGGGGTATTAGGCACGAAAACTTGGATAAGACTCTCGATGACAGTGCTACTTTAAAAGGAAAACGTCAACTAATTCGCTTTTTACTAACAAAGTGACATTTAAATGAATGTCAAAATAAAAGCGCGCTGCTGGGTGTTCAACTTTAGACGCTGAGTCTTGAAAATCGAACAGCGCGGGTATCTGTCAAATTCTGTTTTTGTTTTGATTTGAGATGTCATGAATAATTGGTAAAGCCGTTGTGCAGACGCCAGCAGGTCAAGCTATCCGAAACTGTAAAATTTTCCCAATCAACCTTGAACCTTAATGCTTTAACGATAAAGTTGAAAATCTATTTAAGAAATTTGACATATTGTACTAGCTTGATGTGCTAGCGTCTGTACCATTGAGATACAGGATGGTACTGTTCGTCCTCTATGAACGATTTCACGTTCATGTGGTGAAATTCAACTATAAACGTAGGTACGCAACGATTATTTAGCAGAGGCCATCAAATCAGAAATCTTCCATGCAGTACAGAATAATGCAATTCATCAACTTTGAAAGTGAATATCTCGGAAATGTGATGCTTTGCGGGGCTAGTCCTTAGTAAAGCGTCACATTTCCTCCAGTCCTTGTTTTCTGTTTGCATTGATGTTAGGCAATTATGTCTATTTATATAAAGGCACCAAGCGTGACCGCCATTTTGAAAAAAATATCAATATGGCGAACAGTAGGTATGCAGCATACATAATTAAGTCTATATTCTACGTTGTATACACACTGCGTATTTCAGTTAGTCTTGAAAATAGACTGACCTTGGCTTTTGTGAAGGACAAAAGTAAAATGCTAGTTATTACAGACAGCTGTACCCATCAAGTTCTTACTTAATTAAAAATGTAGTACCTATGAGTAGGTATTACCTACTCGTATTGATCGGGATGGTTACAAAGTTCAAAAGGCCATAGATAGTGTACGAGGTTGGCTTGTCAAGTCATTTTATTCTGAAACACAATATTAAATACTTGCTTTTTTAGGGTTCCGTAGTCAACGAGGAACCCTTATGGTTTCGTCTGTCCGTCCGTCCGCAGCTTAGCTGAGAGACTCTTAGTACTAGAAAGCTATAATTTGGCATGGACATATTAATCACGCCGACAGTGGTAAACTAAAATCATGAAAAAAAAAATTTTTTTTTTGTTACCTGTACCTACACGTAAAGTGAGAATGTTTTTTTTCTCGTCTACCACAGTCATGGTGTGGGGTATCGTAGGATTTTTTTAACATTGCATGATTAAAATCTATAAGGTACACGAATTATGAGTGAAGACTTTCATGAAGAGCCGTGGTGGCCCAGTGGTAACATCCACGACTTCGAGTTGTAGGTCGTGAGTTCGAACCCAAGCAGGCACGTTACTTTATTTAAACACCACTGCTTTCAAAACGGTGAAGAAAAACATCGTGAGGAAACCGGCATGTCCTAGAACCAAACATGTTAAGACCAGTGACATCCGTCAACCCGCATTTTATGTGACAATCGTGACCTGTTCCCTTTTGACATATTGAGACTGAAATTAGAATACGAACGTTCTTAAAAATACGGAAATTGCCTCTCAGTAATGTGTATACATCTACCAACCCGCACTGGGCCCGCGTGGTGGATTACGGCCCGTTCCCTCTCACAGAGAGGAGGCCTGTGTCCCAGCAGTGGGAACATTATAGGCTGATTATGCAAACACAGGATTTTCCTAGCTATATATTTGTTTATTTCGTCCTAAGAATTCTTTTTCTTTACCCCACTTTCTCCCACGAACCAAAAAGTTTTTGTATCATTGTATTGAGACCATTGCCCTCTGACTCGACAGTCCTCAAACACCATCCAAGGTATAAAAACATTTTGTAGGTATCATTCAAAACTTTGAGGCCTTTGCCCTCTGACTCGACACTCCTGAAAAGCCTTTTCTTTTAACGTTGTCATTGTATGCAGGGATGAGTCACATCGCACAATTTTTTTTTGTATATATCAGTGAATTCCTCGAGTTTGAACTTTGACACCAAAACAGCAAGTTTCTTGATATCGCAAGCAGCCAAACCGTATCCGAAAAGCTGAAGAAACATTTTTGGTCAAACAAGGTCAGACTTGCAATGACTCATAATAACACAGAAAAACGCTGAAAGCCGTAATTTTAAAGGCTATTTTTGCATAAGATTTCCGTGCAAACTGCTAGTTATATGGTTTAAGTTACGTGGTATTTGCCATTATACTTAAGCCTGATGTGTTTATTACATCCGATAAGTGAGTGGCTAAATGTATTCTACACTCTACACTATATGTGGTGACGCACGAGCTTAGCTTAAGCCTTATCCGCATTAGAGCAGATTTGTATCGGCACAAATTCGTTGTGCCGATGATTATCGGTGATGGAATATACTGGAATATATGTGCTCATTATTAATTTTGCCATAGTTTGGATGCCGTGATATTGCTGAGTGATGATTCATTCCACCTGATGCTAGGGATTGACAGCTCACTTCACCTGTTGAGCGTGGGCTCCGGCGGTCAATCGTAGATATTTAGCAGTCGGTAGCGTACGGGTATTGGAAAGTCTGATAACCAGCCTTGTCAAAGGGTAATCATCTTATCCAGTAGCTGGGTTGTGTAGGTCAGATATGCAGTCGCTCCATGTAAAATACTGGTATTCGGCTGCATCGGGTTAGACTGACTTGGGAAAAGGCTAGTGGTAGATGTTTTTTTTTTTTTTAAACTTCCCCCCACACTAGGAATTTCACCTGTGTCGTAGGTGCGTTTACAGACACATAAACTCACATACACAAACAGCCAGACCCGGAACAACTAATTGTAGGTCATACAAATATTTGTTCCGTGCGGGAATCGGACCCGCGACACGCAGCGCAGCATTATGAATAGACATAGGTGAGGTGATGATGTCCATCCTATTAATGGGATTCACTAATCACCTTTGACATGTCCAAATGCTCTAATTCCTTGCAAAGTTCTATGTATGTTCGAAGTAAACAAATGAAAAAATACCGTTGAAATTCAAACTATTATAATCACAGACAGCAATACTAAGCGGGATTATGTTCTGTTTGTGTCCCTAACAACGTTAAGCTCGGACAGCGCTGAAATGTTTTGTTTTTGTAAAACTGGCAGATTGTTATTTTTTGAAAAGTAAGATACTTATTTTTTTTTTACTGAATACTTTGTGGTTGAGGTCAAATAGTTAATACCGTACATAATGTTTGTTAGTTTTTTACTAACACTTGACGCCTAGTGTCAGTGAAAACGGGCATAAGTCCCCTCCAGAGTACCTCTTGTTATGACGGGTCGATAGAAGCACGAAAGTCTGACAACCAGTCAGACTTTCGTGCTTCTGAAAACCCGTAAAGACTGTCAAAGACCCACAAATGACAGTCGGGATCAACGGCTTAACGCGCTTTCCGAGGCATGGAGGGGTTTTGGTATGTAAAGATGGTAACCCATCCACGAACTAACCGCGGCAAGCGTTGCTTAACCTGATCTATCGATCCGTGAAAACCACATCTCGAAAGCATTTCAATGCACCACGAGGGTAGATATCCTCTCACTAATACCTAAATTACACCACATCTCCCTCCCGAGGTAATCGCACACTGTTTTATAATACCTACCTCTGAAAACATCACCTCTACTGCGTAATCAATAATTATCTTCACCCTCTAATATTATGCTACGAAGACATAAGCGATTAATTCACCAGCACGTGACCACATCCGCGGGTTTCATAGAGTATGGCAGTGCGTCACAACGTAAGCCTCTTTGCTACTTCTGCCTGATTAGTACTTAGCCCCGGTTTGATAGCATTCGGGCATTCCAGTTTATATTTGGATTTTTTGGGCTTCCAACTTAATTGGACTTAGACAAGATTGTTTTTTTTTTAGGGAGATGAAGAATAAATGATGGCGACCAAGAAGTTTGTATAAGTAATGGGTAGTTTGACAGGGATATCGAGGCGCAAATTGGTACCATGGATTCGGTACATGATTCTGGACTCCTTGAGTTAAAATCATTCTTCGGTTATAAACAAATCTGCCGTGTCCTAAAAAAGTATACACACGCCCCCTCACACACCCTCACACACACTCACATTTCTTCGAATTTTTGGTTCTAAGACATGTCGGTTTCCTCACGATGTTTTCCTTCACCGTTTTCAGAGTAGTGGTGATGAAATAATTTACATAAAGTAAAGCGCCTGCCTTCGAACCCACGACCTACAACTCGTCAGTCGAGACCGTTACCACTGGGCCATCACTGGGCTGTTACATAAATAATATAGTAAGTATGTAAATTAATAAAATATTAAGTTACGTACGTACACTTTATATGAACTTATTGATTACGGTAGGTAAGCACTAGGTACCTACTGCAAATGTATACACTCTACAAGGTGACATTAACGAGTTAGCGCTGCCATTTAATAAATAAGTAATGGTACATGTATAATATTTATATATCGCCGGACTCAAGTTAGCTAAATTGAATTTAATTCGTTCAGAAAATCAATAAAACTGTATAGGTATCAAAATTGCATTTTGTTGTTTTGGCGGCCAATAGTTTTTAATGAAATCTACATTCCAGAAGGGCAATTCTCGTAATATTAATATTAAGAAAAGAGTCGTTCAGTCTGATCTCAGTCTCAATCTGTCAAAAATACCTCTAATATCTCTACATTTTTGACATTGATTGTCATTGAGATAAGATTGCGACTAAATTTTTTTTTAATTACGGGAATTGGCCTTCTGATTAAGGGTCCCCGAAACGATCGAAATTGAAATTGATTTGAAATTGATCAATTGCAATCAATTGCTATTGTAGTAATATTGTCAATCGTTTCAATTGCATTTGTTATACGATTGATTTGCGCAACAATGTGTATCCGTCACGTAAATATTGACAATTTACAATTGATCGTTTCGGGGACCCTGTACCTACCTACCTTATTTCCCGCCCTTCGAAGGCTTATCTCAAGCAACAAGCAATAGGTACCTACTTATAGTTACGCTGATTTTTATTTGCTAGACTAACGGCCGAACCCAATAACCTATTTTTAGTTAAAGACAGATCACTACTGACTGTAGCCAGTATAACTGCCAGTATAATATAATCATGCTGATCGCTACTGCACCCTAATTGCGTTACACACTATCAATCATAATCTATAAATCAAATATAATAATCATAATCATTTTGAAGGATATTGCTAATCCATTGCTTCATATGTTCGAGAACTTTGTCTGCTCAACAACGTAAATAACGCTATGAATGTTGTTGAACTGTCAAAGTGTAAGACCATTGCTGCTGATAGTGGGTAGGTTACGTGTACGTGTAATACGTACGTGTACGTGTATAGATTATTGGGACGTTAAAACCAAAGATAGATAGGTTTTTCTACCAGTACGCCAAAACTGGTGATAGATAGGTAATTGGGTTCGGCCGTAAAATGTCAGCTGCGATCGACCTTTATATGTCAACACGACATTATTTAGTAATGTAAATTAGCTGTCATTTTGGTCTGGTAATTTATTTATTTATTTATCCTCACACTGGAACGCCATACAGCAATTACACCAATGGAGCAAAAAATCTGTGCTGCTTTCCATCCATCCTGTGCGCGGTGGACATCGAACGAGTGGCGATGGATCACGCACGCTCACGCAGCATATGCTGCAGGTGCAGCATTTCTCCATAGCCCCCCATGACTCCTTCCATATTGCGCACATTCATTGCGAATTTTTGAAACTCAATGATTTTTAAAGTAAATACATTAAAATTGAAAAAACGGAAAATAAAATTAGACTTTAGGTAGATATAGAGTTGATCGAAAAAGATGATTCATTGTCTCTACAATTATAGTTCCATAAGATTGTACCATTGTGTTGCCAAATATATATATATTACACAATAATGTGTCTCTTTACTAATTCATCATTCTCCTGCACTTATCTCAATTTATTCTGAGTCCCGTCAAAATCAGTCCCGCCGTTTTTGAGATTAGCCGGAACAAATAGACAGACAGACATAAAAATATACAAAGAATATACTTTCATATGGATTTAGTATAAAAGCTGTATTACTATACTATTTTGACATATTCATTTGTATAGATAGATCTATAGATTGTGTCCTTAGTTGTAGCACTAGCTACATATTGATTCAGTATTATAGAACACAAATTATAGACAACCAAATGAATGCTTGTAGATGGATACCTACCTACCTACATCTTTTTAAGGTGACGTACCCGCTCATTATCCGACAACGTCCGCCCCATTTGTTCATATTGGATAGGTATTATTTATTTACTTATTAACTTTATTTTATCCCTGACATGTAATTTTGTGGTGTGTACTTATTTAATTATTAATTGTTAGGAATTTTAGTTTTGTACTTAAATAAGCACCCTAATTGCGTACCACACTATCAATCTCAATCTGAATCATTTTGAAGGATATTGCTAATCCATTGCTTCATATGTTCGAAAAATGTGTCTGCTCAACAACGTTAATAACGCAATGAATGTTGTTGAACTGTCAACTGATAGTGTGTTACGCCATTACCCCACTGGTTAGTATTGTTAGGTGTAAGGGCCGCCTTTTGCGTGAAAGCTTCCTCCAAACCGTTCCAGATGGCTCTATCCTTTGCTCGTCTGGGCCCTTTGATAGGCATTAGGAAGTTTCTAGTGTTGTAATGATGTGATTTAATGTGTTGTAAAAGAATACTGATTCTTTTGACAAGGTTGCTGCAATAAATAAATAAATAAATCCCTGGACATTTCACACATCACCATTTGTCCCAAGCTAAGCAACCTAATGCTTGTGTTATGGTAACAAGATGGCTGATAAACTACTTATATACATTTTTTTTTTGTAAATACATACATATTATAGATAGAAAAACACCCAGACTCGGAACAAATACATACAAATATTTGTTCCGTGCGGGAATCGAACCCGCGACACGCAGCGCAGCAGCCAATCGCTTAACTACTGCGCCAACCGTGCCGTCGAGTTGGTCGCAATGTTAATGGAGGAATATTAACTTCATCCATTTCAGTTACAAATACGACAACAAAGCATCAGTGAGTTCAAGTTTTGCGAAATTGGATTTTTCAAAAGTTCGAAATTAACTACCACTGTTTCTGAATGTTGTGATATCTTACCACAATCGATACCCACAATAAAAAAAAACCTTTACTTTCCTTTTACTTTTTACAGTTAATTAGCCATAGAAATAATTTATCTTACCTAAGTATCTCTTTCCTTGTAAAAAATGTACAGTCCTGTTTAAAACATATTAATTAGATAACTAATAAACAAACAATCATGCATTAATTGCAATTATTACTCTTTTAAGCAAAATTATAATGATTTAAAACGTAAGTTAAACTTCGAAGTTGCAAACACAAACCAAACACACCATCAGAATAAAAACAAAAGCCAAACGTCACAATCACAACTTCGCGCCAAAAATTGTGAAAAAAGAACTTCTGGAACTACGAGACTCAATTCAAACTGGCCACAAACAAACCGTTTACCTGATAATCCTCTAGCTGTTGTTCCGTGAAAGTCACAACTTTGTTCCCCATACCGAAAAAAATTCCACTCGCGGTAAAAAGTATCGGTAAAAATCCGGTAAAACACCGGTAAAAGCTGCCTGTTGCCGCGACAGCGACAAAACACTGGCTGTAAGCCACGATTGGTATTAGGGTGTGACGACGCAGAGTAGGGGGAGGACAGAGGCTTTGTGTCAAGGACAGGGTCGTTCGTACATGCGTAAACTTAGACTGTGTGTCTGTTGTTGACTAGTTGTTATTATTCATTGGTCGGGTTGCTGAACTGTATGTGAACATGCGCAATACTGAAAGGGTCAACATGTATTAATTATTATTTTAGTCAATGACATTTTTTTTTAATCGTTAATGTAGTGCTAAAAGAAAACGTAATCACTAGATACATGCTTGTATTTATGTTGTGTTTTACCAGTTTAAAGCCTTGAAGAGTAGAAAGTGTTTTTTATTGTAAGACTTTCTATGAATATCTATTATAGCTGTTGCCTGCGACTTTGTCTGGGATCCAGGATGAATTTAGTCACACGTCATTTTGCAGGTCATGGACTACTCATGTGCCAAATTTCATCCAAATCCGTTCAGCCGTTTTAGTGTTAAAGCGTAACAAACAAATATACAAACACGACAAAAAATCATATCTTTTCTCCTTATGATATTAGTTTATATTCATCTCTTAAACTATAGGACTGCTAGACAAGGAGTCAAGTCGACTCTCGCTAAATGCTTAATCTGCAAAATTAAGCAAAAAGATGATGAGCCTCCTATGAGTTCCAAATTGATATTATCCCAAAAAGATAACAGAAAATCAATTTCCCTCATTTTATATCAGAAGAATAATTCAGAGACCACACGGGATCTCGCTACTGCAATACCAAAACGTCTTTTTTTTTCACGAAATAATATCAGTTTTTAACTGATTTTTTTTAAAAAAAGATGAAGTTCTCAATTCGTCTGTAATTTTTGAAGGTTTTATTTGTACTGAGGAATTAACAACAAAATATAATAAAATACAATTTATTATGTACAAAATGCGAATTACAGACAAAAATGAAGAAATTACTTTTACTGATTAATTATAGAGATACTAGCTGCGCCCGTGGTTTCACCCACATAAGTTTCGATCCCGTGGGAATATCGGAAAAAAGTATCCTATGTGTTACTCCTAAAACTATCCTATCAACTATAACTATCCTATAAACTATCTGTATGCCAAATTTCATCCAAATCCGTTCAGTAGTTTTGTGCGTGAAAGAGTAACAAACATCCATCCATACATAAACTTTCACGTTTATAATATTAGTAGGATATTAGGAAGTACTTGCTTTTAAAGACATAGACATGATAAACAGTAATTAATTTCCTCACAAACATTCCACAATCTTCCACTCGTTGCCTCTGTCCCTGCGCTACTCTGTGGAAAACATAGCAAAAGTTAGGCGAGCCGCCTATTAGTCGCCGCGCCCCGGCCTCGTCTGCCATCCACGCTGATTGCTCTATTTTATATTCATACGAATCATTGTAAACTCTGCCCTACATATTGGAGTCTGTTCGTGTTTTGTTTCGCCAATTATGAGGTTTGTTCTACATTCAAGAAATAAGGCGCGAATTGGAACATTGTTCAAATTTAATGTTGTGGTTCTTCATTTGAATTTTTGTTTGTGGATTATTTTGGCGGCAGTTTTTTTGCATAATGCATAATCAGCTTATAATGTTCCCACTGCTGGGACACAGGCCTCCTCTAGGTGAGAGGGAGTGAGCCCTATAATCCACCACGGGGGCCCAGTGCGGCCGAGTGATTGCGACACACACTGCCAGTAGCAATGGGTTTAATTTTGACAGCTTAACAACATTCATTGCGTTATTTACGTTGTTGAGCTGACAATTTTCTGTGTTACGCAATTAGGGTGCGGGTTGGTAGATGTCACATGTCTTTGAATTTTTGGGCCTAGGGTTTCCGCACGATGTTCACTGTTTTGAGAGCAGTGGTGATGCACTAAATTACACAAAGTAAAATGCCAACTTGGGTTCGAAACCACGACCTACAACCATCTGCCATCTGCTGAAAGACAGCTTAACCATTTTGACAAAAAAAAAAAAAACAAAGGGCAAACAACCAAACAATCACTTCTCAATCATTCAATTCAATTTCAGTATACCAACAATGCTACCAAGAAAGTAAATTCAATAACCAATCACAAAACAAAACAAATGTTGTTGTATTATAATTCATATTTTTACGAAAGGTCAGATCTCCAATATTTGTATAAATATGGATGGGAGCAAAGCGATTTTGTTCTGATTCAAGATATTGGAGGAAAAATAACAGTTCTTTTTTTTTCATATTTATGAAAAAATAAGATTACAATATCTTGTCCGGAGATACGATAATATAGTATTACTGTGATAACTTTATTTCAGGAGTCCTGGGATACTGGTATTTCTAATAACAATGTAGTAGATACTTCTTGCTATAAAGAAAAAAAAATGGGTCTGCGTGGAAAAAGATAGGAAAGGATAGGATAGGTGGCTTAGGATAATTTGTACTCTAGATAATGTGTATGGCTGAGAGAAAACTTGTCAGAATATTCAGAAATTTGGATAATTATGTAAGTTAAGAATAAAACAGTTGAAGTAAAAACTAAAAAAATCTTTTATTTCACCATTACAATTACAATATTTACGGAGATAGCGTTGATCCCAAACTAGGTAGACCCTGTATCTTGGGTACCATTCAATAAGTTTTTTTTAAAGAGTCCATTGAACTGTGGGAAAAAATATACATGGAGCCCTGACACAGCCAGAAGGCGTCGCGACAGACTGTAGAAGATGGCAGGACGAGCTGGAGACAACAAACGATCAGTGGTCCACTTTAGCCCAGGGTCGAAAGAGAGAGAGAGAGAGAGTCATGGGGAGAGGCTTCTTCCCAGCAGTGGGATGATACATGCCAACAGTAGGTAAGTAGTAACTAATGTAATTTTTAAATAAAAGTTGAAATTGGCGACAGTTTAACTCGTTTGCCTCTTCGGGACTGCAAAACTAAAATAACAAAAATAAACTAATTAGGGCCGCCCATTGCATGTTTTGCTTTAAAAACTGTAAGTATTTGTTTTTGTTATGTATTTTCTGGTGTACAATAAAGTATATATAAATATATAAATAATTAAGGGAGGAAAATTTGAACTTATAACGTCTTTATAATCGCACAAACTTCATAGCTACGCCCATCCGCCACACTCGCAGAGACACTCCTTCTCCGAGGCGAAGTTGTTGGTGACAGTTGGTAATGGAACCTCGTGGCAGTGAGCCGACCATCTGATCTCGAAGCAGGTCTTAGTGTGCCAGTTGTAAACGTACCTGAAAACATTATTGGAACTCTTTTAACAGACCTTCAAATATGAGAAGATTGTAAGAACACAAAAAAGTTTTTTTGGCGTTGTAACCATATCATAGTCAGTCTATAATGTCCTCCACAGGCCTACTCTTTGTGAGAGGGAGTGGGATCCACCACGTGGGCCCAGTGCGTGTTGGTAGATGCCACACTTTTTTTAAATTTTTACACACATTCACATTTCTTTATATTTTAAAGGTGGACATGCTGACATCCTCAAGATGTTTTCCTTCACCGTTTTGAGAGCAGTGGTAATGAAAAAAACACAAACTAAAATGTCTGCCTGGGTTCGAACTCTCGACCTCAACAACATCGAAGTAATCATTTAAACAAAAACCAAGATGGGGAAGAATATGAAACTGAAAGCTATGCTTCACCTACATTGCAACAGATTTCCATCGCTATGTATTATATATAATAATACAATATCCCTGGACATTTCACACAGCACCATTTGTCCCAAGCTAAGCAACCTAATGCTTGTGTTATGGTAACAAGATGGCTGATAAACTACTTATATGCAATTTTTTTTTGTAAATACATACATATTATAGATAGAAAAACACCCAGACTCGGAACAAATACATGTAGGTCATACAAATATTTGTTCCGTGCGGGAATCGAACCCGCGACACGCAGCGCAGCAGTCAATCTCTTAACCACTGTGCCAACCGTGCCGTCAAAATTATAATACACTGCCGACTGTTTCGTGCAATTGAAAACCAAACGCTCCGTACTGTTGACAGAAGCACTACGTGTATATTGCTCCCGGATCTAAACCTAGACATTCTCTTATAGACTGCAAAACGCTGGCAATATTTCAAATGCAAATATCCACTACATCAAGTACTCTATTGTGCTGAGTTCACCTTACTCGAGTAAACTTGCTGAATATGTTTCTAAGAGATTGTTGACAGAGTTTACTAGCTCCTGCGAGGTAATTGCGTACTAAACACACTATAGTAATGGCATTCTTTTCGGAAGTTCAACAACATTCATTGCTTTATTTGCGTTGTTGAGCAGACAAATTTGAACGAACATATGAAGCAATTAGCAATAACCATAAAAATGAGTCAAATTGAGATTGATAGTGTGTTACGTAATATTAAGCTCCTAATATAGACCCTTTTAGAGCTATTATGTCTAAACTTATCGTTTCTAAAATAAATAATTTTAAAGTTTTTAATGAGTTTAAAGATGATTGCGATTTTGGCTAATGAATTTCATTTTACAATTTTATTTTATGTATTCTGGTTATTTAATTTTAGTTATAATTTTATTATTTTGACATGTATTTTAATCTTTGGTTACTAACATAATTTTTGAATTATACTAACACGAATATATGGATCACTGTGTCTGAATTAAATAAATAAAAATAAAATTAAAAATTAAAACCTAGATTTAAGAAAAATTTAGTTATCAAGATATCTGCTGTTGCTGTTGTGGGTGGTTTTATCCACAACTAGTTTTTTCCCGCGTCTTCGCTCGCGTGGACGTCGGAAAACATCCCATTAGAACGTACTACCGGGATTAAAAGTACCCTGTGTGTTAATGCAGGTTATAAACTATATGTGCCCAAAATTTCAGCCAACTGCAATTAGTTTACGCCCGCCAGTAAAGCTCCCAGTTTTTTTTTTTTTCATAAAAGTCAGAATATAATCTACTAGCTGCGCCCCGCGGTTTCACCCGCATAAGTTTCGATCCCGTGGGAATATCGGGATAAAAAGTATCCTATATGTTAATCGTGGTTATAAACCATCTGTGTGCCAAATTTCATCCAAATCCGTTCAGTAGTTTTTGCGTGAAAGAGTAACAAACATCCATACATCCATACAAACTTTCACGTTTATAATATTAGTAGGATTGCTTTCACTAAACACTAACATACGAGGCGCAAAACCTCTTTGCGACTTCAGGATTAGTTTGGCTGGAATATGGCTTCAATGGACGGCGTACCCGTGACAACCAGACTTTACCTAAATTGGTGCCCCTACATATCTGCTACAGTGTGGCAATAGCAACTGTCCTTGCAGATTGAAACACAGCAATGTTGCCTGGCGCTACACATGGCTACCTTTATAAGTTAAGCTAGTATAGTAAGGTAATGCTAATAAGTTAGCAAGCTAGTCAATCCAACCTAGTGTAAACAGAACTATCCTCTTTTTAGGCTATAGTAAGCTAGCGAGAAAGATAGTCAGCTAGTGAGATAGTTTAATAGGATGGGGTTCTATTTTTGAGCTAGTAGTGCCTTCCAGCATCGATTTTACTATCCGGCTTCTTGTGTTTGTCCGCCGAAGATCAATCAACCAATCGGATCATTTTACTCTATAGACTAAGGTCATCGCAATTCTAATGGTTTAAAATTTACTAGCACCGTGTAAACAGCTCTAACTTGGTACTAAGCAAAGATATTACTTGATTTCTATCCTAACTTAAAACTAGCCTCGTGTAACTTGGACATTTCATTACTTATGGCTTCAGTATATGTATGTAAGCTAACTCTTTAGCAAGAATTACTATATATTTAAAGCTGTTCGCCCATTTCTGAAGTGGCAATTCCTTCTGGAACTGCGAGTAGCTGTCTTATTTCTTAGGCTAGTAACTGGTACGATGTAAACGCTCCTTACCTGAGCTGGTGCGGCCATCTATATCTCACGCTGTACTCTATTAGACAATGCTTCTCCTTCGGCGTTTCTTGACACAGTCTGTAGTCCACTGCAGTGCAGAAATATAGATTAATGTTAGGAGGAAGTGGGTTTCATATATTATACTCGTATTTTGTGCCAGGTTCCTGGTTATTGGAGGATGGAAGTAAATGGTTTTGTCAGGTTGAAAAGTCGTTAATGTTTTGTAAGCTTATGTGGGTAACAAATGGCCGATGGAACCGAAAGGTTCTACGGTGCAATTCTGTAACCATCTCACCGTTAAAAGTTAGGTGAAGTGAGCATGAAGTGAGCGGTCATTCCAACTAATGCTAAGGAATTGATAGCTCACTCTAAGCTCACTTCACCTAACTTTTCACGGTGACATTTTTATAAAATCCCAGAGTTGGTAGGCCTCCCACAAGGTGGACCAATGACCTTATGAAGGCCTCAGGATACGAGAATCACAGAACCGGTCGAAGTGGCGATGTTTGGGGGAGGCTTATGTCCAGCAGTGGACGTATTTCAGTAATAAACCTTCCATGCAGATTGCAGCTAGTAAATGAAGCCATGCCGTTGAAATTATGAGACCAACATGGAACCGCTGGAGTGTAGCTTGCGAATGGTATTGTTGGGTTACATTGTACTCATTCCTGCTATTGTCTTAAGTGAAATTCCATGTTGCGCCGTGTATCTCGCTGAGCAATCAGCTTATGAATAAAGTTAGTGTCCAAATCCAAAACAAGGCTGGCTTTCCCTAAATAAACATGTGAATAATAGCGCAACTACACGGTCGTTCTCACGAATTCTGCAGAGCAGACCAGACTTACGAGGTGTAGGTCTTAAGTTCGAACCCAGACAGGTGCTTTACTTTGTGTAAATTATTTTGAATGAATCATATTACAACCTTCTTGCTCCCTCGCCCTCTGAAGGCTGAATGACTAAACCTTGAACTTCCTTGCCTCACCGTGACTCAGAACTATTTATCAACATCTGTGGTCGCTACGAAACGTACGTGGACGTTTTTAGGGTTTCGTAAAAAAACAAGGAAACCCTTATAATTAACTTTTAATTATAAGGGTTTCCTTAATTATAACCATCGTCCCTCAATTTCCCTGAAATACATAAAATTGTATTTTTAATACTAAAACGTATACTTATTTAAGCTAACCTTTCAAAAGTTCATAAATTCGTTTGGTTTTAAAATTGAAAATACTTGTTTCGCACATAACATATGTATATGTACGTAATAGGTAAGCCCTGCGTTCGTGGCAGGGCCTCTGACTTAGTTTAAAAACACTACAAAAAATAAAATGTCTAAAAACCTATCGTTAGTTTCATATTTTTAACCGACTTCTAAAATAAAAAAGAAGGAAGTTCTCAATTCGGATGTTTGTATTTTTTTTTATGTTTGTTCGCGCATAATTCCGTCGCTTGCCAACCGATTTGAAAAATTCGAAATCGGCCAAGCGATTTTTGAAAAATCAACAAAAATAAAAAAATAAATACACAAAAAAAAGTGAAAAATATTTTTTTTTTACAAAACAAAAAATAACCGACTTCCATAAAAACACTACAAAGTGAAAAATAACTTTAATTTCGGAGGTCGGTGGCGAAAAACGACACACAAAAAAACCAAAGACACCGACTTCCTAGTGTTTTTTATGGAAGTCGGTTGTTTTTTTTTTTTGTAAAAAAGTTTTCTTCACAAAATACTTTTTAAAGGTGATCACAATCTTTGACCCAAACAGATTTGGTATGTTCAAGGTAAAATGGCCCGGTAGTGGAACAGTATATAGGCTAATGAAAAAAAAAAACCGCTTCTCGCCATCAATCTAAAAAGAGTGGCGAGTAAAATTGTAAGAACAAAAAATTTTGTGTTTGTGAAGAATAAAAAAATTCTTTGAAAAACCGTGTCCATTGAAAAACTCGCCGCACTTACCTAGGTAGTTTGCACCTCAAAGCGGTTCTTTTTCAGTGTCGGTCACAAAAGGTGCGCAAAAGAAAACACGTAGTTTTATATTTTACGGAAAAACTTCATCAAACGAGTTGCTTGTTTTACAGGGTCCTTACCCCGGTAGAGTTTGCCTGTGAAAGAAAGAAAAGAAAGAAAGAAAAAGTATTTATTGCGACTCGTCTTTCTTTCTTTTCTAAACTAAACTAAACACAATAAAAAAAGCCCAATTGTGCTCAATAAGCTAAATTAAGAAAGATGTATATTTTTATTTCAGAGGGTTTTTTAAGAGCACCCGATTCTCGCCCGAGGCTTCCGGTTTTCCTTTGAAAAAAATTTGGAAGGGAAAAATAAACCAATTCAGCCCTATAATAAGAGAATTAAATGAAAACATTTATCATTATACGGGGATAGACATGTTACAAGGTAATATATATTTTTATAATACGTATATAACAGCAATGAGTTTTAATAAAATATCCAAAAAAGACTATTCTCTTTTTGCCCGTCTGTGCGACAGCAAAGACAGGGTTATGTTTTTAACGCGTATCTATGTATATTTTAATAAATTGTTTATATAAGTATATGGATATAATATATGGAACATACACACACACATTAACATTTACACATATACATTTTAACATTTTGAGTTGTCCATCGATTCGTCTAGGTCATGCATAAGATTGGTTTGTTTTTATAAAATCACAAAATAATGACAGTCTTGAAAAAAAAAATTGAACCGTGGCTAAGTAGGGTATCAAAAGGGCTTCAGGAGGTGATTGCAAAAATCATTAAACACAAAATATGTTGAAAAAAATAATTAAAAAACCCGGCTGCATCTAAAAAGTTAAAACTTTTGAAGCAGTCAGATGCAAATGGTCGCATCAGGCAGCCTAAAAAGTGATCTTGTTTTGAACTTTTTAGTTAGAGACGGCTTTTTGATATTTTTCATTTCTGTCATGTTCATTTTACTCCCTCACTTGTTTCATCGCATAGCTGATATGAATGCAGAAAAAAATCACAATACAGAATACTATACCCTGTCCATTAGGTAACCCGTTTTTTGACAGCCGTCTTAGAACGTAAATATTCCAGATCACGTAAAAGTTAACTTTAAAATGCGTAATAAAATAAATATATCTATACCTAAACTGCCTTATCTTATTTATGGCTTCTTACAGAGATTATAATACCGTTCGTGTATCAATCAATGTATTGTGTGTTGCTGCGATCACTAGTTCCATCTGTCAAAAAACGGTTTACCGAATGGACAGGATATAAACTAAAGTAAGAACTACAATTTAAACTACAATTTAATTTACAATTTAATTTTGTTATTTTAGTGTTAGCTTGTAAATTGTAATTGCTACCAAATAAATTCAATTAGTCTATCAAATAAGAAAGAATTTGAATTAAAATAGAGTTGTCCAAGATAGGAGTGGCACCCACAGGGAAGCACTATCACAAACAAATGAAGATTAATATTAATGTTTCGGGCAGCAGTAGATAGTAATAAATAGCCACACTAACAAAAGGTAATAAATATCTTGAATTTATGAGCGTGGCTTTGTTAAGGTTATTTCCAGAAAGTAGATCATTTATGTCAAAATGTGTATCTTCAATTCAAATTGTACGGCATAATATTAAACACATAACATCACGCATTTAATCCCCGTAGGGTCAGGCAGAGGAGTACCTCTAGTACACCCACAGAAATTTCGCCAGTTACACTGACCTCCAAAAGTTAGTTGATATTTTTCCACTTCAGCTGTGACACACTACATTATGATTTAAAACTTTTGTGATCCAAATGTTTGAACTGTTATAAAGTTGTTATTGACCAACAACCTTTGACTTATCATAAAAAAATGCCTAAGGAGTACCTGATTTTTTTTTAAATTTCAAATCCTAATGTGGCACAGCTGAAGTAGAAAAATGTCAACTAACTTTTGGAAGTATGTAACTGTATGTTGTATCTAATAGAAGACGAGCCTGTTGCCGCAACAGTCGGGCACAACGCAAGGGTTCAATACACGCGTTGTGTTCCACGCGCGCCTTATAGAGATGTCAGCAGAGGACGGGGCCCCACAGGGCCGAAGCCTGCCGGGGCGGCGGGATTTTCCGAAAGGTTAACCGCTGCCCTGGAACAGAAAGGGCTAAGGAAGGAACACGGGTGGGTTTTAGTCAGTAAAAGTCTGACACTCCCTTCCGCTCCACCCAGAGCGGGACCCCTCATTTGATGATTTCCCATCCACAAAAAAAAAAAAAAAAGGGTTCAATACAACTTGCAAATAGTATTGTTGTAGGTACTATTTGCAAGGGGTTCCAAGCGGGAGAACATTATACTTTAAGATAATAGAAAAAAAAATGTTTCAAATCAAACTACTGAACCGATTTTGATTAAATTTCTATGGGACTAACGCGAATGTAAATCCTTTCAAATAAAAAAAAACATTTGTAAATAACGGATTTCTGACAAACATAAAAAAAATATCCGAATTGATAACCTCCTCCTTTTGTGAAGTCGGTTAAATAGAGATCTATACAAAGATACAAACTCGTAGATACGCGTGAAAAACATAACTCTGTCTTTGCTGTTGCGCATTCGGGTGAATAAAAAGGAGTCTTTTTTTAAAGGGCGCTGTTTGTTTTGGATATTTTATTAAAATTCAATGCTTTTATATATAATGAAAATATCTATTACCTTTACCAGCATCGTATAAAATCTTATCATTAAACTCATATAGGGCTGAATGGGTTTATTTTCCCTTTCATATTTTTTTCAAAGTGAAGCCTCAGGCGCAAAGCGGGTTCCGAGCGCTCTTAAAAAAACTCTCGGAAATAAAAATGTACATTTTTCTTAATTTAGCTTATTTGGCACAGGCAAACTCGCCCGTGGTAAGGGTCCTGTAAAACAAGCAATTCGTGTTTTCTTTTGCAGACCTTTTGTGACCGACACTGAAAAAGAACCGCTTTGAGGTGCAAACTGCGTAAATGCGGCAAGTTTTTCAATGAACACGGGCCATAGTATGGGTCAAAGGTTTGAATGGAAACTTTGTGAAGAAAATTATGAAACTAGCGAAAAACTATTAAAAATTGTTTTTTTTGTTTGTGCTTAGTTGCTTACTCGCATCCGGCGTGCATTTTGAAGGATATAGCTTATCCATTGCTTCATATGTTCGAAAAAATAAAATTTAAAATTTAAAAAACCCCCGACACAAAATAATAACAAAAATAGTATGTATGAAAAAAGCCTAAAACTATAAAAAAAAAACTATTGAAAAAATAGCCACAAAAAGAACAAAAAAGGCATAAACGTGAAACCCTATAAAAACCTTGTAATTATGACCCTACGTAAGTACGTATGAAATTTTTTGATTAAATGTTGTCCCGTCGGGGGACCGCTACTATTTTAAACTTTAACAGAACGTAAGGCTAATAATTAGAGCGAGCGTTATAGAGGTGGCGTTCAGTTTATGTATTTACCTATGATTATTGTGTAGGGTTTTCCAAACTACATCAGAGGCCTAGTACGAACGCGAGACGTTAACGTAACGTAAGTTCTAATGATATTTTGATTGAAAAACTTATTTGAAAAAAAAAAAACAACCGACTTCCAAAAAAGACACTACGAAGTGAAAAATAACTTTTATTTCGGAAGTCGGTGTCGTTGACTTCCCGACTTTTTATTTTTCACCGAGTTTTTATTTTTCGTGTTTTTTTTATTTTTCACTTAAAATGTTGTATTTTTTTCCAGTAATTTTGGTTTACAGACCAAACTACTGAACCGTTTCTAATGAAATTTCTATGTAACGAATCTGAAAGTATATCCTTACAAATAAAAAATAATTTTCTAAAGAGCTCTGAGGTAACATACATAAAAAAAATACAGTCGAATTGAGAACCTCCTCCTTTTTTAAAGTCGGTTAAAAATATAACTATGTATGTATCCTATATTGTTTTTGGTTAAAATGGTTGCCACAAGCACATTTATTGTCATTCATAGATATGAACAAAAGTCTTTTAAACTCGTAAATGTTATGTGCGAAACGTTTTCAAGGTTTTTTTTGTAACCTTAAAAAAATATTATACGTTTTTGTATTAATAAATAAATAAATAAAATAAAAATAAAACATTTTTATGTATATTAGAGAAAAGACGATCGTTATAATTAAGGAAACCCTTATAATTAAAAGTTAATTAGAAGGGTTTCCTTGATTTTCTACGGAACTCTAAAAACGTCCGCATACGTATACGTTTCCTAGCGACCACAGATGTTGATAAATAGTTCTGAGTCACGGTGACGTTGGAAGTTCAAGGTTTAGCCATTCAGCCTTCAGAGGGTGAGGGAGCAAGGAGGATGTATGATTCAGCTATTTCCAGCCTGTAAGTACGGGCAGATGGGATTTTTTGGATAAGTAGTATAATATTCAGGATAGCACGCAGGATAGCAGTATGTTTATTTACTGTTCTTCTTAGTGTGTCGATTGCAAGAATATGTTTTGTTTTTTAAATATGTTTGGCCCAAAATTCAGCAACGCGGATAGCATCCGCTGACGCAGCCATTATAATAATAATAATAATATCCCTGGACATTTCACACAGCACCATTTGTCCCAAGCTAAGCAACCTAATGCTTGTGTTATGGTAACAAGATGGCTGATAAACTACTTATATACAATTTTTTTTTTGTAAATACATACATATTATAGATAGAAAAACACCCAGACTCGGAACAAATACATGTAGGTCATACAAATATTTGTTCCGTGCGGGAATAAAACCCGCGACACGCAGCGCAGCAGTCAATCGCTTAACCACTGCGCCAACCGTGCCGTCCATTAAATCCTCACGTGTGCAGGTGACACATGCGGTGCATGATGCGAGGTGAGGAGACACCGCATACACACTGGAGGTCCGAGCCTTTCATGAACCCCCTCTTATGGAGGTTGCCGGTACTGCGGCCTACTTGGGTACGAAGTCTATTGCAAAAAGATAATATTATCTTATGTCAACTCTAGTAGGTATGCATGCTTACTGGCAAACTGGTCATCCAGTTTCTGTTTAGTGAGTTTCTGACCGTGAATTTATGTATTTATATTTATAGTAGGTCATCCTAATATAATATATAAATACATAAATTCACGGTCAGAAACTATGCTACGATGATCTAACAATGATCAATGATGACATTTAATCAATGAAAATTTAAACTACCAAGGCTATATTGCTGTAAGCATCGAGAGTGGCGGATGAATTGAACATATGTAGCATGCTGTTCTCTTAAAGTGGTCATACACACGAGCGACACGTATCAACGGCAGAGGCAACTGCCGGCAGCCGGCTGCCGGCAGTGCTGCTGCCACCTCTACCGCTGACGCGTGTCGCTCATGTGTATGACTGCTTAAGCTGAAAACATTCCTTAAGGATGCAAAAAGATTTTGCAAGACTGCATTCTCTAGCTAGTAGGTACAGATAATTATAATGAGTAATATAGATTAAATATTACGAATCGTATACTCACGCGCGTAGTTATGGCATAGAGCTGATAACACCGCTATAACCGCGACCTTCCACATTTTACTGATAAGAGGTTATCAGTTAATTATTTATATTTATTTATTTATTGGACACTTGGTGCGTGCTGCGATTGTTTATATACAAACGGTATAGCGAATTAAATCATATTTAATTTCGAATTTGTGAGATATGTCGGTGGACGAATATTTGTGGCACAATTTGTAGGATGTAGCGATTTTGTAGGGCGACTTTATTCTTACCTGTGATCAGAATATACGCATCGGAATTTATTGTTATCGGCACAAAATACGAAACTCGTTGTGCCGACAAGTACAATACCAACATTATCAACTGTAGGCTAAAGGCCTCATGTGCAAAGAACGTATGAGTATTGATCACAAAGCTTGCTGAAATACTCAAGGCGGGCGGCCTTGAGTATTTCAGCAAGCACAACAAATTACCCATTCCATTTGTACAACTTTCTGATCATCCCACCTGGACATAAATGATAAATGATTTTATTTTGTAAGTAGGTTTGTACAAACACTTTTACACGTCAATCATATTTTAAAACTAGATGAGGTCGGCGTTTCCTATCTGACTAGTCTGAGAAGAAAGGCCGAAACAAACTCAGAGGTCACAGTCTCTTTTAAAGTCCAGACATAATCTTGGTCAGATCATATGAAGACCATGCAGGTCAATGTCTATCATGAGGTGCCTTGGTTAACCTGGAAGTCTTTAAACAGACTCCAGACCCAGGTTCAATGAAGAAAGGAAAACCTATTCAGATGGAGATTCATAGACGACTCCGCCTTGGAGTGCAATTGCGGTGCTGTTCCACAAACGATGGGACGCTTCATATTATAGAGGTATGAGGAACAGGGTGTACAGTTCACTCATACTCTATAGAAAAGGGAGGATCCTCCGACCAGATGGGTGTTGTGTCTGGCGGGCAACTGCCCAACGGTTGATGTTACGAAGTATGTATATATGCTAATTGCGCGTAAACTCTGCTTGAGAGATGCAGGATTTGCGTGACGTCGGTATGACGCGTTGTTCGCATGCGGCGTTGTAGATACCCCTACAATATCATGTCATGCGTGTCCTGTCAGCTGCACGTTACAGGTGATGGACGCTAGTGATGGCGACAAACACGTAGACGAATTCTGGGTCGCGTCTATTTAGATTACCATCGACACTCTAAGAAGAAGAATGCTCATTGATACCTTCTCTGTTGGTAAGAGAAAATAGAAATGGCATAAAAATGTTTTGACGCAACCATCATGAATTACTCGAAAATAAAAACTACACGACTGTTCTTGCATGCTGCGGTGCGAGCAGCGAAACTGACTGCATAATGTCCCCGTTCGTCATAAATGAGAAACATTTTCTTGAATAAAAATGTAGGTAGGTACTGTCTTCTCTTCTAAACCTTCTTATTGAATTTCAGCAGTCAGTCACAGACTCACAGTAAGCCTCTAGACGTACTAGCAAACCGCAATATCTCGCATATCTTGACTCCAACTAGTCGACGTTTTCATAAACCTGCCAGCATGTCGCGGCGAGGAGCCGCAAATCTCACTCCAGCAATGTGATATATACCGCAGTAGCAATAACTTTTAATGTTTGGAACTGAATTTCATTTTAATACCACTGACTATACGAGTATAGTTCTGAATGTTGCGAATGTCGTGCAGGCAACTTAGTTTATAACTTATGGCGGAGTAATATTAAATTGAAAGAAAATTGTTCCACAAAACGAAATGGTTGGTTGTAATACGAGTAGTTATATTTTCTTACCGGCAAGCGTAGTGTGGAGCGCCCCCCAGCTAGATGGGCCGACGACCTACAAGGTGGCTGGGACAGACTGGATGCGGAAGGCGGAGGCCAGGGTGTTGTGGCGCAGCCTGGGATTGGCCTAAATATTTTTTTTTAATGAAAAGTGTCTTTTTCGTTTAAACCACGCGCTAATCAGCTGATGACTCAAAGATTGATTACGTAACTGTTATCGTCGCGTAGTTGTCATATTTGTCGTATGATTCTTGGTTGAATGGGTAAATGTCAAGTGTTCCTGCGATGCGCACCTTTCCCGACTTTCTATCGTAATCTGACGGATTTTGAAGGAGAGAAACTCCATATTGCTTCATATGTTTGAAAAATTCGTCTGCACGACAACGTAAATAACGCAATGAATGTTGTTGAATTGTCCAAATGAAAGGCATCGCCATTGTTAGTGTGCTATGCAATTACCTCTTAGGTTTTCTCAGATTAAATTAGTTTAGAACCTGGAGAAGTTGTTATACGCTTCATGACTCGATCGTGTCACTGATTCTCTGAAATGATGCAATAATTTATTAACAATATTGATTGGGGGTCGAGGGGCCGAGAGTGGACTAAACGTCATTTACATTGACCACGAAAAAGAAAATCATACCGAATATTTCATCATACCTATACTTACGTACCTAACCTACTTATTACAAAAATTCTTGATGATACTTCAATGCCCTACTCAAACAACGTTACCATTTAGCAAACATTCTTTATAACTTTACCACCCACTGAAAACGGCTGAAACTTACAAATTAATCAAACAAAGATCCCTTAGTGTAAAATGTATGAATAATATCCAGTGCAAACTGGGTAGAAGCAGTTAGTCTGTTTATTTTCCAAACTCGAGTAAGTTGAGTAGTCGGCACTTCGGGAGGATGTGGCCAAGCGTCCCGAATGATTCGGGATGTCTTGTTTAAGTTTTAGATGCTGCTGGAAGCACTTTGTAGTCCATTAAAGGACTTGTTACTGGTCTGATGAATACGCAATTATGTGCAGGCGTTAATGGATGCTGAAGTGTGGTCGATGTGGGGCATTGAGTTTTGAGTATAGATTGGTGGCCCTAGTGTTGTGTTTTTTTTAATTAGCGACCGGCCACTGCTCCGTATGGTTTTTACGAAATATTTCGTAAAAAAACTACTTTTAACAAATAAATCTCGATGTTTTGTCATGATGATGGTGAAAACTGCATCAAAATCTGTTCCGTAGTTTAAAAGAACAACACGGCGCCGTTCGTACAGACAAAAGCCTATATGTTATGTAAAGAACAGACAGCTGTGCTGCTGGGGAGTTTGTTGCGCCACTTCTTCTTCCCAGCGATAGCACTAGGAAGTGGTGAAGGGCGGGCGTTTTTGGGGGACTGTCTTTTGTAATTTTGACGTTCAAAAAGAGCTGATTCTCAGATCAATTTGAACTAATAACTTTTAATTTTCGATTTTATAATATCGTCGAGGTACTTACCTACCTGAAAAGCTCCATAAAAACGAAAGTAATGTCACCTTCTGTTTCTGCACCGAAGCATCGTTGTTGTGTTCAGGTTCAGGCAAAAAGGTAACTGCTTAAGGCAGAAACTGGCGGCAATCATTCATCATTAGTTAGTTGAGCTATCGGACAACCTTGCTAACAAAGAATGCTGCCCAGCTTGGGTAAATTTGGATGTTATAAAAATAGGCAATTCATTTTTTTCCGTAGGGGATATAAGCTAGTTAGAGTGGGTTTGATTTAATATTAATTAATTTCGAAGTTGAGAAAAAAAGAAAGGTAGTATATTTGTTCAGAAATATTACAGAAACAAGCAAAACAAAGTTCGGATTGTGTGAGTGTGATTGTGAGGTGAGTGAGTGGGTGCTACACGTGTGTAGTGTGAATGAGTGAAAGATTGGGTGCGCACCAGCATCTACTCATTATTTTTTTGTTTTAATGAGATTTATGTGATGAACGTAAGTAAACCTTTCTTCTACTTGTCCAGTTTTTGTAGCAAACCTTTCTTTTTAGTTTCGTGCAAGTCGAGTAAGGGGTTCATTCATACATTCTCCTGTCCTTATTCCAATTTATTCGCGGTCGGCGCAACATGTCTTTTTCTTCCATACTTCTCTATTAGTCGTCATGTCGGTAGTCACCCCCTTTCTAACCATATCATCTTTCACACAGTCCATCCATCGTTTCTTTGGTCTTCCTCTACTCTTATAGCCATCGACATAAACTTCCACATCGACTCAAAACATTCCTCACGACATTTTCCTCATTCTTCCGTAACACATGCCCATACCATAAGGATTATGTTAGGAAATCCTAACTATAATATTATAAATGCGAAAATAAGTTTGTTTGTTACGCTTTCACGCTAAAACGGCTTGACCTGGGTAAGGACATAGGCTAGTTTTCATCCTGGATCGCAGACGAAGTCGCGGGTAACAGCTAGTTAGGAATATGTCGTTATGAGCATCAAACTGTAACCGTACCTACGTTGCGTTGTGGTTTGGCAATATTTAGCCGCCATGCTTATTCGGCATTATTAATGACTCACCCCTCTAATCTCTGCCGACGATTAATATAATCCGTTTCTCTTCGACACCCACTCCAAGGATTTGGCTAACAATTTTCATATGGCTTCCAATCAATCTGGCATAATAACTATGAACTATGTTGGGGACGGCTTCTAGTCTAACCGGATGCACCTGAATACCGGTACTTTACATGGAACAACTGACCTTCACAACCCAGTTACTGGATACCACCAAGATACCCCCTGACCTGACTACCCGTAACGATTGTCAAAGATCTACGAATGACAGCTGGGAGTACTTACCGAGACACGGATGGCTAGGTAGTAAATGGTCACCCATCCACGGACCAACCTTGGCAAGCATAGCTTAACCTGCGATCGACCCCGTGCGGCTGTCATCGCTTAGCCATGAGCCCCTTTATTTCATATGGCTTCCATATACACTTAATCTAACACCTGTTAAAATTCCGCTCACGTAACTAAATCCTCCTCAAAGCCAATTATGAAACTAGTTTGAACTGGTTAGAACTAGTTTCTGTGGAACAGTGATTTAGAACTGCTGTTCCCAACCTGGGAAAGTAATCACTGCTCTAATTAAAGGATCCTGTTTTCATTCAATTAAACTTATAATTGGGATGGCGCTTGAAGTTCTGATTGAGGGAAATCTATTGTTTTAAACTACGGTTTAAGAAATTCTAATTGGATGGGATACTGTCTTCGTTATTTCAATAATATTCTTTTAATTTATTTCAGTTTTGGTGTAACATAATCCTCCTGTCCGAATTCCGGTCATGGCGGTCAATCTCAGCAGAGAGTAGTCATTTACGCGGGAAATATTATAGTGCACAAGCCTGTGCGCAGACGCAGGTGCACTCTTTCTTCCCACACTCTTACTGTTTGATGGGACGGCAATCCGACATCGGATCCGGTTCTGGTGTACCGTGATAAAGATTAGTGTATCCTTCCTTATTCCATAGCTCAGCATCATGCTGAGTGGAAGCCTTCTTGTCACAGTCACCACGACATCCATAATCAGCCTATAATGTTCCCATTGCTGAGACACAGGCCTCCTCGAAAGGGAGTGGGCTGTAATCCACCACGCGGGCCCAGTGCGGGTTGGTAGATGTCACTTGTCTTCGAATTTTTGGTTCTAGGACATGCGGGTTTTCTCACGTTGTTTTCCTTCACAGTTTTTAGAGCGATGGTGATGATGATGTTTTATTTATTCGATTACTCGAGTTAATAAAATTATCTTTTTGTATGCACGTGTTTCTGTGACTGAGAAACCTATATTTTTTTCTGTCTTTCTTTCTCATACACTTTTTATTTTGCAGAATTTCTTGTGTGCCTTTTAATCTGTGCTAAATAAATGTATTTTCTTCGTTTTTCTTTTATTTTGCCACCAACCAACCAACAGCGGCAGGGTAACAGTGGTAGTGGTTAGACACAGGAGAGATAAGAGGGGCATGAGCATAAGATGGGATAAAAGCACTAGGAAATGTAGAAGGACGGGCGTTTTGGGCGACTGTCTTTTATAATTTTGACGTTCGAAAAGTGCTGATTCTCAGTCAAATTTGAATAAATGACTTTTGATTATGGTTTAATTTGATTCAAGTACAATAAACATAATTTGTTCAAAAAAATATGCTCCGCCGCGACAGTGTATCACTGCCGTGACCAGGATTCGAACCTGGGTTACTACGGCCACAACGTAGGGTCCTAACCACTAGACGATCACGGCTACCGGAGCTGGTGATAACGCCTTTCAAAATCCGAGTTGCATTCTCCCAATATACAGTGCGATATAAGATTGATTATTTGAAAAGTCGTGATAAAAAGTGAATGGTTGGAAAAAAGGTGGCATTTTATTTTTAGTTGGGTTGTAAGAAATGTAGGATAGTTTATAGCTCGGGGCGATTTTAATGTAGCGTGTAATTGTATACAAAACAAGAGCAATGAGTAGGGCAAACGATGTCTGTGTCAGCAGAGGGTTTTAGACTTTTTGTTTCGAAAACAACTTGTTACAAACTACAAACAAAATAGAATTTGTGATGTGTTTTGTTTGTTTTATTTGATACCACTTTTTATGTAAATAAACATCAGCATTCTTTATTTTTCTAGTTGCTAAGACGATTTAGGATCTGGACTGCCAAAGATCCACGATAGCCGTTACCAACACGTTAACGTGCTTTTCAAGACATGGAGAGGTCTTGATAAGTAAAGATGGGCACCCATCCACGGACAAACCGCGGCAAGCGTGGCTTAACCTGATCGATCGAACCGTGCGGCCACAAGCCCCTCCCGTGAGTATTCCAACCCGTAGGTACTCTATTTTAGCAAAGTTGTACACACAATATTGTATTGATTCGCTTTCCCGCGGATAATAAGTTATTTAGGAGAAATGGGTCACAATGTATGTACATAAACAATGAACATGTTGTGTATTGTGATTGTCGAACAGTGTAAAGTTTGTCGCCTGTGGCTAAATGATTTAGGTACGATACTACCTGATTGACATTGTGTTTCTAGGAGAAACAGAGCGTTGAGTGATTTTATATAATTTGAGCTCTATATGAAAGACTTAATTAACTATATAAATAAATACAAAAACAAAAGGATATTTAGGCGTCGAAGTACTTGGCCGCATGGCTGTCATCCGGAAGCGTGCCCAGAAGACTGGCAGCATTGCCACGATGAACGGCAATGCTAATTCTTTAAGCAAGCCCAATATTGTCAGTCAGTAGGTAGTGAACAGCTAATAGTGCTAACTCATGCACTCACTTCAACTTCTGCTGCATATCTCCTCAGAATTCATTGAATTTAAAGTCACCCAAGTACTCATATCATCTCCTCTCTCTTCAAAATTCAAACCATTATAAAGTCTACGCGATACACCAGTATCTTTTAGTACACGATTTGCATATCATTAGAAGTTAGAACTTCACAACAAAAGTTCCAAACTCGTATATTTTACATGAAAATGTAAATTGTATTCAGATTGTCTTACATATAATAAACTAGCTTCCACCCGCGACTTCGTCCGCGTGAAATTTATTTTTTCCCCGCCCCACCTCGTCGCATCGCTTAGCCAGCTCACGCTATTACTTCGTTTTCGCTTTCGTTCTGACTTTATTCTTTTTGCTCGGCTCCTAAGGGTGCTAGCGTGATGTTAAATAGCCTAAATCCTTCTTCAAGAGTTAGGCTATCAAATACAAAAATATTTTTCAAATCCGATTGGTGGTTCTCTAGATAAGTACGTTCAAATAAACTAACTCTTCAGCTTTATATAGAGATTTTTATAAGCATCTTTAATCTACGAGTATATTATTAGTATAGATTAAAGTTGCTTTTCGTATCTATCTGTGTGACCGCATTTTTCTTCTTAACTGCGCAACGGATTTTGATGCGGATTTCACCATCATTTAGAGAACTTATTCCGGAAGGTTTGTATGTATAATGCACTAATATTAAACTTCAATCAATCAACTCAGCCTATCCAAGTCCAGTGTTGGACATAGGCCTCTCTCAGACTGCGCCACAACACCCTGTCCTCCGGCTTCCACATCCAGTCTGGCCCAGCCACCTTTAGATCGTACGTCCATCTAGCTGGGGGGCGTCCCACACTACGCTTGCCGATACGTGATTATAATATTAAACTTACAAATAGATAGAGTGATAAAGACATTATTTTAGATGTTTTGTCAAGTCATAAATACCATGTGAAGCAAGGGCGGCTCGCTAGTTAACAATAAAATAACAATGTATTATTAAATATTTCACAAAAGAAATGAAAATGGAGCGACATGTTATCTTAGAATTTTATTTCTTTGAAGCAATAATGTAAGAATTTAAGTGATATAAAGAAAATGCTTTGACGTCTCATTCAAAGATGAGTTTCATTGTTAACAATGTCTTTTGTAGACAAAAAGATAATTGTATTAGTTTTATCAAAAATATTTTTCGTATCACCTGCTCGTTAACGTCAAATTATATGTCATGCAAACCTAACGTAAAGCAAGTCATTTAAGCCCTAGGCTCTAGCCGGGCATTAATATTGTACTGAATTTCATTATGACCCGCTGGTCAATAATGTGATTTAAATTTGGAACGTCAACTGAGAAAATCGTATGGAAACATTAACAAAAAATTAAACTTTATAGTTATACAGGTCGACCGAAGATTTAAGTCGCCGTTGACATGCCGTCGACGAACAAAATGATCGGTTGCTGTGGCGCGTTTAATGCCCCCGCGTTAGAATGTTGGATTTGGACTGACGCCCTATTGACGATATTATAGTTATTTCATAGTTTTTTTTAAGTTTTCACTTCTTTGGCATCCCCATGACTGCCTATTTTTCTCACTACTTTGATTTTTAGCGAGCCAAATATAATTATATATATTTTTCTAAAAACAAAACAAATGCTCCGCCGCGACAGTGTATCACTGCCGTGACCAGGATTCGAACCTGGGTTACTACGGCCACAACGTAGGGTCCTAACCACTAGACGATCACGGCTACCGGAGCTGGTGACTTCTGACGCGAAATAAGCGATCAGCTTGCTCCGAAACTGGAGCACTTTCACAACTGTTACGGATCATTGCGCGAAGTAATCATTATTTACGTCACTTTCGCAATTATTGAGGTGTTATTAAATCGTTTATTACAACATAACATAAAAAGAGACTGAGACTTTGGTCGAGTGATCGCGAACGCGGATGTTGAGCGTGGGGGGTTCGATTCTCAGTTTGGGTAAAGTGTTATTGGGTATGTCTTTCAGGAATTTCTCCGTAGCTGCCCTTATTTCATTATTTTAGCTCTCGGGTTCGCCTTTCATGCTTTGTGGTTTTTATTAACTTCTGTTTACGTTTTTAATACATTTTTACTGCTTGAGTATAGTTTTCAATATTTTTGTTGGTATATTGGCGTGCGCTAGCTGACGACGGCAACATTTTGCATTTGGCATTTTTTTTTGTTTCTTTATGTTAATTTTTTTTATATATTAATAATAATAATAATGAATATAATATATAATTTTATATATTTTATTATTATTTTATATATTATTTTTTAAGTATTTTTTTGTCAAATTTTTCTTACTGAACAGACAGCTGTGCTGGTGGGAAAAGTGATGAAGGACAGGCGGTTTGGAGGATTAATGTTTTATGATATATAGATAGATAAAAACATTTATTCAGTACACACAAAAGACATAGCATAACTCACATAAAGACAATTATTAAATGATAACAAGTTACATAACTATAATAAAAAAGGCGCCAATATACAAAAATATACTTATAGATAAAATATATAAATAAATAAAATATACTTATAGAAATATAGTACACTTGACATTAATGTACTTCAAACGAAAATAACGAACATGCAAGGTGCGATGGCGTCTGCCAGGGCCGCGGGGTTCGAGAGAGATACCGTGGCCCTTGGCACAGGCAACTGAAGGAACACGGGTGGGTTTTAATCAGTAAAAGTCTGACACACCTGACTTCTCCCGCTCCGCCCAGAGCGGGAGAAGTCATATGATGGTTTCCCACCCAAAAAACTTTTTTTTTGGGTGGGAAATCATCATATGACTGTGCAGTGGCGTCTCAAGGTTGCACCAAATAGAAGTCCTGCTCATCATGTGTCAGGCGAATACTTATGTAATTTTGACGTTCGAAAAGTGCAATTAAATTAAAAGTGCAAGTAAATTAAAAGTCGTTTATTTAACCAAAGCTGAGAGCCTGGGTTAAATAAACGACATTTAATTTTGATTTGATTTTATTATAATAGCTGTTGCTGTTTTTTTTTTAAACAAGACTTTGTTTCCTTTTTATAATCCAATTTGAGTAACAATAAAGTCAGGTTTTTAGAACATGATTTCATTTTTGAAGCTAGCTAGCCTTGTAGACGTGCGGGTTACACGATTCCAGATTAACTGAGTTTTAGTTTATGAAATTGGTTGTTTTTGTTTTGACCTGAAATTGAAAATATAGCCTTTGTTTTTAGATAAGTCCAAAAACACAATAGAAGACTATTGTGTTTTTATGAAATATTAGTTCGCGTGGATGTCGAAAAACGAATGTGTCTCTTTACTGATACTTTTTCTAAAATAAAAGCCTTATAACAACAGCTATCTGCCAGTGAAAGTCCCGTCCACATCGGTCCAGCCGTTTCGGAGATCAGCCGTAACAAACAGACAAAAAAAAATGTTGTCAGTACCGTATAAACTTTCATATGCATTTAGTAAAAAGCAGTTATTCTCTGAGACTCTGTTCCCACAAATACATTAATTTCCTTGGTGAATTAAGAACTTGACCTAGAAATCATTACTTACATAATTAGGGCCTGGTGAAGTTCAGTACCACGTGAGAGAGATGGCGGTTATTTCAACACTCACGCACTAACTGAAGGAAGCTATAGTACGGTAATACGACACTTGAGGTGAAATCTTTGTTTGAAGTTGAATTTGGAGTATTTGTAGTAAAATTGTGTACATACATCTACTATTTTCCAGCTTGAATTTCTTCTGCAAATTAGATAATGTTCTTGGAAAATGTTTCGTAAAATTACGACAAGATGTCAAGAGTATCTTTCTGGTGATAAAAAAACATTAAACCTGCCATTATATTTGATTACTAGTTTATTTATTTTTAAGTATAAAAAATGAATTTTATCTTACATCAAAGCGAGAATCCATCGAGTACCAGCAGTATCTCCCAAATCGTTTGAATGAATGTCTTTGTTCACGAGTAGGTCATACGGGTAGCATTACCGCGTCATTCGAGAACTTGTCGAACGATTTCGTTTGTCGAAGGACGCTGGTTCAATGACCTGAACTTTATTGCGGAATTCAGCATCATGTATGGAAGCTCCTTTGTGGTATTTGGGCTAATGGTATTGACTTCAATGAGGAGGTTTATGTTGGCATATGTGTGGGACTGGATTGGATTACTCCAGGCTATGACTTGATTTTTGTGAGTTTCATAAAATAAGGGAACCTGCTGCGGTCGCGACGGCACGGTTGGCGCAGTGGTTAAGCGATTGACTGCTACGCTAAGTGTCGCGGGTTCGATTCCCGCACGGAGCAAATATTTGTATGACCTACAATTAGTTGTTCCGGGTCTGGCTGTTTGTGTATGTGAGTTTATATGTCTGTAAACGCACCCACGACACAGGAGAAATTCCTAGTGTGGGGCAACGTTTTTTGTTAAAAAAAGAAAAGAAAGAAAGATTATCGATAGGATATTTTAGTCATCTTTATCTTTATAATCCAGTATTGTGTTGGGCCACTTTTAAATTATTTGTTGTTTTTTATGTGAACCTGTTTTTTCCCACTACTGTCTCCCCCATACTTCTTCAACATTCCTTATCTTGGGCCTTCTCCAGCTAATCGGTCAGGAACGAGTCCAAATCGTCACGCCAACATTTCTTAGGCCTGCCTCGGTGACGGCGCGTGGAGATGATCCTTGTCCATCTGTTTTGAGGCATCCTATTGTTACGCATGGCCCGCCCAGTCCCATTTCATTACTTGCAGTTAGGTAATGTTGCAAGAGTTCACTAACATAGTATTTTAGTCATTGTTACTAATACTATATGAGTTGTGTGTGCTTGTATGTGTGGTCCGAAATACAGAATATAATATTATTATTATTATTTATCATTAATTTGTAGCGGCATCTACACCGCCACATGCAAACTACGCATTATAATGACGTCACGCCAAATCCTGCATCGCGCAAGCAGAGTTTACCGCGCATCTAGCATACGAGAATTACATACAACAACGTCCCGACATCAATCGCCACGCAGCTTCCCACCAAACACGAGACCCGCCTGGTCGGAGCATCCTCCCTTTTCTATGGAGGATGAGGGAACTTTACACCCTGTTCCTCATCTATATATATAAAAGAAAGTCGTGTTAGTTACACTATTTATAACTCAAGAACGGCTGAACCGGTTTGGCTGAAAATTGGTTAGGAGGTAGCTTAGAACCAGGATACGGACATATGATACTTTTATTTACTTATAGGAATAGGGGCTTAGTAGGCGACTCGGCCGCTGGGAGTAGGGTAGGAGTAGTTTAGGAGTAGGTTAGAAGTAGGGTAGGAGTAGGTTAGGAGTAGGGTAGAAGTAGGGTAGAAGTAGGGTAGGAGTAGGGTAGGAGTAGTGTAGGAGTAGGGTAGGAGTA
The DNA here is from genome assembly GCA_949629185.1 of Apamea crenata. Taxonomy (NCBI): domain Eukaryota; kingdom Metazoa; phylum Arthropoda; class Insecta; order Lepidoptera; family Noctuidae; genus Apamea; species Apamea crenata. Next base: position 19,096,902 of record OX451353.1, read on the forward strand.
GGGGTAGGGTAGGGGGTAGGACACCACGGGAACGAAGTAGCGCCGGGCAGCTAGAAATAATTTATATGGCAAAACAACGTTGCCGGGTCAGTTAGTATCTCTATAAATTAAAGATCTTATTGACATGAAACATTCCGTTCTAATTCAGATGAGAAGTTTATAAGATCCGAGGCTATAAAGCAGCATACATCACATTGGTAGCACATGCCATATATTGTTAGCTCAAATATGTATATTGAAGTCATAATGACGCCTACCTCAGTGACACAGTTACAGACATAATATGCTGTTACGTTAGCCATGTGTGACGGCTACGATCACACGCGTAGTAAGTACATTGCTACGGCGTAGATGCGAGGTCTACGACTCTAGGAAGATCAACCTACATTCTACGAAAATCCTTATGCCACGTTATTGCATAGCGCAGCACCATGCTTTAGGGTAATTAAATGCCGAAGATGATGCATTAAAACAAATGCAAGCTAAAAGACACGCACGCACATACCAAAGGGGCAATTCTCTTAATTTTAAAAACGTTCACAGTCTGATCTCAGTCTCAATCTGTTAAAAATATGTCCAATTTCCCTACATTTCTGAAAAGTTTTTGACATTGATTGTCACTGAGATGAGATTGCGACTAGATTTTGAACATTTTTAATTATTATTGCCTTCAGGCATCGAGGTAATCCCCAAGCAGTCCGCGATGTATCGCAGTGAGGTATCATTTGGTAAGTATGTGCGAGTCTAATAACATGCATTGGTTTTACATGGAGAACATCGAGGTAGCGAGCTAATCTGCGAACGCGAGGTACCGCAGTGAAGCATCTTCGGCATGTAATTAATTACCCTTAGTTTTGTACTAGCGACCCACCCCTGCTTGTTTTTACGACTTTACAAAACTTCGAGATTTTTTTTATTATATATGAACGTTTTATAGACATTTAACATTCCAGAATAAATTAACTAAATAATGATGAAAACTGTCTCTAAATTCATGGTGTAGATTGGAAGAACTAAGCGGTCACACAGACAGACACGAAAAGTGATGTCACCCGTATGTGAAGCTCCTTATTCCTTATTCAGCGTACCAAAGTTGGTGTTTTAAGTGAGTTTGCTAGTTAGTTTCAGCGCTGCAGAATTTCACTTGAATCTTTCAAGTCACCACGAGAAAACTGGTGCCATATTTAGTGATAAATTAATGACAGTGGATAACCCAGAGAGCGTCAATTTAACCTATAAAATAAAACTTCACGAGATTTGAATAGAACCATGGTCCAGAGACCGCGAATCAGCAAATGTAAGGTAGGACGTCCTGAGACTAGCTGTATCGACGATCTTCGCATGATGGCTGGTGGCTAGTAGCAGCTGGATAGGAGTTACCAATAATCGAGCTGATTGGCGTGCTATTGGAGAGGTGATGATGTTGGCTTATGTTCAGCAGTGGACTGGCAGGCTGGTCATGATGATGATGATGAAGGCCCATGATCTTCTATTTAAACAAAATCCCCTTAATTCCTAGCACTTAATATTCTGATCCAATTTTCCAGTACGCAGAACACATATGTGACGAATTCCGTAATTAAATTAACAATTACGTGAATTAAGGTTCGTTTGCAGCCGTCACGTTATCCGTAATACAATTAAATTAAATGCATTTGTGAGTCCAATTAATTGGATTCTGATACAAACAAATAATATTTTGTAACGAAATGCTGATGTATTTTATTGTTGGAATTATCTCGAGAGGCGTTTAATCATTTTTTTATCTGACTGAAAGGTTTTATGTTATAAGGGCTGATTTTTCAATCATCTGATAACTTTATTCGAGGGATAATTTTGAAATTTTGACAGTTATTTCATACAAAAACTGTTAAACGTCAATTTTATTCCTCGTAAAATATTTGCCTCCACGAAAACACTGGCCGTATGAACCATAGAAAACAAAAGAGGTATATTTTGTTTCATTATTTTAGAAAAAAAAAAACAGTGGAAACAAAACAGTTATATTTTGTTTGGTTTGAATTTAGAAAACAGTTTCCATTCCTTGTCGTTCGAAATTGACGGCTGGAATTTTCCGGCAACAACAATATGACGTCACACAATGGTTCGTTGATGATGTTTGCTAACTTCACGTCATACGTTACTAAGTTATTTTGAGACTAGGGAAACATGACGTGAGGTGTGTAGTAGGTACACATTGGTCGTGTTTGCAAGCTCCTATTAATTTCATAGCCATGTTTGTGCATCTGGTATGACCAATATTGGTCAAGAACGTCCAACTATTAATTAATTTAATGGCGTTCGAAAATGGAACGTTGCAATTGATGTGTATGTGTGTGAGCACCCAATCAGTAAATTAATGAAAAAAAAATGATGTTCATAAGGACGAGCTGGTACACATGTATTGTGTACCACAAGCGGTATAAATTTTTACCAGCTCGTCCCTGAACCATTGTTTGAGAATATAGAAACAAGACACAACAGACGAAGAGATAAATACTATTCTGTTCCATCTTTGGTTATTATCTGTGACGACTATTAATGGATTTCGATATTTTAATTAAGCTGTAATTTAATCTAAATTGTTTGATTTTTGACAAAAAACATATTCTCTGCTTTTTTTTACAGTAGTGGTCTTCTTGCAGTGAACACTCGGACAATGATGTATTCATTTTAATTCCTTGATTTAATTTAAACAAGCGTCCACAGTAGTTGCTTCTTATGGAAACGTACAATCCGCAAGAGTTAACTTAAGACCCTCCCGACCCCTCCCCACCTCCGCGCTGTTACCGCTCTCGCCATCGACATCCACCTCAATATCACACACTCACGTCATCCGAGCAAAGTCTCAAGTTAACTTTCGCGGGTTGTATTTCTAACTAAACATTTTATAATAATGAATTTTTTAACCACTGTCACATGACCCCTATGTTTGTGAATATTCTACTACAGAGGAGCTCTAGGGTGAAACTAGAGAACGCAACCTGTTACGATCTTTACATACTGCTTTTGCATCGTTTAATAAGTATATATTTAGAATAATTAAACAATATCCATTCTTATTTGGATCATGCTTACAGTATTATAATATGAAAGTTGTTTCGTCTTAGAGATCTTCTCATGGTGGTAGGTACATACTTAACTTAAAGTATTTTCCACGAAAACGTTATCTTTAACGAGAATATATATAATGCCTGTGTTATATGTCTATCTTAATAAGGTGTGTTAGTAGTGTCGTTAAAGTAAAATTAAGTGTTGTGGTTACAATAGGGTGGATTCCTGGCTAGAAAAAAATAATTATATTTAGTCCGTCAGTTAGATTATCGTAAAATAATGGACACGTATTTTTTGTTTTGTCAATCAAACAAAAAATGACAAAGATAAAGCGCGTCAAAATTTGGGAGTGGGGGGGTCATGATGTCACGCCATGCTAAAAAGTGTACCAAGGCGTGACGTCACGCGGAACTTTAATTTTTTTTTTATAATTGGCAAAAGAAAAAATACGGTTCCAATATTTTTTGATAATCTAACTGACGGACTAATAAGATTTTTTTAGGAATCTAGCCTATTAAGTTTTTTGCTGCTGGGACACAGGCTGTAATCCACCACGCGGGCCCAGCGCGGGTGGGTATTATGTATGTATGTAATTAAGTTGTTGGGTTAGCTAACATTGTGCTTAATATTATAACGCGTTTCGGTCAGGACTATGTCCACTTCATCATCATCATCACTTCAGCCGAAAGACGTCCAGTGCTGGATATAGGCCTCCTCCAAGCACCTCCACTTCGACCGGTTCTGTGCTTCTCGCATCCAACGGGTTTCTGCGGCTTTAACAAGGTCGTCGGTCCACCATGTGCGAGGCCTTCCAAATCTCCACATAGAGTTAGATAATTATGTTTTTTTTTAATTACATTCAGATTGGACGACGAAACGACGAACAAAGAAAGTGTTAGTACCCTGTCTTCAAGGGCTTCCTAAAACACCCCCAAGTATGTGAGCCCATTGTGTCACACTGCAGGGCAAAGGCGTCCCTTCCCTCCTTCCACTTATCCCTCTGCTGCTGTCATATACAGCGGCCAATCTTTTAGAAAAGAGTCGAGTTCCTCCCGCTATCTTCCCCTGGGCCAACGCGACGGAGCTTACTGTTGTTTGGGACCCCTGTCTGGTTATTTTAGCCCATAGCTCTTTCGGCCACCGTACCTTCCAGGACCAGTGGTGACCAAGTGGCAACTGCCCCGACTTACAAGTTGTAGGCCGTGGGTTCGAACCTAGACAGGCATTTTAATTTGTGTAACTAATGTCATCACCACTGCTCTCTAAACAGTGAATGAAAACATCGTGAGGAAAACGGCATCGGCATGTCCTAGAACCAAAAATTACTCCTTCTCGAAGAGAGGAGGACTCTGTCCCAGCAGTGGGAACGTTATAGGCTTGTTATGCTATGCTCATCCGGTATGCGACAGAGGTGGTCACTTGTTGATACTTGGGAGAAAAAAATCATCAGTCCTTGGGCACTTGATTCTATTATGAAATCTGTTGTGGAATCAAGCCAGTGAAGCTATACAAGTTCACAAGCTTATAAAGGACGCAATCCCGATATTGTTGTTCGCAATCAAAATGCAAATGCATTGAGAATTCAATTCAATTCGACTCAAAGAACGAACATTTCGATTTGCTCGCGTAAAAAGTTTCAATAGCAAGGTTTTTTTCTTTTCAGTCTACGATCGAGTGTCCAATTTATATACAGTTTTAAATTGTGGTGGGTATCAAAGAATAATGTATTTTTCGTAAGTAGTTTTTTCTCCGGCTTGTAAGAAACTATCGAAGTACCTAGAAGACGTTAAAATACCACATACGAGTGATGATATGATATAGTTCAGTTCTTGGGAGCACCTTCACGATCACGAACTAAGTATGCAGACCCCGTGAGCGGTCAGAACCGGTTCCAACCTTACCGAACAGCTGGGTTGTTCATCCATAAATCTATAATATCCATACTAATAATAAAGCTGTTGTTTGTTTGAACGAGCTTATCTCTGGAACTACAATGGATTGGATTTTGCATTTCATTGCCCAATTCTTGAGGAAGGCTACTTAACATCACGCTGGGACCAAGCAAAAACGAACGAAGTATTAGCGCGGACAGCACCTATGCGACGGCATGGGACGGGTGGCAAGAATTTCATGCAGAGGAAGTCGCCGGCAGAAGTATATTATTAAAAAAAAAAATCTTATAGACAGACGAAAAAAATGGTCGGTTGAAAAATAAAACTGTTTATTTTATGTCTTCGAAACTTACAGGTAAGTAACGACACTTGCTTGTTTCTACAATAGATACTTAGTTTTTTTTTTTTCACTAGGAATGTCTCCTGTATCGTGGGTGCGTTTACAAATATTTAAACTCACATACACAACTACTTGTAGGCCATACAAATATTTGTTCCGTGCGGGGATCGAACCCGCGACACGCAGTGCAGCAGTCAATCGCTTAACCACTGTGCCAACCGTGTCGTCAAATATTATTATACCTAAAACTTACTCTTCATTCAAGAACTTACCCTGCAGTTTTCATGTCCTTTATTATACTTACCGTACCGGCCGTCTGTGGCTGTACAGTTTGAAAAATGGCCGCCAGTCCTGAGCATAACGCAAGCAAGCACGGCTTCGTCCCTCAAAGGAGTCTGTATGCAGTACCTACCTACCTACGTATAAATTGCACAGGGCACAGCCACTTTATCGAATGGTACCTACATAATATAGGTGAGGATGTATAGAGGAAATACGAGTTGAACGTAGGCTTGACCTGGGCCCCTACCACAATCATTTGCAGGTCAGTTTAAGTACAGAGCAGGTCAAATTGACAGTAATAGTTGAACCGCATATGGTTCAAAATCGACGTTCATACTCGGGGTCACCAGTTTAGAGGAACAGGGTGTAAAGTTCACTCATACTCCATAGAAAAGGGAGGATCCTCCAACCAGACGGATGTTGTGTCTGGCGGGCCATTGCTCAACGACTGGTGTCTAAACTCTGCTTGCGAGATGCAGGATTTGCGTGACGTCAGTTTGACGCGTTGTTCGCATGTGGCGTTGTAGATACCGCTACAACTTGATCCTTCACTTTTAATCAAATATCGAGTGCACGGTAGTATTGGTAGCTAGTCCTTTCATAGTTATTTTGCCTCTGATAGCAGCAACCTTGTAGTAACGTGAATAAAGATCACGATGCTTTTGACAGGACTGTGAGTGCCAGTAACCCAAACGCAACCTTATTTCAAAGAAAATAACGATCACTTTGTTTTTGACAGTAATGCAAAATCAGAAATAAAATAACTGTGAAAGGGCTTTAATCCCTGTATTTTATTTATACTTGTTTGACAGTTTAAAACTTCACTAAGGGCTGATTTATCCATCGCCAAATAACTTTTATTCGAGGCATAAAATTGACGTTTGACAGTTTTTCTATGAAATAACTATCAAAATTTCAAAATTATTACTCGAACAAAGTTATCAGATGATTGAAAAATCAGCCCGTATTATATTAGTCAAGTTTGGTTCGTTAATGTCACCGAGTTCAGTAATTGCTCTCGATGGGATACTTCCGGCTTGTACACGCGATGCCAAAACTTTCCGTGTCATGTGTCGCATTAGTGCTGTTGCAACAAACACTTTAAGGACTTTGTGAGAACACACTGCTTTTCAACATACAATGTTTTGGTGACGTGTGACGCCAAAACATTGCAGTTGAAAAGCGGCCCAACTTTTTAAGCTTGGAGCAAGAGCTGTATTATTATAAAGGTAATGTTAGCTGATGTATTCCAAGTACAAGATTGTCAAGGCATCTTCTGAGGGGTAATTCTCGTAATTTGAAGAATGTTCGCAGTCTGATCTGAGTATCAATCTGTCAAAAATACCTCTAATTTCCCTAAATTTTTGACAAGTATTCTGTTTGAATATTTGGTTGGGCTAAAAGTGACATTTTCTTCCAAGCTGTAGCAGTTGGCTTTACATTTTAGGCAATAGCTTAGGGAAACATTATTCAGGATCCCATAACATTTTTTTTTAAGTTATGTTTTGTAGTAACAGGAGTGAAAAGACTGTAACAGGGTGCAGATTTTCTCATGTTTTTTTAATGCCAATAATATAATACACAACTTTGGTTTTTTGAAATATTGTTTTGATAACTATTATGACTTGGTCTATTACCCGCTTCTGCTTGACGTCGACTTCTGGGACAGCCTGTATGTTCATATAAAGAATAAGAATAAACATATTATTAAGAAATAGTTGTTTACTAACTTAGTTAAAGCACATTATTGTGTCGCATACGGGTTTGCTAACCACCAGCAGCCCGTAGTAACCATGTTACCGACCTCTAACTGTCGGTTTACATTTTAAAGCCTCACCCCACAAAACGGTTGACATCGGTCCCTTTCGCTCGACATTCAAATTCAGTAATATGTCCCGACGGAGTAGTTCCGGGTCGTGGTGGGTACGATGCTGAAACTTTGTAATAGGAGTATAGTGGGCTTTTAAAGTACATACTTGAAGTGTCATTGTGAATGTTAAGGCTCTTCCTACAGGCGCGTTATTAACGGTCGATAATATCGGATGCGGTAGGGGCAATTCTCGTAGTTTTAAGAACGTTCACAGTGTAATCTCGGTCTCAAGATGTCCATATTTCCCTAATTTTTTTCAAATTTATGATGTTGTTTGTCGTTGAGATGAGATTGCGAATAGATTTTGTATGTTTTAGTTAAGGGAATAGGCCACCTGTTTTCAGTACATTTTGTATTAGGACGGTCATGAAGTTACACACTGCTGCGAAAATAACGACGCAATAGAAGTAGGAAGCTTGCATTCCTCCGTCCTGCGATATTCCGATATGAGTTCTTAGAACAATTTGTATGAGGACGTACACGATCTTACACACACCTGCGTTAATAACATAGTAACGTGTAGTGCCTGTATTTTGCCTGTAGTGTAGGTTACACTCACACGTTAGAAATATCGGATGATACAAACGCAGCCGTGTGGCAAGGAATCGGGACGCATTATCGCAATAACGCGTCCGATATTATCGACCGGTAATAACGCGCCTGTGGAGGAGAGCCTTCATGTTTATGCTAATTTATACCTTCTGTGGAATAATTTTAATTGTTGTAGTAAGAGCTCGTCGTCTTGTTAATGTTCATCTGCCATCATGCTTATTACTACCAGAATGTTTTATTAAGGGTATTAGGGAATGGCAGTTTCTGGTGAAGCAGGAGTCAGTAGCTGGCTGTAAACACTTTCTAACAGGGGTAAAGGTATCTGCTAGTTCAGTGTCAAATATTTAGGTACTAAATTGTCGAATCCACATTTAATTGGATGTGTAAAGGTCGAATAACAAATATTAATTTATACTACATTTTGATCCGTATAAGCGTTGATATATTTATTTTACTGTGTCATAAATATACTTGGTTCCACATGTTTCTCACAAAATTTCAAAGTTTCTAGTCCCCTAAAACATATTATCGTCTTATAAGAACTTGCACGGCACAATAACAAGGGATCTGTCCCAAGGATAAATCACAGCTATTTCGCCAAGGATACGACACGTCAACAATCGTTTACGTTCACAATAAAACGTCTATAAGTGTTTCATACACTTTATTGCTTCACGGATATTATTCTCCATAAAATCTCAAACAACCACGTTTATAACGACGAAACGAGCGGCTCCCCGCGAGCGGGGCGCCTGTAGACTATACGAGGCACTGAGAAACAGGAATCACAGATTGACAGAGCTTAGAAGATAGACGGACATCAATAGAGGAAGCTTGAGGGAGGAGGCCGGGGGGAGGGTGCCGGCCGAGCGAGGCGCGGGTGGAAGGCTCCCAGAGCTGCCTCGTTGGTCGACGAGGGCCGCTCCTCCCGCACGCGCAGCTGCGGCAGGCGCCATGCCGCGCACGCCGACGTCAGCGCGTGCCGATTCAGCACCCAGTACGCCACAGCGTTCAGCGCAGAGTGCGCGTACCCAAGCAACAGTGCAAAGTGCGCCAGTAAAAACGGCACGTGTAAGCCAAACGCACTCGCTATCACTATAGCAGCATGCGGACACCAGCACACGGCGAATATCGCCGCGATCCCCATGAGGACGTTGCCGAGCCGCCGTCGAGACCTGAGCGTTGACGTCTGAGGTTGTGGTCCAAGGAGGCTCGGTTGGAGCTTCTTCTTGGATCTGACGTCACCAACGTCGACAGCGTCGCGGCGTTCTCTGGGTCCTACGCCGGCGACGATGATGACGTGTGTGGGTCTCCTCATAAGGGGCACGGGGAGAGGCAGCTCGCCGTGGGCTGCTCTCGCAGTCAGGGACAGGGCAGTGAGCTTCACCCGCACTGCCCAGTGACACTTGGCAACGGCCATGACAGGGAAGCAGTAGGTTAGGATCGCGTGCGCCGCGGCCAGTGGCGGACAGGACACGCACGTCGTTGTGAATGCTGCTGCACCTGGGAAAATAGGAAATTCAGATATGAAGGAACATTAACAGATATCGAGGTTGGCTTTAATTTATTTCACTAAAGTAACGAGATTCGGAGAGGGACACGGGAAAAATTTAAGTAAAGGTAATGATACCTTTACTTAAATTTTTCCCGTGTCCGTGAATTTTAGAGTGCCTACTCTTGTGTCTATGAAGACACAAGAGTAGGTACTCTAAAATTCGGGACTAACCTTCAATACACTAAACTGATACGTATGTTTAAAGTAAAAGAGATACATTTGATTAATGAAAAAGAAAAGGATGAAGACATAAAAGGATTATATTTAGGGTCCTGCGTTCATGAATTTCAAATAATGGTAGTAAAACAATGTAATAAAAATATTTACTGCGGAATTACAAGTATTACAACAGCCCTTTCGTTGATTTAAGGAAGCCAGTTTTAATGTTGCAATTTATTTACTGTCAAATTGCTATTTTTTATAGTCGTGTTACAATTTATAGTTTTTCTTTATACTTATGTCGAAAAAACGGAGACCCTTTTTTGGAGAATTTGAATTATGCTTTACATGTCTCTGCTCTGTGTACAATTTCTTGTCTTTTGTTCCGTTGACGTAATTATTTTTTTCAAGACATTGTCTCGATTTGCAAAAGACCTGTCAAATTAGAAGTTCTACTGTCAAAATTCACATCGGCTTCAATGTTTGGTTGATCAAAAAACCTTTACCGACTATAGGCCGACCGCTTAACTGAAACGTTGCCTGAGGTACTCGTAGCAGCGCCATGTATGGGGTGTGGTGACGTAATGCGAGAGCTCAGTGATACGTCAACTTGTGACAACTATCACCCCTCCCGCACCGCGCAGTTACCTCATGCAACGTCTCAGTTAAGCGGTTGGCTCATAGATTAAATGATATTCACGTCATAGGCCTAAGCTTTAGCAAAATCTGCCAGGTTTTGGTTCATCGCTATCTATCGATATCGATGCAGAGGAATACTTGGTTGCCTCTCTTTTATTAACTATTTTTTATGTGCCCAGATCTGTTATATACTTATTCTCATACATGACTGTACTAGATCTATGTATTTATCAGATCTGTAAACACATATATTATGTCTCATTCACATAACAGTACATACTAATTGCAACCATTCCCACAAGTGGTGAGGTAGCTGCTGTCACTAATGTCATCTGTCAGTCACCCTAAATAGCGGGAAAAAGTTGAAGGTGGAGTGGCTCCGCACGGAGGGCTTGGCGTGGTGGTGAGCCAGTGTAGTGATATAACCAACTTAAATATGGGCTGAACTGGATTCCATAATGACTTACTAAGTAAAAGCGCCATGATCCACACCGCAACGACAGCTAAGTGCGGGCGTGCACACAGCGAGGTCCCGCCGCGCCGCACCGCGCCGCAACGGTCTGCGGCTATCGCTACCAGGGATAGCGTGCTGGCTGCCACTGGGAATGACTGTGGATAAAAACATTTATTACGAAGCTACAGGATACAATCAATTAATTAACACAGAATATCAGTCGTTACGGGTAGTCAGAAGCCCGAAATTCTGACAACCAGTCTTACCAAGGGGTATCGTATTACCCAGTAACTGGGTTGTGGAAGGCAGTCGCTCCATTTAATATACTGGTATTCAGCTGTATCTGATTAGACTGGAAGCCGATCCCAATTAAGTTGGAAAAAGGCTAACAGATGATGATCATAATCCTTTACTGGACATAGTCTTCTTTTAAGTAGCACAAAACCCAGCCATCCGCCTTCCGCATCCAGTTTTTCCCAACTGCCTTATGAAGGTCTTTGGAATTCCTATATACATATTTTGACGTCTTATAAACTGAGATTTATGAGCACGCGGTCCCCGGTATTTGGTCCCCTGGCCGGGCGAAGTGTGATTGGATTTTTATATAGGATTTCTCAATCGCAGCCCGGAATCTAGATTTGTACCCGGATAACCCGGAATAACCCTTCCACAAAGCCGGGAAGCACAGTTATGTTAAGTAAATTCAAACCAAAATTACCTCAATATAATAAGTGACCTGGCACGGCAGCTCGTCTATCTTCGCTGCTCGGGTGGCGGCTAAGGGAGCGCTGGCTGCACAGACCAGGAAGTCAGCCGCACATGCACTCAGCATCTGTGGCGTGCGCAGTCGGGAGGCCCCGCCCGACGCAAGCGCTGCCATCAAGCTTACATTGCCTGTATAAAAATATAATAATAAGTCAGTATTATCAACCATTACATGAAACAAGCACTGCTGAACATTGGTTTGGAAGGGCAAAGCCCAAGGGCCGTATTCTCTATGACACAATGGACGAAACCGCGCGAAATGAACGCGAGATTGTAAAAAGTTAAGTAAAATAAAAAGTTTTTGTAAACCAGGTACTCTCGTAGAATTCAATAATTTGAGGTTTACGAAGGTTTTTAAATTTCAAGGAAACACAATATTCATGAACGCACGCCTGCCGTTGCTTCTCCCGAGAGGAATTAGATTAATTACTTTAAAAAGTTTATCAAGTACCTAAACATTAAACACGAAAAATATGAGAAAATTGGCTTATCTAAGTACTGGTTGCTGCTCAAAATGTTTTTGATTCTATTAAAAAAAAAAAAAAACCATTGGCTTTCATTTATATTTCGCCGATCACAGCCATTTTGATGGACATATTTTAATTTGCAGCTTTCCACTGCAGTTTAGAGGGCATTGCTTTAGCGCTCTCGCACACGTCATACTTTTTGTAGCTCATACAATCGGAAAAATGTGATCTCTATGGTTTCATTTAGCTGCACCAAAAATTCACCACCGATGGTATGCCCTCTGCGAACGCTCTTGAAACCGTCCAAACAAAGGGCTATTTATACCAGGGACACGCAAACAGGTAGAATGCAAAAGGAGTTAAAACCGGCTCCTACAAATCGTATTTTACAGACGCCAGCACATCAGGCTATTACAATCTGTCAAATTTATTTAGTAGATTTTCAACTTTATCGCTAAAGCAGGTTCAAAGTTGATTGGGAAAATTTGAGTTTCTGGTAGCTTGATGTGCTGGCATCTGTACATTACTGCAAAATGCAGTGTTAAACGGTTGCCAAATTCTGAATCGAGTAAAGTGACAGGCAAATGTAGATAACACAATACTATTAATTTTTTAAACATCTGCTCGTCGCCAATATTTTAGGCAATAGGTTTTGCCATTGCTGAACCTTACTGAACTTTAGACCAAGCGTCCTCTCTATGCTAGAGAGCAAGCTGTAATAGACCACGCGGGTGACCACCTAGTGTGGGTTGGTGGCATGGTGCGGATTGCTAGCCTGGCGCGGGTTGGTGGCCCAGCGCGGGTTGGTGGCCAGCGCGGGTTGGTGCCCCAGCGCGGGTTGGTGGCACAGCGCGGCTTGGTGGCCCAGGGTGACTTGGTGACCCAGCGCAGGTTGGTGGCCCAGCGCGGGTTGGTGGCCCAGCGCGGGTTGGTGGCCCAGCGCGGGTTGGTGGCCCAGCGCGGGTTGGTGGCCAGCGCGGGTTGGTGCCCCAGCGCGGATTGGTGCCCCAGCGCGGGTTGGTGGCACAGCGCGGCTTGGTGGCCCAGGGTGACTTGGTGACCCAGCGCGGGATGGTGGCCTAGCGCGGGTTGGTGGGCCAGCGCGCGTTGGTGGCCCAGCGCGGGTTGGTGGCCCACCTCGGGTTGGTGGCCCAGTGCGAGTTGGTGGCCCAGCGCGGCTTGGTGACCCAGCGTGGGTTGTTGGCCCAGCGCGGGTTGGTGGCCAGCGCGGGTATGTGGCCTAGCACAGGTTAGTGGCCCGGTGAGGGTTGGTTGTTACATACACTTACCAATAATACCTATGACAGACACGAGCACGTAGAGCGCTACGAGCGCCGCGAGCGTTGTCTCCTCCGCCGCATCCCGCTCCGCATCGCTTGTGTTACTGTACATCACGCAGCATCTTTGAGATCTGTAACAACAAAATAATAGCAATTTTAACAAAAGTAGGTGAACTTAAATTGTTTGTAGGGTTTTCGCAAATCACAATTTAATTTTAAGGAAATTATTGTGCTTACACAAGTTTCTATATTACAAGTTTCTCTCTATTAAATATCCGAACGAAAACTGCTTTATTCTGTCATGTCGCCAAATGCCTATCCATCTATCCCTCTCCCTATCATTACGTCCATACGCGACAGAAAGAGACAGCGCCAACCGACAACCGTTTCCGGGCTACGTGGAATCAAGACGCTCCAGCAGAGGGACAGAGATTCAACTTCACTTGTAATCAAAGAGTCAACCGCACCGCACCTCAAGCTATACCGCTTAGCTTCGCGACGCGCTCTCGCCGCGAAACATACCAAACCGCTTTAAAATAAACCAATGTACGAGTGTCGGCCGACACAAAACCAGGAAGAAGCAGGGAAACAAAAAGTTACCGGACGCCGCGCCGGTCTACATATCAGCACGGCACATTCAAAACCACCAAGTAAGTCCTTAATTGTTTCCTACCCCCTTGTGTGCAGGCGACATGACATTCGTTCCCGAATTACACAACGCTTATTGGTCCTTCGACAGCCGCAATAACCCAACTTATTCTACATAAGTTCTTTGGTCCATTCGAGTCGGATTCAAATAATCAGCATTCATAGGTCCCATACCTAAGAATTTAGGCAAATACCTAAGTTCGTGAAACCGCCATATTAAACGAACGCGTACTAACGTTCGTTCATTCCGCTAGGTACATATTCATTGAGAACCATTGTGCCAACTTAATATTGCTCCTGCTGCATTACAATAGCATAGGTCAATATTAAAAAACCGCTTATTATCGTGAGTTAGTTCGGCAAACTTGCCTACTAACTTATTTATAACCAATTACTTCTTACTCACTTACAATAAAAATATTTGTTGTAAGTCTACCCGCTATACTTAATAATTTTTATCCGTTGTATTTTCAACAATAACCCATTATGGAAGAACTAAAAATGAAGATAAAATTACTTCAAGCTAAAAATCAAGCAATCTTTGAGCGTTTATCGTCATTGTATGAAACTTCAAAGAAAATAAATACGATTAATATTGAGCTTCGTTCGGCGGAAACATTCATGGCGGACACTCAAATACTCTCGATCACTCGTCAGGAATTTAGTGCTAACTTAGATCAAATAAATACATATTCTTAACAAATAAATCCTGATTATACAATCGATTATAACAGTCAAATATCATTTGACGGCGTTTATACCCGTGTCGAAAGTGTTCGTTCACTTGTCGCCGCGAGGTCTGCAAGGTCACCGGATGACTCAACTTGTGATATCGTGAAACAATCTAAATACTCGATCAAACTACCTCCAATTCAGATCCCATTTTTTGATGGTAGGATTGAAAACTGGCCTGTTTTCTACGAATCATTTAAGTCAAACATCCATAGTAATATAAATCTTACAGATTCTCAACGAGTGCAATACTTAATGGGTAATCTGAAAGGAAACGCATTACAAATTACTGCCGGAATTATTCCATCGGGCGAAAATTATAAATCCATTTGGAACAGTTTGGTTCAAAAGTATCAAGATAAACGAACACTAGGGTCACATTACATGTCTAACATATTAAACATTAAACCTGCAAGTAATAATTCCACCTCTTTAAATAGTTTTATTGAAAGTTTTCACGCGTCTGTTTCGGCACTAGAACAATTAAAAATTAACGACTTAAAGGATTTCATACTATTAAATTTAGCTTTGAAAAAATTGGACCCCGCTACCTTACATTTATTTGAGATGCATATGAGAGAGGAGGAGATTCCAACTTATACGGATTTCGTTGAATTCATAAAATCGCAAGTTAAAATATTGGATAGAACTGTTTCGTCTCGAACTGTATCAGTGAACAAAAATAATTATCGTAATCAGTCACGTGATAGTACGGTGCATACCTTTGTTGCTTGTGACAATAACCAAACTTGTTCACACTGTAATGGAAGTGATCATTGGAAGCTTTATATGTGTCCAACATTTCAAGCACTATCAGCCAATTCACGTTTGGACTTTATTAAAAACAAACGTGGATGTGTAAACTGTCTTAGCTCAACACACACGGCTTCGCAGTGTAAATCAATACATACTTGCAGGACATGTAACAAGAAACATCATTCGCTTTTACATCTGGAGCAAACTACTCAACGGTCGGGATCGAGCGACGCTGTGCCTAGTTCCGCGCATTCACAACAGGTGGCGCTGTGTGCATGTTCACGCGTAGGTACAGATTTACCGCGCACAACCGTATTACTGTCGACCGCACAAGTATACGTTGACAACAGATATAATAAATATGTTTCTGTAAGATGTTTGATCGATAACGCTTCGCAAAACAACATAATTACGTCAGCTTGTTGTAAGAGACTTCAATTGACTATTATACCGCTTTCAAATTCATTTATAAAAGGCGTAGGAACCTCTTCGCGGCCTATTATAGGTTACGTTGAGATAACAGTTACTGCTAAAAATAAAAATAATTCCTTTAAAATAACCGCTCTTGTGGTTGACTGCATAACTGACAAATTACCATCTCACTTTGTTGATACCTCTGCAGTGCAACATTTGTTCAAATTACCGCTAGCCGATCCCCTGTGGTATATGCCTGGTGATGTTGAACTACTTTTAGGGGCAAAGCTGTTCCCATATTTATTACTCAACAATAAAATTATTTCACCTACCGCGCCATCCGCTATTGAAACCGTGTTCGGTTATATTCTTATGGGTGAAGTACCCGCTAGTTTATTTAATAATAAAAACGAAGTACCCACTAGTTCGTTTAATAATAAAAATAATATCGCTGATTTAAATACCGCTTCATATTTTTCTACCGCGTTGAATATAGATGATTCTCATTGTTTTCTGTCGTTAGACGAATCTTTACATAAATTCTGGAACATTGAAGAAATACCCTCAAAATCTTTTATGAGTCCCGCTGAACGGGAATGTGAACAGCTGTACGTTTCTACGGTGTCACGTGACTCCAGCGGTAGGTACTGTACTGCGTTACCATTTTGTAAGAATCCAGATTCACTCGGAAATTCTTATGCTGTCGCTTATCGACGTTTTATTCACTTGGAAAAAACTAAGCTTCGCGACCCTGCCTTGCGCGCTAGTTATAACGAAATAATCCAAGAATACCTTAATCAAAATTATTTAACTGAAACTACACCTAGGGCTGCTGATCAGACTGTAGGTTATTATATACCGCATCACCCTGTTATTAGGAATGATAAACAAACTACTAAAGTTCGCATCGTCCTTGACGCGAGCGCCAAGTCTCATAATGGCGTGTCATTGAACGATTTGTTACACACAGGGCCTAATCTACAGGCTGACATATTTTTATTACTTTTAAATTTCCGATTATTCCCTATTGCAGTCACAGCTGATATAAAACAGATGTATCTCCGAATTGCTGTTATGGATGAGCATCGAAAATATCAGAAAATATTGTTTCGGTTTAATACCGCGTTTGGCCTTAAGCCCAGCCCATATTTAGCAATGCGGACAGTCCGTCAACTATCAGAGGATGAAAAACATCGATTCCCGCGCGCATCCATTGTCGCTTCGCATGAGTTATACATGGATGACTTGGCTAACTCGACCTCCACTCTGGAGGAAGCCAAGATTCTCTCCGCTGAACTTATCGCCTTATTTAAGGCTGGGGGCTTTGACCTTACTAAGTGGGCAAGTAATTCCTTGGAACTACTGGATTCTATTCCACACTCCAACCGCTCTTCTATTAACTTTTCTGACGGGGATAACTTAAAGATTCTTGGACTCAAATGGATTCCTTCCGAGGATTGTTTCACCTTTACTACATCCAACTTGGATAAAAGTTGTACTAAACGTTCCATACTTTCCACTGTTGCCCGTCTGTGGGATGTTCTGGGTCTAGTGGCTCCCGTGGTTTTATTCGCGAAATTACTCATAAAGGAATTATGGAAATTAAACACAGATTGGGATGAAACTCCACCCGATTCTATTGTACTTCTCTTTCAAAAGTTTAAAGAGCAACTGCCTTTACTTTCCTCTTTAAAATTGCCGCGTCATGTAGCCGTTACTATGGGTTGCGTGACAAATATAGTAGGTTTTGCTGATGCCAGCTTGAATGCATATGGCTGCGTCATATACTTACATGTTACTGATACAAGTGGCAACGCACACGTAACTTTGGTGTGTGTTAAAGCCAAGGCTCAACTGCAAGAACTACTTGCTAACCGCTACCGCATAGAGTGGAAAATGATTCCACCCCGCGCTCCCCACTTTGGAGGGTTGTGGGAATCTAATATTAAATCTATTAAAACTCATTTATACCGTGTTATCGGTTCTCAGCTTCTTACCTATGAGGAACTCTCGACTGTTCTCACTGAAATTGAGGCAGTTCTGAATTCGAGACCGCTCTGTGTCCTGACTGAGGATCCTTACCCAGAACCGCTTACTCCCGCTCATTTTATAATGGCTTCTCCGTTGACTTCGTTGCCTGTCGTGAACGTTCCCGAAACAACGAAGTCTCTAACTTGCCGCAAAAAATTGCTTGACCAAATGGTTTGCAGCTTTTGGAGAAGATGGCGGATAGAATATTTACATAACTTACAAGTTAGGCAAAAATGGTTGGATGCCGTGGACAATGTTAGGATTGGTGCAGTGGTTCTCATGCATCAAGATGATGTCCCTCCTTTACGTTGGCCAACGGGCATAATCACCGAGGTTTTCCCCGGCAAAGATGGGACAACCCGCGTTGCTATGGTGAAGACATGCGGTGGCTCTTTCAAGCGACCCATTGTTAAACTCTGCCCGTTGCCTTCCCAATGATTTCACCGCGTAATTAATATCACGCAATTTTAGTCGTAATTAATATATTTCAATTGTTTTCTTTTCTCTCTTTCTTGTAATCCGCTTTAACGCAATTTCTTTCCCTTTTTTGAGAATACTACATATCCTCAAACCCGGGCAGGATGCTTACACAAGTTTCTATATTACAAGTTTCTCTCTATTAAATATCCGAACGAAAACTGCTTTATTCTGTCATGTCGCCAAATGCCTATCCATCTATCCCTCTCCCTATCATTACGTCCATACGCGACAGAAAGAGACAGCGCCAACCGACAACCGTTTCCGGGCTACGTGGAATCAAGACGCTCCAGCAGAGGGACAGAGATTCAACTTCACTTGTAATCAAAGAGTCAACCGCACCGCACCTCAAGCTATACCGCTTAGCTTCGCGACGCGCTCTCGCCGCGAAACATACCAAACCGCTTTAAAATAAACCAATGTACGAGTGTCGGCCGACACAAAACCAGGAAGAAGCAGGGAAACAAAAAGTTACCGGACGCCGCGCCGGTCTACATATCAGCACGGCACATTCAAAACCACCAAGTAAGTCCTTAATTGTTTCCTACCCCCTTGTGTGCAGGCGACATGACATTCGTTCCCGAATTACACAACGCTTATTGGTCCTTCGACAGCCGCAATAACCCAACTTATTCTACATATTGTCTCACTCAATAGGTATCTAACATTTTGTGTCAAACAAGAACACGAAATTGTGATTATTTGTACTTTTCAAGGTTTTCGTAAGTCAAAAGTCATGGAGAGATAATAATAAATAATATCCCTGGACATTTCACACAGCACCATTTATCCCAAGCTAAGCAACCTAATGCTTGTGTTATGGTAACAAGATGGCTGATAAACTACTTATATACATTTTTTTTTTTTTTTGTAAATACATACATATTATAGATAGAAAAACACCCAGACTCGGAACAAATACATGTAGGTCATACAAATATTTGTTCCGTGCGGGAATCGAACCCGCGACACGCAGCGCAGCAGTCAATCGCTTAACCACTGCGCCAACCGTGTCGTCAGATCTGTCAGACTTTGCCAAATAATGGGATGATGTAGACTAAAAGTAACAGTAATATCAAATAATTTTAATACATACTACAATCGCGCTGATAATTCAGTTCTCTTAATCGAAAAGAGTATTATTTTTCAATAAACGTCTATACCTACATGTCATGCTGTATCGTAAGTCTTGTATGTTGGATAGGTCTAGTAAAAGCTGGGATTTATAACATTAAGTTGAAGGAGAACAATTATTATTGTGAATCCCATACGAAAGTGTTTATGAACGAAATATTTTATCAGTACGTTATTAAATAAGAGTTTCGGTGAAATATCTCGTCGCTTCGAGCAAAATCATGTTCTTTGAAACTCAATATACCAACATACAGGCTGTTTATATTATGCTCAACTGTGTACATACATTATTTATGATGATTACTGTATTTTATTATTTTTATGATCTATATTCTTTTATTAGATTTACATATATTTAAAAAATTAAAATTATCATTTAGTTTAAAAAATAGTGCCACAGCAGCGTCATGAACAGGGTCCAAGCAGCTGGTGGCTCTAGAGAGAGGAACCTCCTCACTATGCAAAGCCGTGTCCAGGAGTACTGCTTTCTGAACCAAGCCTTTAACCCAGCCGCATACTCAGAGCCTTCTGAGGTGTTGGTCGAGGCTATCCGTTATTAGTAGTTACTGTAACGATTATCGGTACATTGCAGAGTACACGTCCCACATGTCGACAACATCGTGTGCTAAGCCAAGATACTTGATTTTTTATCTTTCTCAGCTTTCACAAGATTCGCGTCATGAGGGACAGTAATGTCAACAATCAATCACAACTCTCTCGTCGATCTATCACCATAATATGATCTACATATATTGCTATTAAAGAATAGGAATCACAAAACAGCCAGCATTACCTAGGCAATTTATCTTAATAGCTATCTATTAAATGGCCTTTTGCTATCTGCAATTTACACCAATACAAATAGGTTAGTACGTAATAAAAATGTGACTATAACTAGCCCACCCCACGTTAGTTGACTATAAAAGGAAGAATAAAACATCCCTTTGCCCGTTATTACAATTGAATGGCGCGTTTCGTCGGCCATTTTGAGTTCTTAGAACAATTTGGAACCGTTTTAGTGGAAACTAATTTCGGAAAATCGTTTAGTGCTTACGGTGAAAACTTTTTCCAGCGACTCAGGTAATAGACAGAAACATGAAGAAAAAAAATTGTTCAAAATATATTTTGTATAAGATCTGAGTCACTTTCATAAAAAAAATATCTGAAACTGTTTTTATATTTTAACCTTCTTTTTCAGTAAAAATAAAAAAGTTGAGGTCAATAAAAATGTTTTTTTTTCTTATTTTCTGTTTAAGTTCCTATTCAAAAAGTAATTCACATGAAATATTTTCCTTTTTATATTTTTCTCAGGCTTTTTTCTTAAACAAGGTGTCGTTTTGCATCCTCGTCACATTTAAGGAGGTAACTAGTTATAGATACACCTCACCCGTCTGCATTAGATTAAGCTAAGTACATATATGGCTCCATTCTAGCAACTAGATATCATTTGCACGCTCAGCGGTCTGTGCCCACCGGATGAGCCATGTACGCATTGCAATTCAGAATAAAACTTGCCTCCAAATCGGCAGTACGTATTTTCATTTTTTTATCCTCAGTAAAAATCCTGAGTAATAAATACTATTAGAAAGGTTTCTCACGCTCCGAAACCAAAAGTAATTCTATGCTACTGATTCTCGACACGAATCAATAATAAAATAAGTAGGTATTTTTTTTTCTAATTTTCGGAAATCGGCATGTGTGGGACACGCATTTTAAAACGCAGCCTGTGTGAGACCGCACTGTAACTGCACTTTTATACACAAATAAAAGCGCGGCCGCTTATACGATACCATAACGCGATTCTGTTCTTTGAAAGTGGTGTATTCTGAAATACTGTCAAACTTAATAACTAAAAAAACAAGTATGTATTCATTATGTATGTACCAGGGATCGTAATTTTATTTGATTATTTATGTCTTACATAACAGCCTCCTGAAATTTGACGGGGATGCAAAACAACAGCTTGTATTACCTACCTGAAGACAACTTTTTCCTGGTCATTATTATTCACCCTACACGCGAACTGTCACTTGCCTGCCTAAAAGTGTTTTTTGTAACAACAGAGTAATGCCGGGAGAACGCTTTATATTCAAGACGCAGGTCTTTTACAAAAATATGATACAATCTCAATGCATAAGTTGTTTTATATTTCATTTTTTTAGTTATTATGTAAATTTTAGCAAGATATTTCTCCCAAGTGGGCAGTTACATTTTTGTGTTTTTTTTTTTTGTAATTTCATGTACAGACGCCAGCAGGTCAAGCTACCCGAAACTGTCAAATTTTCCCAATCAACCTTCAACCTTATGCTTTAGCGATAAAGTTGAAAATCTCTTATAGAAATTTGACAGTTTGTAGTAGCTTGATGTGCTGGCGTCTATATTATTTTTTTTCGAACATGATATGATTCCCTAATCTAATCTATCACTCAAGACAAAAAGTAATAAGCTATTTAGGTATACAACTACAACCAAGCTGCTGAAGCCAATCCTACGTCGCGTCGCCACCCTAATTGCGTAACACTCTATCAATTTCAACCTGAATCATTTTGAAGGATATTGCTAATCCACTGCTTCATATATTCGAAAAATTTGTCTGCTCAACAACGTAAATAACGCAATGTACGCTGTTGAACTGTCAAAATGAAAGCCACTACTACTGATAAGTAGTGTGTTACGAAATTATCCCACAGTTCCGATGAACAAGCTCAGGTCAAATGTTATTAAGCACGAACCATTCAGGCAGACGAAGCCAGCTTTCAACAGGTTATAGTTAACTAGTTTATGCGCCAAGTTCTGTTGACGTCATAAGAGCAAATATCAAACTACCCACGTACTTTTTCATAAATCAATGAATACAACGATGAGATTATGTATGTATTATTTCTGTAGTGTTTTTTTCTGCTCAGCCCTTTGGCTGGTTTTTGCAACATTTATATACCGACGCAAAGTAAATGCAGCGTTGCAGCAGTGTGTTATGATAAAGATGTGTTGTGATGATGTGTTATGATAAAGATGTGTGGTGATGATTTGTTATCATAAAGATGTGTTGTGATGATGTGTTATGTATGATATAGTTGTGTTGCAGCAATGTGTTATGATAAAGATGTGTTGTGATGATATGTTGTACATTATGATAACGGTGTGTTGTAGCAATGTGTTATGAAAAATAAGTGTTGTGATGATGTGTTATGTTTAAGATAACGGTGTGTTGCAGCAATGTGTCATGATAAAGATGTGTTGTGATGTGGAGCTATATAAGTTTTGATCAATTGGCGCGCAAGTGGAGACGCCTATCTCCAGCAGTGGACTGTTGTAGGCTGATGATGATGATAATCTATTGGCATGAACTTTCTGACATTGCGACGTGTATTTTAAATTGCAGCTTTTTGTAGGGTGATATATAGGGTTTCTTTTAGCTTTAGTATTTTAAGGCTACGGATAAGGTGATTTGTGATGACGCAGCTGTTGTGGAATCGACTATAGGGACCACGTAAACTTTTTGTTGGCGCCAAAGATGAAATAACAGGGGGGTGACCACCACCTCTTAAAGCAGTATTATTATAATCTTACTTCCGTGCGTGAAAGAGATAGGTAGAGCTATACATTCCGTATAGCTCCATCCTTTTCCCACACGAAGTAAGATTAAAATAATACTGCTGTAAGAGGTGGTGGTCACCCCCCTGGAGTTATTTCATCTTTTACTTCAGCGTATTTACTAATTTTTTTAGATGTTAAACCATAATTATCTCAGATATAAATGTATTTTTTTTACAATAAAGAGTATTATATTCAAATGTTGTGTGTCTTGGGAACGGCAATAGCTAATAGGTAAGTTGTATTATTTCTATTATTATTTTGTTATTGTAATGCTTGTTCGGGTCATATACATACTGATACACACGGGTAATATATTACAATTTTCTGTATGTGCCACATAACGTGAGCAGGGTTAATAACACTGGTTCTATATAATTCTGAAAACTTATTTTAATTTCCCCATTCCTTTTTGGCAATATTTGAATGAGGTAAGGTAAGTAAGGTACGCTTTTGCAGAAGTTTTTTCTTTAAGGATTTTTTTAGTTTTTCTTAAAATAAAATAAAAAATATGCTCCACCGCGACAGTGTATCACTGCCGTGACCAGGATTCGAACCTGGGTTACTACGGCCACAACGTAGGGTCCTAACCACTAGACGATCACGGCTACCGGAGCTGGTGTTAACACCTTTCAATACCCCGATCACTTTGCTACAGTGCATATAACCCTATAAAATTAGAAAGTACGTATAAGAAGTTATTTTTTATAACAATCTTTTTGCTTCTTAATTCCGCCGGGTTATACAAAGTGGAGCACTTTCCCTGCCAACGTCAGTGTACTGCGTAATTGCTGTTGTAATTACGTTAACAAATAATTACGTATTAGGTTTGTGCTCAGAGTAAATTAATATTGTTGGCGAAGTTGATAGGATGCGATCATAATAATGTGCCTACCTTCATTTGTTTGGCGGTTGTGTTTTACCAAAATACGCAACCTTTATCTAAAACAGGATTTTATTAAAGACTAGCTGATGGTCGCGACTTCGTCCGTGCTTTTTTTTAATCCAATTAGATTGAAAATAGCCTTAGGAGGGGCCCCTGGCTAAATAATAACAGCCGCACAGGATAAGCCGATCAGGTTAAGCTACGCTTGCCGCGGTTGTACTGTGGATGGGTATCTTTACATACCGAGACCTCTCCGTGCCTCGGAAAGCACGTTAAACGGTTGGTCCCGGCTATCATTCGTGGATCTTTGACAGTCGTTACGGGTAGTCAGAAGCCCGAAAGTCTGACAACCAGTCTTACCAAGGGGTATCGTATTGCCCAGTAACTGGGTTGTGGAGGTCAGATAGAAAGTAGCTCCATGTAAAATACTGGTATTCAGCTGCATCCGGTTAGACTGAAAGCCGATTCCAACATAGTCGGGAAACGGCTAGGTGGATGATGAGATTCAAAGTAGATAGTAAGTCTAGATACATAGATAGATAAACCATATATTTGGCGCACACAAAAAGACAGCACAACACACAAAAGTACACTATTAGATGATAACCAAACTACCCACATGATTATAATATAAGAACAAGGTGCCGATAAAAAAACAAAATGAAAAACACACAAATATGGAAATAAAATTGACACAAAACTAATAACGAAACGTACACAGTGCGGTGTGCGTCTCGAGGTTGCACCAAATGGGAGTCCAGCTCAGCATGTGTCAGGCAAATGTACCTGACGCTGATATTCTGCTGGATCCCTGCTGTGACACACGGACGTTGAGACGACGAGATATATTGGTGTTGTGACAGGTGTTATGTGCAGAGTGAAGCTTTGTAAGTCTACCCGACACTATAATATTATGTAGGTATTGGTTCTACAGTAAGTTTTGCATTGGGAAACGTTCTTGTTCGTAGGTGTGTTAGTTTTGTGCTTTGATTACTTGATTCTTATATTATTTACAAAGTTACATGCTAAGACTTTGATGCGAATAAATTAAAACAATTTGGCTTGAATAAAATTAAAATTAAATGCGTTCAAAATAAATAAATATAGGTAAATATCATGTGTAACTATTATAACTATTATCCAACTCACTGTCTGTCTTCATACCGATCAGTTCAGTGGCTTAGGCGTGAAAAGGCAACAGACGGAAACAGTTACTTTCCAATTACAACAATTATTAATACAGCTATGGATAGCTAAATAACACTGGACGTTATATTAATTCATTTTGTCACTCTATTTAAATGAGATCTAAACACAAAGTTCAAGATTTAGAGAAGCTTATTACTAGTTGCGCCCCGCGGTTTCCAGCACGTAAGTTTTGATCCCGTAAGTATATCGGTGTAAAAATTATTCTATGTATTAACCCTGGTTATAAACCATCTGTGTGCTAAATTTCATCCAAATCCGTTCAGTAGGTTTTGTGTGAAAGAGTAACAAATATCCATCCATACAAACTTTCACGTTTGTAATACATATTAAGTAGGATGTAAGGTTCATGTTCGCTTGGCCTACCATATTTATGTTTTTGTTTTGTCAAACCTTATGTCACTGAGATAATTCACTGAGCTGGCAAATAAGGATGAACAAGGAAAAACCGGGTTTCTCCCCACACGGATTGTGAGCCTACAAATAACCACGTACTTCTAAGTCAACATAAGATGTTCTACTTATCGTAATGCCAACATTACCCGGATTGTGTCACAGTTGCCCTGATTTATGTTTATAATGTCCCTGAGTTTCGCCAAAATCGCAAGGTTTTGCTCAATGCTACGGCCGATGTCATCTTGCTGATATAACAAGTTTCCAACGTTAATGATAGTTCCCCTTTTTTTGTATGGGTAATCTTCAAATAACTACTCCCGTTCTGGGTACTGGGTGGAGCTTTTACTGACTGAAATCCACCCGTGTTCCTTCAGTTGCCTGTGCCAGGGGCCACGGTAACTCTTTCGAACAACCCGTGACCCTGGCAGGCATCGGTCCTTGGTGCTGACATCTCGCGTCGCGCGTAGAACACAATACAGTAACTGCTCTCTCTTGCAGTGGTGGCCCAGTTCAGTAGGAACGTGACTTACGATTTTTAGGTTGGGGGTTCGAACCCAGACAGGCACTTTACTTTGTTCAAATTGTTTTATCACCACTGCTTCAAAACGGTAAAGGAAAACATCGTGAGGAAACCGGCATGTCCCAGAACCAAAAATTTGAAGACATGTGACATCTACCAACCCGCACTGGGCCCGCGTGGTGGATTACCGCCTACTCCCTCTCACCGAGGCCTGTGTCCCAGCAGTGGGAACATTATAGTCTGATTATGCTCGTGAGTTTATGCAGGGTTTCGAGATAATTCACTCTTGCAACTAAATCTTTATGCAAAAGGTTCAGAAAACGTGGTGTGAACTCATTATATTGTGTTTGCTTCCTTTCAAGTTTCTTTTTTTTTTTGGCAGGTCAGCTTTGTTTTCGTAGGGCTAAGATATTAAACGCAGTTGGTATGATATAAAGCGTACAGTGCTTCAAAGATCTTTTGGCGTTCGAATGACATTGACAAGGGGGTGCTGATATTGACGTGGTTTGCGATAGATCCGCTTCCACGATCACATTCAATTTTCCAGTGACAACTAGGGTCTCCGGCCGTCCACAAGATTTGTTCTCTAGGTCAAAATTACGAGAACGAAAAGTTGGAACCTAAAACATACCGTGTTATTTTTAGAGTAGCTTCCCCATTCACATCATTAATCCTTCAAGCTGTTTCTGCACCACTGGTGCCACGGTTGAATTAGTATATTTTAAGCTGTCCATATTATGAACATAACGATGTCAAAGAAAAACCAAATGGCGCGAAAACAAATGAATCACTAAATTCGATACACAAGCCTTTTTAATTTGGTATTCCTAACCGAACACCGGATATTAAAGATCAAAGTGGCCAGTTCGACAAAATGCCAATTTTATATGTAAGGTAATATTTGGCAAATCTCTGAGCCCATACCTAACCATAACTAGAAGTTCATAAAGCCTTAATCAAGCTTTCCATAAAAATAAATACCCACTGATCATTGTAATCGAACGCCACAAATGGATTTAATTGTCTATTTGCATATCGCGCCGAAAACGGATGTCAATCGGACCGACCGAATTATTTTGTATCCGCCCATCTTGTTTTAATTACAGCACGCGCGGAGTTTTATTCAGATCTCGTTTTTAATTTTAACAGCGGTATAAAGATATTCAGTGGCCAGCCACTGAATTATTAAAAAACAAAAAGGTTTTGTTTAAAAAAAATATCAAGAGAAAATTGTTCATTATGTTGACGGAGATATGAATCCCGTGTAGGGTTTCAGCACAGGTTTGAATCACTCGAATAAAAGTGAAAAGTTGTCGATTTGATATAATAATAATTAATAACTAAGTCTTTATTTCTTCCATATCTTACATAGTATATATGACACTTTAAATAATATCAATGTGAGTATCGGTTTAGGTTTAGTAGTTTGCTAGTTACTAGCTGTAGTTTGAAATTTTGAGATTTGGTTTTGAGATACGGACCCCATCAATGGTGGGTAAAGGCCTCTAGCATTTTCCGATTAGTACGGCCTTCTGTTTCCATCCTTCCGTATTTCAGATAAATAAAACAAATGAGCTTTCCCGTTTTTACGTGAAAAGGCTTTTTCCTTTCCCTATTGTATTCCAAAAAACATAAGAACATGGGAACTACATTTTTTTTGCAATATTATCTTATTCAGAAGAATACATACTTACTATCTATACAGGATCAAAGTTAATTAATTGGCTGAACTTCACAGACGTGACTAGTTAGTTATCTTTAGCTAATTACGAGACGGTTTTGATTAATTAGGTACTTAATATTACTAAGGGCTGATTTTTCCATCGCCAAATAACTTTTATTTGAGAAATAAAATGTACGTTTGACAGTTTTTGTATGATATAACTGTAAAATTTTTAAAATTATCCCTCGAATAAAGCTAGTAGATGATCGAAAAATCAGCCCTAAATGAAATGATGAAATATCGGTCTACGAATACTAAAATATTGATTATGAATGGTTTCCGAGATATTGAGCCAGGACGTTAACGTGATTTTCGAAGCACGGAGGGGCCGTGCTTCGAAAAGTACGTTAACGTCCCGGCTGTCATTCGTAGATCTTTGACAGTCGTTACTGGTAGTCAGAAGCCCGAAAGTCTGACTACCAGTCTTATCAAAAGGGTATCGTGTTACCCAGTAACTGGAGGACAGATAGGCAGTGGCTCCATGTAAAATACTGGTATTCAGCTGAATCAGGTTAGACTGGAAGCCGAGCCCGATACAATAGGAAAAAGGTTAGGTAAATTGGTTGACAATAGTTAATATAGAAACACCGAATATTTAGTTTTAGGTGTAAAAAAAGCATTTGGAAACCTGTTAAATGTTTTTAACACCTAAAACACACACCTAATTCATTGTTATTATTATGGCAATCCCTAATGAATATTTTAGTGCACTAGGGTGGTGTAAAGGGTGTCTGGTAAAGCCGACCTTATGTAGACCAGCCTGGCAATAAAATAACTGGTTGCATTCGAACAATCAAGCGAGCTTAGAATGGACTGTCGAATATTATTTTGGAAGTGTAGCGGGAGTGATGTAAAGACGTTCGCTTAAAATAAATGTAGAGAAATCATAACGATTTCTTATTTGCTTATGGTACCCACAGAGCCTTATTTAATTTAATAATATTGACAACATAATCAAAACGGCGAAATATTTGTCAGAACAGTTATTCGCAACGTTGCTAACTTTCTGAACTCACGGCGCGTTCAGAAAGTTAGCAACGTCGACCTTAAGGTCTTTGGAGGTATGAGGAACAGGGTGTAAAGTTCACTCATCCTCCATAGAAAAGGGAGGATCCTCCGACCAGGGTGTTGTGTCTGGCGGGCAATTGCCCCAACGACTGATGTCGGGAAGTTGGTATGTATGCTAATTGCGCGGTAAACTCTGCTAGCGAGATGCAGGATTTGCGTGACGTCAGTATGACGCGTTGTTCGCATGTGGCGTTGTAGATACCGCTACAGGTCTATCCAAACATATTAGGGCCGTGTCCGGGACGCGACATGGCCGTGTCACACACAAGGCAGACACTGAAGCTCCATCACCGTCCCGGACATGGACGTGTGTGAACGAGTTCATATAAAATGTATACACCGATATTTTTTGAGCCCCTGACGGAGCACGGTCCATCCACATCCCAGACTCGGCTTTGATATGTGTGGATAGACCTTTACATATTTACTCGATGTCCGATGCAATTGCTAGTCACAATTCAATTCGTGTCTCCATGTTGATTTAGATGTGACAGGACAACAATGTTATGTTGCTTCAGCCGGCTCTGGGTTCTCGCGCTAGTGACATAAACGTATTTTTTGTATGTAAACTATGTAATTTTAATTTTAACTTTTATCTTTGCTAGAAAATAAGTACTTATTGCCATACAACGTGGCAATGCCTCTAGTCTCTTGGGTACATCACCAGTCGACAGCGATGCGAAGAAATTTTTCGACGCCATATTTTAGTTTGTTAATTGTTTTAGTTAGGTTGGTATATTATATTTAAATTTTAATAGTTTGTTAGTTTATTTAATATTAGAAGTGGACTAACTTCTAATATTAAATAAACTAACAAAATGTTACTTTAACTACACACTTTTCTAAGAAATAACATCTTAAAGAAACAAAGACAACTAAGCAGTCCTTCTCAACATTACATTTTAATTTATACGTACATAAAATTACAACTTTACTAACGTAAAATGAATTTATTTGCGCTTAATTAAAAACAAATTAAAAGTAAATTAAATGAACAACAACGAAGAGACGGAGTTAATTGGAACTGTTCATTAATATTTTGATGAGTGTATTGCTAATTAGTTTGAAATTCATCAATTTGTCGTCTTTGTAGATTAACAAGCAGGGTAATGATCATTTGGGTATTGAAAAGGCCACCCCTTTGAACCTAAAGTAAATCGTGTTCAATCAACATTAAACACATTTTTCGTAAGGTTTTATTTTGGAGATTTCCTAAATCTTTTTTGTGGATATTTCTGGGAACGAGGTTAATAATGATAATGGGCTTACTGTTGAATCAGTTCCTTTGCAATTTACTTTGTGGTTTTGTTTATAGAAGACTGACAGCGTCCCGCGGTTTCACCCGCATAACTTTCAATCCCGTAATAATATCGGGATTAAAAGTATTCTATGTGTTAATCCTGATTATAAACTATCTGTGTGCCAAATTTCATCAAAATCTGTTCAGTAGTTTTTGCGTGAAAGAGTAAGAAACATCTATCCATCTATCGTCAAAAACTTTCGCGTTTATAATATTATATTAGGAAGCAAGAAAAATATGTTCAAAAAAATATGTACACACAAAAATATCAATCAATCAATCATTATTTATTTGTGGGTATTACAATAAGGTCTTAAGTATACATTTTGGTCGAGCTCTATGTTCTACCAATAAAATTGGTGTACAAATATTAGTTTTTTTCAGTAATAAGTCTGAATCTATACAATACAAAGTCACGTTCGAGTAAATAATGTCAATTAAATGTTTTATTAATACATAATTAATCAGTTATAATTTATTTTTAATTGCATGCCAATGGTAAATTACCTTTAATAAGGGGCTAGTAATGTCATATTCTAAATAATGTCAATTAAATGTAATATTAATAAATAATTAGTCAATTATAATTTATTTTTACATGCATGCCAATTGTAAATTATATTAAAGGGCTGGTAATGTCATATTTTATCATTTAAAAATTATTCAATAGAGTAATACGTCTTATCTATTAGAAATAAATACAATTTACTTTTGAACTTGCGGACACTATCTTCACTCCTTATACATTTTGGAGATTTATTATAGACCTTCGGAGCCACTACAAAATTACTCTTTCTGTATAAGCCCCGCGCGTTGATATCGCGGGGCTTATATAGTGCGGTACTAGATCCGACTGTTTGTAACCGATCACAACGGCGCTGACTAGTTACTCGATCTTTATGTAAATTATTTTTGACGAACATAGACGTTTCATAGATGTTGTACAGCGACAATGTATGTTTATATACTCGTATAGGTACGATTGTTTCAATGACACTGCGAATTAGCAGTCTGTTATGATTGTTTGTGGTTCGATCTCAAGAAACCTCATTATACGAGTACGTCTAGTTGGGATGTGTTATGGAAGACAGGCTACGTCAGACGCCAATAGCTCTAACAAGAATAAAGTCATTATTATATATAGCATGCAGCCTAGAACACGTTTGAAAATGAGGTGCTCATAATTAAGAGTGTGATACAGACCTTCAGACTGAACCATTTTCTCCATAGGACCAACATCGTAATCGCGATAAAATAATCAGCTGTCCCATACATTTGGGTCCAGTAGGTCCTGTATTGAAGTTTTGTATGGCATAGCTGATAATTTTATCGCTGTTACGATGTTGGGCCCATGGAGGAAGTTGGTTCAGTTGGTTTGTAATGTACCAAAGCTTTCTGATACATACTGTATAAGTAACTAAGTTAACCAAAGAGCAATATATTCTAAACCAAGAATGTGTCTATAAATGCCAAGGTACTTAATAAATAACTCTAACCTACACTTAATAAGGTGAAGCTAAATATTTATCAGTCCCGGGGCAGGTAAATGAGTGTGCCACGGAAGACAAATGAGCATCGAGACGTAAACAAATACCGACGCATTGAACTGTGGGTTTGAGGAGATTGGAAATTGTAGGAATTCTGCGGAACGTAGGTTTATAAAAATGGAAGTTTTGAAATTTTATATTGAGTTAAGTTTTTCTTTTATCGTCTAGTTGCTGTGGCCACGGATCTGCTTGATTGCTGAAATCTAACCGTGTATTTGCGTATCACACTATCAGTAGGGACAGTAGCATTGACTTTTATTTTGACAGCTGAACCACATTCATTGCGTTATTTACGTTCTTGAGCAGACAAATTTTTCGAACATATGAGGCAATGGATTAGCAATATCCTTCAAAATGATTCAAATTGAGACTGATAGGGTGTTGCGCAATTAGAGTGCTGAGATCATAACATTTTACTGTCTATGCTGTTTTGTCTAGCCATCATGTTGTATTTATTGCCTACAAAGTCTTGGTACAGCGGCGTAATGACCCGGTTTGTTTTGGAGCCTGGGGTGTAAAATAGATTAAAAGTATTAGATCTGGGAATCCGAGTTGGAATTTTAATCCCTATTGAGCCCAAATTTCACTGCAGTCTATCGATCTACTCAATATCTTGTGAAGGATAAAGAAGTCCAGTTTCATCCTACGAATAGCTAATGTTTCCATATTATAGTATCTCAACCTTTCAGTGTAGCTAGTTAGTTGTTTAGATAAGTGATCTCCGTAGCATAGATGGTGAAGGAACCTCTTATGCACACTCTCTAATCGCTTAGTGTAAACCTCGTAATGCGGATTCCATACCACTGAACCATATTCCAAGATTGGACGGACCAGAGAGCTAAACAGTTTCATTTTCGTAGATGCCCTTTTAATTCTTTGCTATTTCGCAAAACAAATCCCAGTACCTTATAAGATCTTGATACAACACTCAGAATGTGCACATCAAACTTCAGCGCTTGGTAATAAAAAGCAAAAGAAAAAATAACCTATCTTCATATTATTATATTTATTGGTACGTAAGTCCATCAGTAAGTTTATGAAGAAAGAATATTTCGTGACCCAAAATCTCAAGATTCCCCGAAAAAATCCTCGCATAATAAAATACAAGAAAAATATTGTACCAAGCCAAATCATTTTTCGCAACATTCACGAAATTGGTGCTGTCATGCAAAATATCAATATGTACCGCGGATATCGATGTGTACCTATATCAAAATTTCCATAATCTGTGGCAAGAACTTACTTACTGGCAATATCCCGCACTTTCGTAAAAGTAGGGATTTTTGAAGAAGTCCCATTTTATGATGTCAGTCATAAACTGCGTCAACACTCGATCGTTTTAGGGTAAACACTTATGTAGGTAAGTGCAGAAAATCGTGAAAGAAGCCCATGTCACACAGTTAAACACATTTTTTCAATTTCAGATAGTCCTTGTCAGCATGAGGAGCAGTGGCCCCAACTTACGAGTCGTGGTCGAGGGTTCGAACCCAGGTAGGCACTTTACTTTGAGTAAATAATTTCATCACCACTGCTCTCAAAACGGTGAAGGAAAACATCGTGAGGAAACTGGCATGTGACATGTACTAACCCGCATTGGGACCGCGTGATGGATTACAGCCCACTCCCTCTCTTCGAGAGGAGGCCTGTGTCGCAGCAGTGGGAATATTATAGGCTCATTATGCTTATGCTTATCAGCGTCTTAGAGTAAGGTTACCAAAAAGAAGGTACAGCAGAATAGAGCCAGCAAGAAACTCCTTGTAACAACTCACTTCAAAAATAATATTGTAAAAAATATTTTTATGATAGAATTAACTGTACTTTGGCAACTTGTCCTTTAATTGCAACAAAGCATTTTGGCAAGTCGCGGCTTAATTGCAACGTCCGACATTTGACGTCAGTTTGCGTGAGCACTCATTTGGCAACAGCATTTTATAGCTAGACTTTAAAATGGCGCTGTTAATCACAACTGTCAAACAACATATCTGTCTGCTCTGCTTTATGTTATTGGGTGGCAAACAAGCAGGTGGAAGGAAGGTCACTAATCAACGCCGCTTTAAAAAAAACATGAATACCATTGGCATCGCCACGCAGATGCGATAACATCCTAGATTTAAAGCTGTTGTAGAATCCGGTTGATTCCGTATTTATATCACTTCACTGGCTCACTACCACACCAAACGCCATCGTATAAAGCCTGCTTCACTTTGTCTGTTTCCCGCCATTCCTCTTGACTGACAGATGACATAAGTGACAGCAGCTACGCCGCTTGTGTGATGAGACAGTGTTTACGAACCTATCTATTTAATAAATACACTACAGCTGTAATGTCTCATATCCATGTAATAAACACACAAATGTCATTTAAATAAGGCAACGCTACTTGGCGATAGTTATTGGTAGTCCTTCCGCAGATGAGGTCCTAAACAAAGAGCTTTACTAGATCTAAACCTGTATGTTCATTGTCCAGTTTTTTTTTAAATAGCTTATACTGTTCCACTGCTGGGAAAAAGCCTCCCCCAAATCCTTCCAGGAACTATTTTCCCGCGCCACCTCGAGCCAGTCCTCGCGGCACGCATCCCGGTCATCGCCATCTCCTTCTGGGCTGGCCTTGGCGGCACCGTCCATTTTCAGGCACCCATTGTGTGAGACTTTTAGCCTGGGGTCATCATGCATGCGGCTAACATGTCCCGCATTGTCTGGTATAGGTACTTTAAAACAACTGAGTATCAGAATTTAAGACCCATTGATAAAGAGACAACATTCTGCACTTCCAAGAACATAGAAAAGGTTTCCACGAAGTCTCGTCCAGTGACGTCACGCGAATCGAAAGTATCCGAAGTGACATCAACTCGGTCATGTTGTAGGGTCACCACAATAAACAAAACTAAATTTAAGACCCCGTTGGTCTAGTGATCGCAAGCGCTACTGCTGAGTGGTCCTGGGTTTGATTCCCGGATCGGGAAAAGTGTTATTAGGTCTTTCCATCTGGAAAATCTCAAAAGCAACCCGGAGTCTTTATTTGTGCCCGGTTTATGGGAATCTGCTCGCCCCCTACTACATGGGAATTAACATAGATATATGAAAGAACATTTCTATGGGAATTAATTTAACGACACGGTTGGCGCAGTGGCTGAGCGATCGAAAGCTGCGCTGCGTGTCGCGGGTTCGATTCCCGCACGGAACAAATACTTTTGTATTGCCTACAGGTAGTGGTTCCGGGTCTGGCTGTTTGTGTATGTGAGTTTAAATTTTTGTAAACGCACCCACGATACAGGAGTAATTTCTAGTGTAGGGCAACGTTTAAAAAAAAAAAAACATAACAGTAGACACCAGAGTAGTGGGTTCACTAAATCAGGTACACCTCTGGTGATCAAGGCTGTTAGTTTTACTCAATAAAATAACCACAAGGATTATTTTAAATGGTGCTCGATTTTTTCCAAAAGAAATATTAAATATTAAACTTTATCGAATCGCAAAAGATCTTTAGTGTTGGTACACGTATATCGTATAGGTAAGTGGTATTCATTATCATCGTCATCAGTGGCCTTGTTCCACCCACTACTGAAAATAGGCCTCCTCCCATAAGTACCATGATTCCCTGGTCTGTATGAGTCTCATCCAGGTCTGCCCCGCGATCTTCTGTAGCTACGTGGTTTTACATTTGAATAAACGCCAGATTCTCAACGCTCGAATACGATACGTAGGGACTTCATAAATTCTATTTTATTTTATCATGCGTTGCAAAGTTTATTACTAGTTTAGAGGCTCTGAAAACCAGACATCACAATGTCATACCCGACAGTTTAGCCACCCTAGCCGTGAGTGACGTCACGAAAGTCGTAAAACTCTGAGAATTCTTGTGTTTTTCCAGGA
Organism: Apamea crenata; assembly: GCA_949629185.1. Taxonomy (NCBI): domain Eukaryota; kingdom Metazoa; phylum Arthropoda; class Insecta; order Lepidoptera; family Noctuidae; genus Apamea; species Apamea crenata. The sequence continues at coordinate 19,132,516 of OX451353.1, forward strand.
ATATCTATTGTGTAAGAGTTCTTTAGAAAATGTTTGCATTTAGAATGGTTTTTTGTTATGCGAATAAAACTTTTGATTTAAGAACGTGTCAACCAAAAAGAATTCATTCTGACCATAGATATAAGTTTTACATGTCTATGATTCTGACTGATCATAAAAATAGCGTTATACATACATTGACCGGCGGTCATAAAGTTGTCTGTTAATAATCTCAGATAATTTACATTCCATCGCCACTTAATCAGAGGGGCAATTCTCGTGATTTTAAGAACGTGCACACTCTGAACTAAGTAAGGCTCAATCTGTCAAAAATACCTCAAAAAACCCACCTTTTTGACATTGAGTGTCGCTGAAATGAGATTGCGACTAGATTTTGAATGTTTTTAATTACGAGAGGCCTTCCGAGGGGCAATTCTCGTAATTTTAAGAACGTTCACAGTCTGATCTCAGTCTCCATCTGTCAAAAAATACTTCTAATTTCCCTAAATTTTGACAAGTTTTTGACATTTGTTTGCCGCCGAGATGAGACTGCGACTAGATTTTGAACGTTTTTAATTACGAGAATTGGCATTCTGTTATCTACTTTAGAACAATGTATTCTATGTTGATTTTTGAGTGACCATTTGTATCAAAAAGGTCACAATAAATTGTCGCTTGCAACAGAATTTGAACTTTGTAAGGTATGACATTCAGTTTGTTGTTCCATAACTTGAAAATTATGAATATATTCCAAATACAAAATATCCGTTTTCTAATGAAGCTTTAATCCAAAAAGTATTAATTAACAACCGTTCCTACAAATCCGATGAAAATGAAGTAGCCAGTTCAAAAATAGAATTTAATGATGACGTCAAACTATGAAAGGAAACTCACCCAAGTCGAAAATCCTTGTATTTGTTCTATGAGAAATGTTCCCCGAAATTAGCGATAAAGTTAAATGGAAAACTTTTGATTGATGTCCCAGCACGCTTCAATTAAACCCAATAGACATGACATTATTTGAATGATCTTGGTAAAATATGAATTAATATTTGAGTTATTAATAAGTTAAAGCTTTGTGTTAAATTAATAATAATAATATCCCTGGACATTTCACACAGCACCATTTGTCCCAAGCTAAGCAACCTAATGCTTGTGTTATGGTAACAAGATGGCTGATAAACTACTTATATACAATTTTTTTTTTGTTGTAAATACATACATATTATAGATAGAAAAACACCCAGACTCGGAACAAATACATGTAGGTCATACAAATATTTGTTCCGTGCGGGAATCGAACCCGCGACACGCAGCGCAGCAGTCAATCGCTTAACCACTGCGCCAACCGTGCCGTCATTAGATAATAATATAGATGAGAAAACTATGGTAAAATGAAATATTACTAATACCTACTAATTAATTTAATGAAAATACTTTGCCTTCTTAACGTCTAAGTGACTGTTAAATCTATTGAAAGTTAAATAATATTAATTAAAACAATGTGTACATATTCCGAAGGACTGATTCTATTAAATTATCTACCTTTATTGTCTTCAAAATGTTTTATTTTGTTGATTCATGAAACTTCCTGTGGCCCAAGGGCTGGCTTTTACCTTGGCCAGAGGATAAGTATTGCCATACAACGTGGCAATGCCGCCCAGTCTCTTGGGTACGTCACCAGTCGACAGCGATGCGGAGGAATATTTCGACACCATATTTTAGTTTGTTAATAGTTTTAGTTAGGTTAGGATATCATATTTTCATGAAACTCCTATTACGAGGAACTTAAACGCAACTTGCGAAATGTAAGTGTATGTAGTTACTACACAGACCCTTTTTTTTTTGGTTGGGAAATCATCAGATGACTTCTCCTGCTCTGGATAGAGCGGGAGGGCGTATCATACACACCCTACGCAGACCCTCGTCTTCGGAGAATATTTTTTTCAGTTGTAGAAAGTTATACGATTTCCATGAAACTCTGAAAATACGTGTTGAAGTACTCGTAAACAATTTTATGAATTACCACATGTTCATCCGAATCCAATCAGTCAATTTTATTATTTAGGGTTCTGTACGGGAAGGGTGCCAAAGGGTGCAGCGGAGTCTTAGTAACTCCGCTGCCCGTCCCCCCGTCCGTCTGTCACAGGGTTGTATCTTTTAAACCGTAGTATTAATTTAAAAAATTAAAGGGACGTGTTTTTTTAATATTTTACGGTGATACGAAACTCTTCGTGTCCGTCTTGCACTTGGCCGTAGGCCGGTTTTCTGACACTTTTCAGATCTTTCTGACATTTTATTCTAGATATTACGACATGGAAATAAATATCGACCAACGCAATAAAGCTGGGATTCACACAAGACTACAAACCTAGATTTAGATCAAACATATCACAGGGCAATAAAGTTCGCTATACACGACCTCATAAATATTGATACAGATAATCTGCTATTCTAACACGATTACCTGAGAGTAAACTACTATAGGTACTAGATGGGTATGTACTGTGATGTGTGTATTGCATGTAATATTTGTGTGGGTGCAAATTACATAATCAGTCTATAATTTTCCCTCTTCTGGGACACAGGCCTCCTTTCTGAGGGAGGGAGTGGCCCATAATCTACCACGCGCCATGCTGGTTTCCTCACGATATTGTCCTTCAGCGGTTTGAGAGCAGTGGTGACGAAATTGAATACACAAAGTAAAATGCCTGCCTAGGTTCGGATTCACGCCTGCTACTCGTAAGTCGATATGTGACATCTACCAACCCGCACAGGGCCCGATTGGTAGATTGTAGCCAACTCCCGTCAGGTCAGCGTCAGGCACTAGTTGTCTGGCATTTTTTTGCTGAATTTTTTCGGCGCAGTCGTGACGCACACTTTCCTGCTCAAACTCAAACTTAAATCATTTATTTCAATTAAACCATTTACAGGCACTTTTGAATTGTCAAAATTAAATTAAATGCTAATTTCTTACATCGCACTTCACACTTTTTATTTAATCTTTTTTTTTTATTGTTTGTTTTATCTGATGTATGTATCTGGTGTATTGTGTGTCTTTTAGTTTGTGCCAAATAAATTTATTTTCTTTCCTTCTTCTTTCTTCCCTCTCGAAGAGGCCTGTGTCCCAGCAGTGGGAACATTATAGGCTGATAATGCTTTGTGGCTAAGTAATAACAGTCGCACGGATCGATCGATCAGGTTAAGCTACGCTTGCTCCGGTTGGTCCGTGGATGGGTGACCATCTCTACATACCAAAACCCCTCCGTGCCTCGGAAAGCACGTTAAGCCGTTGGTCCCGGCGGTCATTCGTGGATCTTTGACAGTCGTTTTGGGTCGACAGATGCCCGAAAATCTGACAACCAGCCTTACCAAGGGGTATCATAATACCTCAAAACTGGGTTGTGGAGGTCAGATAGGCAGTCGCCGCTCCATGTAAAATATTGGTATTCAGCTGCATCCGGGTAGACTGGAAGCCGACCCCAACATAGTTGGGAAAAGGCTAGGGAAATGATGATGCTGTAGCCGCGCTCCTGCAAACACGTTCGCTTGAAATAAACGCAGTAAATACATATAACATATTACACGCAACACACACATAACATCAGTACCTACCATTGCTTCTATCTAATCTATAGTTAAACTTGATTGAATTTATAACTATCTAATAATTCTGGATGGAGTTAACTAAGCCATTTGGGTGATTAACGGTTCAGGTATTACGTCTAAACATATATAGGTAGATAATGGGAACGTTTCTATTACCTTGTTAAACTACTAGAAATCGCTGAAAACCCGCGCTGGGGCTCTGTTTCACATAGCATTATACTGAGCGATGGCCGTTATGCATAGATGTGTTTCACCCCAAATTGTTTTTTTTTGTGTTTGTGTTCTTTTTTTTGCGTCATGTTTACCGCAAATAAACGTATTTTCTTTCTTATTTAGTTCTCTTTCTAATCTTTACAAGTATTTTGAGCCTCATTAGCGGAGCTCAAAGGGATACTTATAATGTACCTACAGACGTCGTTGCCAGAATACGTGAGGGCTTATTAGTTGATTCCCAGGAATTTACTCGCCCGAAACGGGCCAATCGTCACATTTATTTATTATTAAATTAAAATTAAAATGTGTCAATTGCCTAATACCTTTTTCTGGAGTTATGTAGGTAGGTACTCGCCCACAAAAAAAATATTTGTTACTTCGTGCGAGTCGCTTATAGAACAATAATATTATTTATAAGAGACGTTTCGCCCGTTTTGGGCAAGTAAATTCGTGCAAATCGACTAATAAGCCTTTGTGAGGGGTTCGTGGCTAGGTAAAAAGACATACGTGGATCTTGAATAGTCCTTATGTGTCGTCAGGTATCCTATGTGTTAATCCTGGTTACAAACTATCTGTGTGAAAAATTTCATTCCGTTCAGTAGTTTTTGCGTGAAAGAGTAACAAACATCCATCCATCCATCCTCACAATCTTTCGCATTTATAATATTAGTAGGATTTTTACTATCTAAAATCTTTGTAACAACATTCTGACAAATAAATGGACTATGTATCTACCAGTAACTGGGTTATTGAGTTCAGATGGGCAGTCGCTTCATATATAACACTGGTATTTAGCTGCATCCGGTTAGACTAGCTGAACCAATCAAAGTTGGGAAAAGGTTAGAAATGGCAGCTGCTGATCGTTGCCACAATTAATTAAAAACATAAATTTTCTGCGTTTCGTCGCAAATATTTCCTTAATTACAGACTGGAGTAGCGGCATAACGGTTCTCCAGTCTGTGATTAGAGGAGCAAAAAAATACGAGCATCATTCATAAATCATGCGCATTTTTTCTCCAAGACCCCGTGTGCCTGTGAAAGATTTTAATCCCCGTCACCTTGCAGTGTGTAATTTATTTAAACTCAAGCCTTACCGACCCCAGCTGCAGCATCAGATTTCGTCATAAAATTTAGTTTTACCGACAAAGTTTCAAATTAAAATGACTGAAAATCTAGTTGCCACATATTCTGTAGTTACGTTGTGGCGACGTTACATAAGCATTTTAAAAACAAAAGAAACACGTAACTCGTCTAAGAAGTTTTCCTGCAATGTAGCTGTACCAACAATTTTCTTACAACTTGTAACGTGGTTACGTAACAAAACTTTTAACATGGCTTCGTGACGACTAGAAACGGAAAATGTTACTTACAATTTCGTTTACTTTCAACAACAAACTTGAAAAATTTTCTCGTTGTTACCAACTAGTTTCTTACACGTGACTAAGAAAGGTCTTTCATTCAAGTTTGTGTGCATTTACAGGAGCGACACGCTTCGGCGACAGAGGTAACTGCCGGCGACCGTCGACACATGTCGGCGACAGCCGTCAACAGCCGTCGACAACATGCTACTCGTGTACTCAAATACACGAGCGACACGTTTATCGCGTTGACGGTTGCAGTTGCCTCTGTCGTCGACGCATGTTGCTCGTGTGTACACCACTAGTGCTACATCCAATAAATACTTTTTCTTTCTTTCTTTCTTTCTTTCATCCATCCTGCTGCTACCGCCATCTTTTTGCGGTAGAATGACGTTGACAGAGGGGCACTGTGTTATGCTAGGCTACTAAGGGTCATAGCGTGATGTTAAATCCTGTACCCTTCCTTTAGAATTGGGCTATCAAATACAAATAGATTTTTGGTAGCTCCAGAGATTACCGCGTTCAAACCAACAAACAAGCTCTTCAGCTTTATTATTAATATAGATAGGTTTGTGTAATCGTTTTGTGAAAAATGTCACTTGAAATGTATTCAAAATACAAGATGGCGTCGTTAGTTCCAATTTTGACTACGCACCAAAATTACGCTGTAGCGCTATACATACCTTGTTACATTTACAGGCATACTGGCCAGAGAGAAATCTGGAATTCAAGTTTGAACATAGGTATAGTGGTTTTTTCAACTCTGATTTGGCATCACTATCTTTATTGCTGTAGCAATAAGGTTGCTGTTGGGTTACTGCAATTGACCAGTTTGGCAAAATCACAGTGATCTTTATTGCCGTTGCAATAAGGTTGCTCTTGGGTCTTGGCTGTCAGAGTCGCACAAGGTTTATCTCGTAAAACTTCAGTAAAGTTTAAAACAAAACTAATAGGAACTGAAGAAGTATTACAGTGTTTTGTCTATAAAGTTTTGTTACTAGAATAATGTTTAGTTTCCAATGCAGGTTTTGGAATTTTGCTTGTAAGTAATTTTAAAGTTATAGAGTATTCATTGATATTGGCGCCGATTCCCTTGTTCACAAACTACAAACTAAATTTAAGTTATGTGCATCTTTTTCTTTCTATTTCATTAAGAAAATGACAGAAGATAAATATTAGTTTAGTCCTGTCAAATTAGTCAGCACCTGACGTAAATTGAGGTATTTTTAGTAGCTATGTTTTTAATCACGTCTAAACTGTCTATGGAGCATCTTAATTTGACAGGACTAAACTAATAAATTTATCTTCTGTCCTTTTCTTAATGAAATAGAAAGAAAAAGATGCACTGAACTTAATTTTAGTTTAGTTTGTGAACAAGGGAATCGGCGCCATTGCTTGTTGTTGTTCGGGCAAGTTGTATCGTAACGCGGCGGCGCCGGCGGTGTACCGGTCAAAGTTAGTCCTCATTTTCTTATGAACTCCCTAGGTACCAACTTAACAAATATTGATAAATAGCACTTCGCCCACGACTTCATTCGCATGGATTTAGTATTTTCCCCTACTTTCAACACCCCTTTCAGCTCTTGCAGCAACTGTATTGTCTTTTCACCCGCACAGGGGTGGAATTTTGAAAATCGTATGGGTTATTTGAGCTAATCAAGCCACGACGTAAAATCCTACCCTAAAAAACATAATAACCCCAATTTGCACTGAAAGGTTGAATTTCCGTAAACCCCTCCTTGACTGTCGCCTCCATTACGAAAGTAAGCTTTTGCAAACTGTTATGTTTCTAGTTTCGGCCTACAAAGAAAAAATGGGTGCGTGTACTTATGTGCGCGCGTCAGAAGTTATACTTTTAAAAACAATTTTTAATTGCATGCAAATAATTAATTACAAAAAAGGGTATCTACAATAAAGTTCATTGTTTAGGCTGTATAATGTTGGTAACAAGTCACGGGCCGTTTAAAGAAATTAAAAGCATAATAAAAAACCAGAATTTTATGGCATCCAATTTTTTATAGTGAAATGTCCATTGCCTTTTTTTAATCGATAAGAACAAACAGCACCCTAATTGTGTAACGCGCGATTAATCGGAATCGGTTACATTTTGACAGTTCAACAACATTCATTGCGTTATTTACGTGTTGAGCAGACAATTTTTTCGAAAGTAAAGCGCCTGGCAGGGCTCGAACCTACAACTTGTAAGTCGCGGTCGTTTCCAGTGCTACCACTGCTTGCCAGTACCTCTGAAAATTATTCAAAATACTAAACTAACAAAGCGCAAAAGTGAACTATTGCTTAAATATTTTAAACTCTCGTAGAGCCAACTCGTTCGAACAAAATCATATAAAGCAATACTTTTTCGTACAAATTCTTTGCCTGAGTTTAATTTTCGGCTTTAATAATTTCAGTTGTCCTGAAAACGAAATATTAATATTTAAAAAGGAAGTAGTGCTTATTGTACCAGAGAGAACGTGGCACATGAATAAAGATGTGAATATGAGATGAAATGGAATGAAATTAAAAGTCATGATGCAACTGACGGATTAATTAAATATCTCTACATGCTCGTGCTCTGAGAAAATGAATTAATACGATAATTAGTACACCACATACTATCTTCAGTATTGTCTCTCCACCTGCCCCAATCCATCCGAAGGTTGTCTTGAAAAATCGCTTTTCGCGACCAGACCACCCATTGTATCACCCCTTGTAAAATGTCTACATACATTTGACGGCACGATTGGCGCAGTGGTTAAGCGATTGACTGCTGCGCTGCGTGTCGCGGGTTCGATTCCCGCACGGAACAAATATTTGTATGACCTACATGTATTTGTTCCGAGTCTGGGTGTTTTTCTATCTATAATATGTATGTATTTACAAAAAAAAAATTGTAGGTATAATATAAGTAGTTTATCAGCCATCTTGTTACCATAACACAAGCATTAGGTTGCTTAGCTTGGGACAAATGGTGCTGTGTGAAATGTCCAGGGATATTATTATTATTATTATATTATTTATATTTGTCATTTTTATGGTGTACATATCAATATACAACAAGAAATCAGAAGCTAATATTCTATATAATATATCTATCTATCTATTATTTTTTATTTTATATTAATTAAATTAAACCGTATTGGCTGACTCTATGATTGACAATCTTACAATTAACAATTTAAAGAAGATGTTTATTTTTCCAAGTTAATTTTGTGAGGATGGATGGATGTTTGCAACTCTTTCACGCAAAAACTACTGAACGGGTTTGGATGACATTTGGCACACAGATGGTTTATAAGCAGGATTAACACATAGGATACCTTTATATCGATATTCCCACAGGATCGAAACTTATGCGGGTGAAACCGCAGGGCGCAGCTAATACTTTATATAGATAAGTGTAACTGTTCCCTCTTAGTTGTTTTCTGTTATATTATGTAGGAAGCGACTCTTAGGGTATACATAAAAAGCATAATATTCTATCTACCATACTCGAATGGCATAACATAACATCCCGCCTGAATTCCCCGAAGCGTTACGGAGAGGTGCACCTGTGGTACACTCACATTTCGCCCTTTATGTTTTGATCCCATGTTATAGGGGGCGAGGTTTTTGCCATCAACCGGCCTCAAACCCAGATTCCGGGCTACTGCTGGGAAATTCCAGATGGAAAAACCTAACACTTTGCTCGACCCGGGAATCGAACCCAGGACCACATGCTCAGAAGTAGCGCCTGCGACCACTAGACCAAGGGGAAAGTCCAATGACGATAATACAATAATCAATTACCATAGATACTAGAATACTTTACATCCTGGGACTAGTAGTAGTTGATGCTAACACTTGCAGTGTTCGAGTGCATGGCAAAAATCCAATTAACTTTCCACATCAAAGAGTATTGTGGCAGTGAAACAAAATACATTACAATTTTAATGGATAAATACTGAACCAATTAAACCTGTCACTCTATTTCCTCTCTGTAACAAAATAAGCAATTATCGTGTGTTCGAGTGCTCTGTAGCGAATGCAGTTTTCAATCGGTGGACACTGATTATACTGATCTGAAGGCCAATTCTCGTAATTTAAAACGTTCAAAATCTAGTTGCAGTCTCATCTCAGCGACAAACAAATGTCAAAAACGTGTCAATGTGTAGGGAAATTAGAGGTATTTTTGATAGATTGAGACTGAGATCAGACTGTGAACGTTCTTAAAATTACGAGAATTGCCCCTCAGATAGCGAGCCCCAATCTATCCTAACCAGAGCGAGAGTTTTCATGACTACACACCTTTATGTATCTACCTTTTTGTAATATGTCTGTGCTAACATAGTGTGTAAAGTAATTTTTGTAACTAACAATTATGGATTAAATTAATTAATATTATTTTGGGATATGAGATTACCTATGTGTACTCGTACTTATAGTCCTCCAGATCGTATGGCGGCCAGGGCGGTCCATCTCAACGGCGCGGAGACTAGTTTTCGGCGCGGGAGATATTAAAGTGCACAAGTGTGTGCGCAGACAGAGGTGCACTCTCTGTTCCCTCACTCTCACAGTCCGATGGGACGGAATCCGACACGACCCGAGCAAGATCAGGCGCAGTACCAACGTACTTTCCGAGGCATACACCAACACACATACTGCCAACCGCTGCCGCCGCCGCTGCGAGTATCACACCGCCAACTTCCAAACTCCGGGCTTTTACTAATAAATCCTCACACTTAGCAGCCGCACTTGCGACCACGAAACCAACGGGGCACAGAGATTACATTTAACTCGCACAGCGTATTGTAGCCAAATTATGTTCCATTCGAAAAATATATAATTATGCTCAGATGCATCCACCGACCCGCACTGGGCCCGCGTGGTGGATTATGTCCCACTCCCTCTCACAGAGAGCAGGCCTGTGTCCCATTAGTAGGAACGTTATAGGCTGATGCTTATGCATGTCACAGGTAGGCACCCACTTATCGTCTTACAGTTATTCCTGAAAGTCATGAAACAAAGGAGCAAAATGCTAAGCCCAGACCGTCTACACAAGTTTGCATGAAAAACTAACTGACAAAGAAAATGCAAATAGCGTGTTACGTATCATACGCATGAACGCGTGTAGTATCAAAGTATTTAACCTGAGTCTATTTGTATTTAAATTACCTACAGTAGCAATGCGTTCGTTTGCTTGCTACTAATACATTATTTATTAAAACAACGACACGTGTGAGCGCCACTGTGTACGCGGATGCCGCCCACTGCGCGCAATGACTGCCCGCCAGACATTTCACAAATGGCCGATGCTCTTTGTGTTTACACACGCCTCACGTTATTATGCTACCAAATACTGTGCAATTAGTACAGGAATAGTTAGCTATTTTATGGTAACAGTGGTTTCAATTCTGATTAATAAACGAAGGGTCGGAGTGTCGTAACTAATTTGTACAATTAGTTAAAACACTCTTCATGATTCTCTTGTCCTTATCTCAATTTATTTGGGGTCGGCGCAACAAGTTTCTTTCTGCCATCCTTCTCTATTAGTCGTCATCTCGCTCTTTCCTATCTTGTATAAGCATACGCAAAAAGGGTTGGTTGTAATGAGCCGGCCATATCTATGTCTGTCAAAGAACCAAAGGCTGTTGGAGCAGAAGTCGATTCTTTGTGTGGAGACCGGGATCCGAGTAGCATAGGACGATCCCTAGCTCGGTAGACCAACGACGCTTATTGCGTCATAACTTGGGATAGATATTATGTCCAACAGTTTCAATGGTCAGGGGGGTGACCACCACCTCTTACAGCAGTATTATTTTAATCTTACTTCGTGTGGGAAAAGGATGGAGCTATACGGAATGTATAGCTCCATCTCTTTCACACACGGAAGTGGTGGTCACCCCCCTGAAATAGGGTCTTAGTTGAAAAAAAGAACAGTTCTGTAATAACTAAATATGCTCCAGTCCTCAGAAAGATAAAAACATGTTTAGAATATGTTTAGGGTTCCGTACCACAAAAAGAAAAACGGTACCCGGAAAAACGGAATTAATATCAAATACACACATCGTACATAAACAATCGTTTACATTTGATATTAATTTCAACTTGATAACTCCACGTGTTCCCGAAGAAAACGGTCTTGACAGACGGAAAACGAAATGATCTGATGATCTGCTTCAAGGGATCAGCGAAAAAAAACTTCAGCAAAAAGACCAAACTTCTAAGTCAACGCAATCAAAAGATACGGGCGTTTATGTTCCGTTTATGCCGCATATTTTGATACTCGCAAGAGAATCAAAACCTATAGGGTACTTCCCGTTGACCTAGAATCATAAAATTTGGTAAGAGGCAATTTCATGTAGCAAAAGTGAAGGAAAAATTCGAAAACCGTAAATTTGTAGTTACATACTTACAAATTTGTACAGACGTATCGGTGCGGGAGTCCGACTCGCACTAGACTGGTTATTTTATAGTTGGAAGAGGGTATTGAGGAAAAAAAAAGGAGTAGTATCAAAATTTCACCTGCGTGTGTTAATCTTTTTCTTATTTATGACTTTCATTTTCGTATGGTAAGGTTCGATCCAGAACCTTGGTGCAAGATGGATGACTCAAAATAGGCTAGTCTGAACTGAATTGAATACTGCGCGGATACGGAATAATCCCGGCTTTGTCACGGGACAAAAACCGTCCCTGATCGGAAAACTGGTGAATAGACGCGAAGACGTACTCATATTCGGGTCATTTCACAAGCGGTAAAGTAAAGCCGGGTATATATTTCGGTAAATGCGGTCTTAATATGCCAATACATATTCAATTATTTGTTCATTCATCATAAATATTTATTTATTACTTATCGCATTGCTTCGTTGGTTTCGTGGTTGCAAGTGCTACTGCTGAGCATAAGGTACTGGGTTCGATTCCCGGGTCGGACAAAGTGGATTTACCCACCAGGAATTTTTCAATAGCAGCTTGGAGTCCGGATTTGGGCCCGGTTGATGGCCCCTTAATACATGGGACTTAACTATAACTAGCGAAATGTGGGTGTACAATAGGTTACACAACTGCCTTACCCTAAGGGGATTATAGGCAAAATGTTATATTCCATTTTACGACCCAACTAATTACAGGATAATTATGTGACAATAGTGGCCGCTGGATGTGGGTTCCGCTCAGTGAATGTCAAATGTTTGTGTATTTTGCGAGTTAGTTTGCATATTCGGTTTGCTTATTAGGTTTGTGTGAACCAGTGCGCTGGTATAATTTTCGCTGATTAAGTATAGAATTATAATTAGAATTTAACGCATTGAAGGACACTGAACGAGACACAATAGAAGTTTTATTGTTATTACGCAAAGGGTTAAATATAGAATGCGTAGTAAATCGGGATGTGTTTCAGTCATCTAAGCTTACTGTAGATGTACTCACAAATAAGTAAATATGCTCTGATGCTTTGTTTAAAATAGTATTTTTAGTTGTCTTTGAAATAAACCATGAAAGTAGGTACATTTTGACATCGAGAAAGTCACACTAGAACTTGAGTAGGTGTTAGAACACGTGTTTATGAGAAGTGTCTTTACTACAGTGCAAGTGGTATTGGTGGACTCGAAGGACCACTAACATCCTGTACCTACTTATCTCGTAAAAAGAAGTATTCCTGAAATTATGCAATTAATCATTTAATTTGTGGAACTCTACAAATACTAGACTTTGCATTAGACGTCTATTATTTGTAGCGTTAACTGCGCGTACCCAGAAGATGTAAATTCATTGAAACTCGACCGGTAAAAAGGAATTCTGACGCTGGCACACTAAAATGGAAATGGATACTGTCTTTTTTCGTATTAAGGGCTCCTTTTCAACCACAAGCGATAAACGAGAAGCGAGTAAAGCTAGCAACTAAAAATGAGTTGGCGAGCTACGAGCAGCGAGTGCGTGACGGCCACGATTACTCGCGTAGGTATGTGCAGACGCCAGCACATCAAGTTACTCGAAACTGTCAAATTTTCCCAATAAACCTTGGACCTATTGCTTTAGCGATAAAGATGAAAATCTATTAAAGAAATTTGACAGATTCTAGTAGCTTGATGTGCTGGAGTCTGTACAAGCGTGAGTCTCTCAGCGAGTGTTCTGTCCGCCAAGCGCGCGTCGCTGAGCGAGTACTCGCATTAATAGGTCTTGTAGGTGACAAACGAGTACTCGTCGGTGTGAACAGTCAGCGATCAACTATTAATATATGCATCTCTTTCACTTACACGGGGCCTATAATCTTCTGTACGTTTCTTGAGCGAGAAAATCGTAGTTAGCTAGTCGCTTTGTCGTCGGCAGTGGGACAAGTGCCTTACAGTACAAGCAAATTTACATTTTCTTTTAAAAGTACACGTGTAAACTCTCTTTGGTACCTTTCAACTCCAGAAGCATACAGCTGAGCTATTGGAGCGAAACCTATTCAAATCTGTTACATTACTTCTCACAAATTTCCTTTTGCACGAAAGAGTCCTTGCACGGGAGAATTGGTGATCAATATTCAGGAGACATTTCTACTTTTTTCTTTTGGTATATTTTATGTAAGCTGGTACTGTAGTGTGTACCTTGTACCTAATGTTTATGTCTGATTGTGAAGGACGAGTTCGTGCATTATTAAAATGTATGGTTTAAGACATTTATTTCTTAAAAAGAATACAATTAATTTATCATGAGAAATTACAAGTTAATCTTAATACGACGACGAAACGGTAGGTACTCGTAAATAAAGTAAGTAGTAGATGACCTTTTTGGCGCAGCCGTGAGGCACACACTATTGTTGTCTGAAACATTATTTGTTATTTTATTGATTTTGTATTTTGTGTTTTACGAACTGTCCAAATAAACTTTTTTCTTTCTTTCTTTAGATGCGCAAATATTTTTCTTACTGTTATTGTATCTATTAGACGCATATGTCATGCTAAACATTAATATAAAACATCTCTTTTACATTACTCTAGCGTTTCAACGGTGGTTTTAGTCGATATTCAAGTGACAAAAAATAAATTATTTTCAAGAGAAATAATAGGTTGAAGTGTGTAACAAGAAAATCCACCGTGTTCTGACTGTGAAAAGGCAGGTAATCGCTCTGCTCTGCTCTCCAAGCAATAAAGGTGATTTAAAAACACTTACAAAAACAAACAACACAAAGTTTTGTGTTAATCCGAAGAATTTCCTTATGCAAGTTCCGGACAATACACAAGAAAATCCCAAGGATAAAGAACAAGATTAATAACACCTGTAGGTAATATACAAAGCTCGCGACTCCAAGGCGACCAGAAACACGATTTATCATCAGCGACCCACAAGACTACGCTCGGGAGATCTCGGCTGTCATCCCGAATATTCCCGAGTAATATGATTCGGATCAACGCGGAGGTTTAATTAATGTTTGTTTTCCACGTCACACAAATGAGGTTGTGAGGCTTGTAAGACCTCGAATGTTGACGCTTTAGGTTTCTGGGGCTTTGTGCAGATTAAAGGAATGAGCATAATAACTGATGCTAAGCTTTTTATGGTATTAAAAATAATTTAATTGGGTAAGAAACCTACATCTTTTTGTACCTAATTAGCGACCCGTCAGCGTCAGCACAACACGGCTTTGTGATTTATTAAGACGTCATGATTTTTTTATTATATGTCAAGTTTAATATTAATATATTAGTTATTTATTAAATACTTTAAGCATATAAATGTACAGGGGCGGACTTGATACCATAAGCATTTTCTACCAGTCAACCTTTGGGTGACATCATGCAAATTGAGTCATTCATGATTTTTAAATATAAAGATACGCATAAACCTATTAAAACTATAAATATAATATATACTCATTTATAAACATAAGCACAAATAAATACATGAATATATTAAAAAGATTATACCTTCCGGAATGTAAGTTCTAAATGATAGTGAAAACCGCATCAAAATCCGTTGCGTAATTTAGAAGAACGAAACGGTCACACGTAAAGCGACTTTAATTTATAATAATTATGTTTAGATATAAATACTGAAAGCCAAATACAGTGGGTTCTCAAAATTACAGCAAAACAAAAGAAAAAAACAAAATTCTAATGTCGAATGCTGCTTTATATTTAAAAACTAGCTGTAACCGCGACTTGTGTTAAACAATCATGTTTATTTTTAATAAATGCTAATTCTAAAATAAAAGTATGCCTAAATTATTGCTGATTATCAGCTATTTGCCAGTAAAAGTACCGTCAGAATCGGTCCAGCCGTTTCGGAGATTAGCCGGAACAGACAGACACACAGAATAAAAAAGGTGTTTTTGTTAAAGTATTTTCATTTACTTTCAGTAAAAAGTTGACATTACAAACAGACACTTAAATTTTATTTATTTGTACCTATGTGTAGAAAACAACACACATTATCATCGACAAAATTTGGTATACTAGATATAATAAATGATATGATATAATAGATATAATATTATATAGATATAATAATGTAGCGGGTTCACCAAACTACAGCAAAACAAAAGAAAAACTCAAAATTAGAATGTCGAATGCTGCTTTTTAGGGTTCCGTACCCAAAGGGCAAAAACGGGACCCTATTACTAAGACTAAACTGTCCGTCTGTCTGTCTGTACCCAGGCTGTATCTCATGAACCGTGATAGCTAGACAGTTGAAATTTTCACAGACGATGTATGCCGCTATAACAACAAATACTAAAAACAGAATAAAATAAATATTCAAGTGGGGCTCCCATACAACAAACGTGATTTTTTTTTTTACCGTGTTTTGCTCGATATTAATAACGGCAACAGGTAGACGCTTGCAATATTCACAGACTATTTAGTTGTACATTCAATTTAAAAATAAATAATTTAATTAAAATAAAATCAATATTTAAGGGGGTCCCAATACAACAGACGTGATTTTTATAGATAATGGTACGGAATCCTTTGTGCGCGAGTTCGACTCGCTCTTGGCCGGTTTTTATTTGAAAACAACAAAAATTATCATCGACAATATTTTCTCGTAGGAAAACAGAACATAAAGGCCTACCCGAATATTTTTGTTAACCACAAAAACTACACAGTAGAAACGCTTTGGTATCGAACTAACATCAAAGTGTTGTGATTGAACTGTCACTCAAAGCCACAGAACAGTGTTAGTTTGATTGGCTGAATGTTATTTGGGAGTGAAATTTTGTGATATTGTGTCTGTTAAAGAAGATTGATGTTCGATTGGCAGTAGAAACGATTTGACAATTGTTATTCTTTGTGGTCTTGGATCACGTAGTTTCTAGAGATCCTTCGTTCCTTCGTTTCCTTCCTTCTTTAAATAAATATTATTCCTAAATTCGTGATTACACCTAACACTGTTTGTCTATCCATCACCCAAAGGTTGACTGGTAGATAGAAAATGTTTGTGGCATTAATATTTGGTTACTAACATATTTTTTAAGTAAACTGTGAATCACTGACAAATCACTGTATCTGACTTAAATAAATAAATTAAATAAAACTAAGTCCGCCTCTATACATTTGTGTCATCATTATCCTGCCTTTATCCCTTGGGTGTTTATTGTATTATATAAATAAATCCATGTTAATGAAGACTAATCACGTCTTTGTTCTTGGGCAGTCTCTTCTATAAATTATATTTATTTCATTTCTGTAAATTAGTTTTAAGAAATACGTTTTCATGTCACACTAGCTTCTGCCCGCGGCTTCGCCCGCGTAGATGTCGGAAGTTATCCCACGGGAACGTGCTACCAGGATAAAAAGTATGTGTTTCCCCAGAATGCCATCTATCTCTTTGCCAAATCAGAAGTTCAGTGGTTTAGGCGTGAAAATGTAACATACAGTTTCAAGGTCAAATCCTCCCCTAAAAACCGAATTACCCCTTTTTGCCCCGTCAGGGGTCAATTTTCGACAACTTTACATACTTATTATTAATTATTTTCTGTCGAAAGTATCAATACTGAGTTTCGAGTTAATCGGACCGCGCATTCAATTTCTTCCACACAAACTTCAACACCCCTGTATCCCCCTTTGAGGGGTGGTTTGAACTTATAATGATAAACTTTATTACTTATTTAGGCAAGTATTGTTGCCAAGTTTCAAGTTTATTAACGAAATTAATAAGATTTTTCACATAAACTGTATGTCCCCGCTTTTCAACCCCACAGGGGTGGAATTTTAAAAAATCATAAAAATTCATAACTTGACTCAAAGATTATTTAATATTTATACCAATTTTATAATTAATCAAGACACTTATTATAATCCTCCCATGTAAAATTAACTACCCCTTTTCACCCCGTTACGGGTAGATTTTCGAAAACCCTCATACGTGTTATTTTTTATTTTTAGTCTTAAGTACACACACAGTACACTGAGTTACGACTTAATCGGACCGAGCGTTCAAATTTTTCCACACAAACTTTAACACCCCTATATCCCCTTTGAGGGGTAGTTTTGAAAAACTAATAATGATAAACTTTATTGCTTACTTAGGCGAGTATTCATGCCAATTTTCAAGATTAATAACCTAACGAATAAGATTTTTCATATAAACTGTATCCCCGCTTTTCACCCCCACAGGGATGGAATTTTGAAAAATCATTTGGGATGTGTTCATAACTTGACTCAAAGATTATTTATACCAATTTTCGAGTTAATCAAGCTACCCCTTTTCAGGCCGTCAGGGGTAGATTTTCGAAAAACTCTGATACACATTATTCTTTCCTTTCAATTTTAGGTATAAATACTGAGTTTCGATTAAATCGGACCGCGCGCTAAAATTCTTCCATACAAACTTTGAAACCCCCCAATCACCATTTAGGGGGTAGTT
Organism: Apamea crenata; assembly: GCA_949629185.1. Lineage (NCBI taxonomy): Eukaryota > Metazoa > Arthropoda > Insecta > Lepidoptera > Noctuidae > Apamea > Apamea crenata. The sequence goes on from OX451353.1 coordinate 19,150,500, forward strand.
TATAAAAACAAAAAATGCCCAACTTCATAATTTACTTAGATAAGTATTCGTGCCAAGTTTCAAGTTTATTAACTCAAGGAATAAAATTTTTCATACAAACAAAATCCCCCCATTTCACCCTCTTAGGGGTGGAATTTCGAAAAACCCTTTCTTAGTGGATACCTACTCTTCACGAAGAATACACCCTCCAAATTTCATGTCTCTAGGACCAGCGGTGTAGGCTGTGCGTTGATGTCTCAGTCAGTCAGTCAGTCAGTCAGTCAGGACTTTGAATTTTATATATATAGATAGATAGAAATGAAATCATTTAAAACTAGATAAGGTCGGTAAACTTAATAAACACATCCTAATTTTGAACTTTGGGAAAAAAGTTTGAGAAAATCTTTGTTATTTAGTACTTTTAAATAATGTTTTTTCTCTCCAAGACATTCCTACTTTCTGCGTCTAATGTCCATGAATTTTAAACGAAACGTAAGTTGTCAGATTTTCAGACAAAGACGCATACCATAAATTGCACGACAATAAAGACAGAATTGAAAGAAAGTTTCCCCTAGCTCGTTCATTACTCGCTTAGCTAAGCAAACTATAGTGAGCGAGAAAACCAATTTATTACAGGTACACTGAAACTTTGCTAAAGCTATAAACTTTTAATCTTATTTCAGCTACTTTCTAGCATTCAATATAAATGTTGTATCTTAAGAGTTTAAAAGCTAATTCCAATGCAAAAGTTTTGAAGTTTAATGCAAATTGGGAATTCTTTATAAAACATTGTTTTTAGATATACCTATACTAAGTTTTTAGCTTGGGATTACTTGGGAGGGGATTATTGAGACGATAAAATAAGAGTAAGAGTATTGAGAAAAGTCTCACTTCTTAAATAAAAAAAAAATTAAGTAGGTATTTATTAGGGAGCAATAATATTTATTTTATCAAGTACCCAAACGCTGTCCTCCCATACCTATTTTAATTATTTTTTAAAGAGTAACCGTGAAGTTTCTTGGAGGCTCTTCTCCTTAGGAAACGACCAATTGGAACCGTGCACCGGTTTATGAGAAATATTTTGATTTAGGGGCTCCAAACATACCACAACGACAACACGTGGACAGGCGTAAATTTGTTTGAAAATTAGGCCGTCAAAATCAATCGTGTGGGCGTTACCGACCACATAGCCACTATTCACACATAACCACAGCTTGCCCACCTTTTTGTCGCTGCGATGTGGTGTGATTATGGTACGTGTGAACGTGCCCTAAATGCGCAATCGTTTAAACTGGCAGTCATAATGAAAATTAAAAAGGTGTGACATGCTGCTAATCTATGCGTCATGTTTGTGAACGGGCGCCGTCAGTTTTTGATTTAATTTTATATTTGATTTTTTTTTTATCTTTTCATTACGGACGCTTTTAATGTTCTGCATCGTTCTCACATGCATAATTTCTAACATGAATGATGTAATCAATACTTTGTAACCATATTATTCTGATTTAAAAGAGTGTCCATGGAGTTTCTTGCCCGTTCTTCTCCATAGGTACCTACTACGCTTTGGAATGAGCAACTATCTTCATTTTTCTGACTGACCGACCCCTTGACCATTCAAAAGTGCCTGTAATTGGTTTAATTGAAATAAATACTTTGAGTTTGAGTTTGACATGTTTTAGGTCAACACAAAATCTCATTACTGTCTGCTGCAAACATCTATAAAACAATATAGGACATAAATTATCACTGCATTTTAAGGCGCTGCCCAAAGGTAAACCCGTAAAACGTACAGTTTTGTCGCACAGTTATGCGTATTGGCAAAGAAAGATGGCAGAAAAGACTTATTCAAAAATATTTCATAAAAATAAAATAGTATCGTGATAAAACAGAGCTAAAAAATATTTTTCATCGCATAATTCTCAAAATTTTGAGCTTTCTTTATCATATTTTTTCCCTCTCACTGAAAGTCCTGTGTCCCAGCAGTGGGAACATTATAGTCTGATTATAAAATGAAATGATCATATTTTATGAAATGAAAGTAAAGGGAATTCAATCAACTAAAGAAATATCTAAAAATTATTCCACTGAGCCGTGCATTTATTTTATAATTTAATTAAAATGGAGAACACTTATAAGTAAGTAAGTATACTAAATACCCATGTTTGCAAACCTATAAATTGAAATATAACTGCAAAATGATTCATATTTTGGTGGTCATTCGATTCAACTAACATCAAACGCATCGCTATTTTGAACCTTATTTGCTGCCACGATGCGCTATTATCGATTACCAAAAAACTGGCTTCTTACCGTGCCTTAAGAACATGCTTACTCTATAAACGTTTGTGAAATATTAGGAAATATGCTCAGCACACACATGGTCGCCAGATGTTAAAAATCCACCTGCATTTTATAGCGATTGTTGTGCAAGACGTTCGTTGTGTATATTTAAACACAGCTGTTAAATAAATGCTGATGAAAGTGGGCTAGTGGCGTGAAGATATAAAATCTAACATAACAATCAGCCTATAATGTTCCCACTGCTGGGACACAGGCCTCCTCTCTGTGAGAGGGAGTGGGCCTTAATCCACCACGCGGGCCCAGTGCGGGTTGGTAGATGTCACATGTCTTCGAATTTTTTGGTTCTAGGACATGCCGGTTTCCTCACAATGTTTTCCTTCACCGTTTGGAGAGCAGTGGAGATGAAATAATTTACTCAAAGTAAAGAGCCTGTCTGGGTTCGAACATATGACCTACATCTCGTAAGTTGTAATCTTACATTACTCAACTATAATATATTATCTATACTAAGCTATCCTATTTCCTATCCCACTAATATTATAAACGCGTAAGTTTGTTAGGAAGGATGGATGAATGGATAGATGGATGGAAGAATGCGGACGAAGTCAAATTTTATTTATGTTTCAAATTGACATTATTAAGTTGATTTCAGAGTGACTAGCACTATTGAAAAAGTCATAAAAATGTTTGAAGTTATAGCGTAAACTGAACTTTATTGTGTAGGAATTAAAGTTATTTTTCCATTAACTCATATTTTTGGCGAATATGCCGCGAATACAGATTATGTTTCAAAAGAGTGTCCATGGAGTTTCCTGCTCGTTCCATAGGTACCTACTACCCTTTGGAATGGGCAACTAACTTGATCTTCCTGACTGACCGAACCCTTGACAATAAAAAGTACCCCTCCAAAAACAAAGAATTTCTTTCAAATAAAGCAATTATTTGAAAGAAATTCTTTGATTTTTGAGTTTTACTAAGTATTATTTCACAAGCAACCCACTTCACTGTGAGCTAGCTGGCTTTTCTAGAAATACATCTGTATTTTACTAGATGAGAAGTATCAATACGAAAGGATTGACAAAATAAATACCTGGATTGTGAAAATAAATATCGGTAACAATTCACCGATGTTTTTCTCAATCCTTTCGTTCAACGTAGGGTTGCGAAGGAAAAATATGAACAAGAAGATTGAGTGAAGGGCGGGCGTTTTTGGGGGACTGTCTTTTGTAATTTTGACGTTCGAAAAGTGCAGATTCTCAGCCTAATTGAATCAATGAATTTTTCGACGCTATATTTTAGTTTGTAAATAGTTTTAGTTAATTTAGGATATATTTTAGGATTTATTTTAGTGTTATCTTATAAATAAAAATGTATTTGATAGTTTCAAAATAGAGATCAATAATAATGATGTCAAGCCTAATTTGAATAAATGACTTTTGATTTTCATTTTCATTTGATTGCAAATCAGGGCACAATCTCACAAAACAGGTATAGCATAGTAGTATACAGGGTTAAATGAACTTAACTAGCGAACCTCCGCAGACGTGATGGGTAATCGACATCTAAACATGATGCTCAGTAGGGATTGCTCAGACATTGACTGCGATCAATGTGGCTACCTACTGAGCTTAAACAATACATGGTGGCAGGGAAATCGACGCTCAATCTGTTACCATGGATGGACATGATACTGGACCCTCCTTCGTTAAATTTTTTCGTGGGTTATTAAAAAAAATGTTTCATATATTTTGAATGCGTAGATATTGGACTTCTCTATGCAAGAGCAGATTTTTTTTTTTTTGATACTTGACGAAATATGTCTACGCTAGAATCATGTTCTGAATTTATGGTTGCAGTTGGCGCATTGACGTCCCTGCCACCCTGTATTAATAACTCATATTCTATCAAAGTACAGACGCCAGCAGGTCAAGCTACCCGAACCTGTCAAATTTTCCCAATCAACCTTGAACCTTAATACTATAACGATAAAGCTGAAAATCTATTAAAGAATTTTGACAGATTGTAGTAGCTTGATGTGCTGGCGTCTGTACCATCGACACGAAAGGAAGACGGTGTTGCCAATGTTCATATTGTAAATTGAAAAATTAGTTTGTTATGTTGTATCAACACAAGAAATACCGGTATAGTATAATAGTACTGGAATTACCGGAAAAATCAAATTCAATTGTTTAATAGAAAAATATCGTCATCCAAAGACCTTTACCTCCCACGTTTTCCACTAAGTTATATTGAGTTTTAACAAAATCAAAACAATATTTTTCCCTGTTTATTTGTGGCCAGTTAATCAAAGCAAACTTTGAGAAAAGTTACTTGTTAAAAAACATTCAAAATGTAACCTTTCTCCGACGTGATAAGGTCCATCTATGAAGCATTTCATGCTCATCCCTTGTCGGTTTGTTAAATTGTAAATCACTTTTGAAGGCAATTTTGGTCCACCCCTATCGTGTATTGTGAGAAACAAGCTTTATAGCCCTGTTTTAAAAATAAACCTCAAACGAATCCTAACCTTACAGCCTGTGGAATAAGACTCCAAATTTCTACGCATCACCCTGAACAGTTTATCTTAAAAGTTAATGGTATTATTTTGGAACAACCCGAAACATTCGCGGAGATGTTTGAACAATTTTTATTTCGAAATATTATGAGGTGCGAACATTTTTGAAGGCGCACTATATCGTTGGAGGAAACGTGCCCTAACGATTTATAAGAAATCTTGCTGAAATAAATGCAAACTTTATTAATTTGTCTTAGGATTCAAAATTAATTGAAAGCCTTTTATCTTACGATAGTAAATGGTCGTTTTCTGAAGGTTGTCTTTAACAGGGCCACTGGAATCAATTATATTTTCTTGTGAATTTTGACATTCAAAAGTGCTTTTAAATTATCTAACTTTCTATTTAGTTTTAATTCTAGTTTCTATGTTTTCTCGGAACATATTTGGACAAAATTGGAAGTCATTCAAAGATAGGTTTTCTTCAAGACGAGGAGTTGTTTGAGGTAACCTTTTGGTTAACTGGCGACACGTGCCTGTATGCGCAGTTTTTTCGACTTGACAAAACATCGAGTTTTCTTTATTATATGGAAGTTAATATTAATGTAGCCACGCCAGCACATCAAGCTATAACAATCTGTCAAATTTCTTTCATAGATTTTCAACTTTATCGCTAGAGCATTAGGATCAAGGTTGATTGCGAAAATTTGACAGGTTCGGGAAGCTTGTTGTGCTGGCGTCTGTACTCAAAAACCTTCCGGAATAAAGTCTCTAAACGATGGTCAAAACAGTATAAACATCCCTTGCGCAGTTTAAAAGAACAACGCGGTCATACAGATAGACACGTAAAGCGTCTTTAATTTATAATTGGTATGTATAGATGATATAGATTTTCTGAGACGAAGAGTTCTTCAAGGATAGCTTTATCTAGAATGTATAGTTGTAGGTAAACCAGCTTCTTGTTACAACAGTTCAAACAAAAACTAAAGGTCTTGTAAAAACACAATCAATGAACACCCACCCAAGTCTAATTACAACCACAGATTACTAAATAGTCTATAACTACTAGTATGTCTACTACGTGTAGACAGTCTTGCTAGACAACAACTGTCTCAAAAATACGTGTACATACATAATACAATGTTACTATCTAATAACTAAATCTCAAAAACAGTATACAAAGCGACACGTGACTACGTTTAAACGACGCCATATTGTTTCTCGTTCGAAATTAGAACGAACACGTTCACTGGCGGTTTATGAATACAACGCAGTACAATGGTCGTAATTGACAATCTGTTGTCATGAATTGTAGTGGATCCTTCAGATTAACGAGGCAGTTCTAGTATTCAACTGTTGTAATATAGCTGTGTAAATGGTTTGCGGCTCTCGAAAACAGATTTCCAACTAGTCCATAGATATGAATAAACATCAAATTCTCAATAAAGTGGGAGGCGGTAATAGTTATGTATAGGTAATCTAAATTGTGGTTTATACAGTTATGGAAATGAATTAACATAAACATAAAATTACGCCTGTATTTCCGCGAAGGGTTTGACAGGGAACCCATAGTACACCCACATTACGCCAGTTATGTTTAAGTTCCATGAAATACTACAGAGTCTGCTATTTTTTGTAAATTCGTCATTCCAAAACGATCCCATTGTCATTTTGCTAAAAGTTCGTAATCGGCTAAATTCTTAATGGCGATCATTGGTCGGTCAATGGTCTCGTAATAGAATTGTGTTTTAATGGCGTTTTGCCATTATTATAAAACCCGTTAGTAGAAATGATTTTCGAAAAACTACTACTAAATTTGAACATTTATTCATGCCAGATTTCATTTATATATATTTTTACATAATTATTATTTATTAGTGTTTTATGCAATCTGAAGTAGTAAGAAGTTCGTAAATAGCAAAAAACATTAAATTTATGTGCAAGGCGGCTAAATGTGAAACTATACACCTCAATAATATTTTATCTGTTTAGCTGTCAAAGTCAAATGTGACAATACTGACGTTTATTTGTTTTTATTTCTAGCGGCCGGTGTTTTATGTTTATTTTCATTTGAGTGTTCTAATTAGATTTTTTTTGTAGGTACAAACAAAAGGCTTCTCTCACTTGACTTGACTTCTTCAATTGTCACTGAGCAAATTTCGGCTCTAATTGATTATTTGGAAAACCACCAAGACCTGGCGCTTGGCCACTGCAGCCGCACCAATGAAGGGCGAAGTTTATTGAAACGATATTGGACGGAGTGCGCCCAAATTTTAAATTTGGTATCGGTGGACTGCCCCAATAAAACGCCGGCAGAACAGTATAATTAGGTACTTATGCAATATAAAATGATAAAATGTATCATTATTGTCATTTTTGCAGTTTTTTTAGTTCTACAATGAATAAAAACACAAACACGATACTCGTCGTAACGAATTAAAAGCAATGACTGCACAAGGACGTTCTAATGGTAGGTCACTGATCACTGATCACTGATCAAAGGAACTGTCAAAATTTGCAGATTACCGCTTATGTCAGTCATTCATTTGTCATTATGTACGAGATTACCATTCTATGCCATTTCTTTAAATGGAGTGTCAGTGGTTGACCACTGGAAAGTCATAATGATGCCATTATATTATGTAGATTACCAAACTGGGCCCCAAGTCTGCTATTTTTCGTAAATTCGTCATTCCAACACGATCCCATTGTCATTTTGCTAAAAGTTCGTAATCTGCTAAATTCTTAATGGCGATCATTGGTCGTTCAGTGGTCGGCCAATGGTCTCGTAATAGAATGGTGTCATAATGACACTGTCGTATTGCCATTATTATAAAACCCGTTGGTAGAAATGATTTTCAAAAACTACTACTAAATTTGAACATTTATTCATGCCAGATTTCTATTATATGTATTTTTACATATTATTTATTAGTGTTTTATGCGATCTGAAGTAGTAAGAAGTTCGTAAATAGCAAAAAACATTAAATTTATGTGTAACGCGGATAAATGTGAAGTTAATAATGAATCTGTTTAGCTGTCAAAGTCAAATGTGACAATTTACTGACGTTTATTTGTTTTTATTTCTAGCGGCCGGTGTTTTGTATTTATTTTCATTTGAGTGTTATATTTAGATTTTTGTTTTGTATACTTATATAAATATTTAAATTATCTTTTTTGTTTATTTATCTTTAATTATTTATTTTATACAAAATGGTGCTAATTGAGCAAATAACGGCTCTAATTGATTATTTAGAAAACCACCAAGATCTGGCGTGGCCATAAAATGCAAGTGCTATTAGAATCTGCAATAAAAAATATAACATTATTCTACCTATTTCGTGTTTGTCTACAGAATAATAAATCAATGTCAAATTCAGTTTTCTCACCTTCATTTCTGCCGATACGCTATCGTTTCGACGCGGTGTGGCCATAAGGGGAATGAGTTCTTCAATTAAACCCCTTACTGAGTCCTTTCCAAGGCGGAACGTTTTTACAAATTCCGCCTCGGGAATATCAATAAAGGGGTTCGTATTCATTCTCGTCAAGCGACGGGCTCGACGACGTCTTCTGCATTCCGCCCATCTTCTTTTTCTAGCATCCACTGCGTTGGCTAACTCGAGAATATTTGCTCGTAGTGAATACATTGTCAAACACGCCTCGTCGCAACGAATTAAAAGCAGTGACTGCACAATGACGTTCTAATGGTAGGTCACTGATCAAAGGAACTGTCAAAATTTTAGCAGATTACCGCTTATGTCAGTCATTCTTTTGTCATTATGTACGAGATTACCATTCTGTGCCATTTCTTTCAATGGAGTGTCAGTGGTTGACCACTGGAAAGTCATAATGACGCCATTATATTAGTAGATTACCAAACTTGTCAAAATCAACAATTATGAAATCAATGATCGACCATTCTGACACTATTGTAATAGCAGACTTGAGGCCCTGGTCAAAATCAACAATCATGAAATCAATGATAGACCATTCTGACACTATTGTAATAGCAGTTTTGAGGCCGGGCTACTGTTGTGATATTAATAGCTTACTGAATACGCAAAATACGCGGAGTTAGGAGTGTGAAGAGAGGAGAGAGACGCGGACACCAGCCAGCATTACCTTTTATCACTGGTCTATAAGTACGAATGAACATCGACAACACTAAAGCATGAGGTGATTAAAGCATCTAAATTGTGTTTTATATAGTCAGGGACAATAATTTGCTTATCAAATTGACAGACTGCGCCAATTTGCAATATTCCTAGCTTTGTCTTAGAACTGTCAAAGAATGACAGTCTGTTGTGATTTGAATATCGCCTAATAGACCAGGGTCGATAATTTTTAAAACTAAAAAAAATAATAGTAGGATGAAACCCATTAGAAAAGGAGGGGAATATTATAAAAATGAAAGGAAAAATAATTTACGGGCGATCTGAGGTCGGGAAGGGGATGGGGGTGAGTTTTTAAGGGTAAAAACGGTTTTTCTCGATTTCCGGCAAAACTAAAAGTCCTATCGAAAAAAGTCAAATGGCAAAGTTGTAGGTAATAAAAAGATCTAAAACTTTTGTATTTACACTTTTTTCACATAACCTCAAAATTTATGTGAAAAATTCAAAAAACCAAGTTTTTGGTTTTTTATTTTTATCTTTTACAAAAATTTTTTTTTTTTAACGAAATTTGGTGAAAGCTTACCTTTTTATGTCTCAAATACGCTGTAATTTATTTGATTAAAAATATTTATTATTTCACCTTATTTTGAATTAATATCGAAAAAGCAACCTAATTTTCAATCGAAAATTCACCCGTCAAAATATCAGCTTTTTTCAAAAAGTTGGTATGTTTTCTGTTCGTTGAAATCTCTATTTTCCGATGGTGAAAAAAAAAAATATGTTACTATAGTAAATCTTCTCAGAAAATGCAAAAAATCGAAAAAAACTCGATTCGAAAACTGATAATCTGAAAAGACAAAATCGAATTATTAATGCCTTCACTATTTTATCGTGAGTATACCCCCATGAAAAAAAAATATTAAAGAAATAAATGTCAAAATGTATAAAAAATATATTAAAAATCTATAATAAATATATAAAAATATGTATAGTAAATATATTTTTAATAACTAACTGTTGGCCGATTTTCATGTATAATCCATATATTTCAAATATATTTTAGATACATTCAAAATATATCTTAAAAGACATAAAAAACATAGCTAAAAATATAAAAAAAAATAATTTTGAGTATATCTGAAATATATTTGAAATGTATAAAATATATATGAAAATCGGCCAAAAGTTAGTTATTAAAAATATATTTACTATACATATTTTTTATATATTTATACATTTATTATAGATTTTTAATATATTTTTTATACATTTTGACATTTATTTCCTTAATATTTTTTTTTCATGGCGGTATACTCACGATAAAATAGTGAAGGCATTAATAATTCGATTTTGTCTTTTCAGATTATCAGTTATCGAATTCGAGTTTTTTTCGTTTTTTTGCATTTTCTGAGAAGATTTACTATAGTAACATATATTTTTTTTTCACCATCGGAAAATAGAGATTTCAACGAACAGAAAACATACCAACTTTTTGAAAAAAGCTGATATTTTGACGGGTGAATTTTCGATTGAAAATTAGGGTGCTTTTTCGATATTAATTCAAAATAAGGTGAAATAATAAATATTTTTAATCAAATAAATTACAGCGTATTTGAGACATAAAAAGGTAAGTTTTCACCAAATTTCGTTAAAAAAAAAAAAATTGTAAAAGATAAAAATAAAAAACCAAAAACTTGGTTTTTTTAATTTTTCACCTAAATTTTGAGGTTATGTGAAAAAAGTGTAAATACAAAAGTTTTAGTTCTTTTTATTTCCTACAACTTTGGCATTTGACTTTTTTCGGTAGGACTTTTAGTTTTGCCGGAAATCAAGAAAAACCGTTTTTTACCCTTAAAAACTCACCCCCATCCCCTTCCCGACCTCAGATCGCCCGTAAATTATTTTTCCTTTCATTTTTATAATATTCCCCTCCTTTTCTAATAGGTTTTATCCTACTATTATTTTTTTTCACTTTTTATTATTTTTAAAGGCTTCTACCCTGGTCTATAAGTAAGTATAGACAGACAGACTGGATGCGAAATGCAGAGGACAGGGTGTTGTGGTGCAGCCTGGGAGAGGCCTATGTCGAGCAGTAAACTGCGATAGGCTGAGATTTTTTTTTTTTTTAACTTTGCCCCACACTAGGAATTACTCCTGTATCGTGGGTGCGTTCACAAACATTTAAACTCACATACACAAACAGCCAGACCCGGATCAACTACCTGTAGGCAATACAAACATTTGTTCCGTGCGGGAATCGAACCCGCGACACGCAGCGCAGCAGTTGATCGCTCAGCCACTGCGCCAACCGTGTCGACGTTGGTTGATACATAGCATTAGTGATGCCAAAATAATGGGCTGAAGTCATTATTGCTCTGTTCTACTGCCTCCACGCCTCTACAATGAACGAGATGTGCCACGGAGTCCTACTAATACACTATTAAGAACTATATTATTATTATTATTTCTTGTATTGTTTTTTATAATATTAGCGTAACTGTCATGCATGAACAGTTCACCTCCTAGTGATTAAGGTTTTATTTATTAATAAAGGAAATTATGTTTTTCTGTTTAAAATATTGCATAATGTAGCTGTTTGTTGTTCCTATATAATAAAATAAAATAAAATAAAATATATTAAGTTTACTGTGAGAGAGACTCAACGATCTCACAGTTAAACTGCGTAAGCAGTTTTGTGGGGCAAAGTACCTTTTTTTTTTTGTTTTCGGGGGGAAACGGGGAGTGGGGTCGGGGAGTGTGGCATTTTTACCTTACTAAAACCACCCCGGTGATCACCATCCGCACATAGGTGTGGTCCCGGTTCCTCTTAAAATACCAATTCCGGAACCACTCCTGCGCAACGCCTGTAGGGCACATCCCTGGGGTAGCGTTATGAAATTTTAAGTGAATAAATCATTCATTCATAATAAGAACAGCCGTGCGATTCTGTAACCATATCACCGTGAAAACTTAGGTGAAGTGAGCGTGGAGTGAGATATCATTCCAACAAATGCTAAGGGATTGCCACTATTGACAGCTCACTCTAAGCTCACTTTTCACGGTGAGATTTTTACAGAATCGATCGGCTGTTCATTTCAAACACCAAGTACTTAAGTAAAACGCGCGCAGTCGTTGCAGGTGTTCAAAAGACTTGTCAAGGAGCACTACTTGTCGTTGTGATCTTGTTGTCCTGCCTGCAATCATCTACAGTCTTTTTTTTATTTTTTGTTGCTTGTATAATGTATTTATGTTTCTATAATTTTGTATATGTATATATTTGTGTATCTATTTTAGTGTATTGTATACATAATATTTGCACCAACGACAGTCCCATTTTGTGTCCAGGAAAATCACGGTCCATTCTAAGGATGCCTGGAAGAGATCGCAGTAATGCGACAAAACCGCTCATTGTATATTTTGTAGTGTCTCATGTATTTTTTTTAAGCTATGTATTTTGTGGTGTACAATAAAGTATCTATATATAAATAAATAAATACTTCCATCCTAACTATAAGCTGGAAGAAATTAATCAAGAAAGAGACACAACTACAATACCCCCGTTCTTCTCGCTCCATCATTCTGTCGTTACCCCGGCCTATTGTCCCCGTCTTTGATTACATGCCGACCTATTTCTACCATCAATTGTTACGTACTTCACTGTAATGGTATGAAGAGACCCAACCTTCTCTCGACTACAAGTGTTTTCACCTCACAAAATCAGTGACGTCATTGGTATTGTTGTCTGGTCCTTTATGCTGTGTATACCTATCCTTAGTAAGGTACAGTACATATCCACAATGCTTCTGACAACAATCGGTGAACGTTCTCCACAAGACAAGTAAACGCAATTCACAATCAACAGAGAATCTGTTGTTTTGAGATTTTTCAAATGCAGTTGGATATTATCATTCCTAGAATTCGGAAACACTTTTCAGTCCTCGATCATATTTATTTTATTTAAACATTTAAACAGACAAGAAAAAATTAAGAAAAATACGTACAAATGTGATCCTTATTTCTACAGAAATCCCCTTCAGCATACCTTTGATAGGAAAGAAGATAAAAAGAGATCATTTGTAAATAGAAGAGAAAACAAAATACATAAAATCAAAATTGAAAAAATTCACTAATTTAAATAAAACTTACAATAATGAGAATATACTTACATAGGTACCTAGCTACTTCTTAAATAAATATCTCTGATTTATCCATCGCCAGACAACTTTATCCGCGAAAAAAATTTGAATTTTTTTATTTATATATAATTATATATATTTATATATAATTTATAACTTCTATATTATCTGTCGATTGAAGAATCAGCCATTAATATATATGATATTATAAAATAATAAATACAGACGCAACTATGACGAACTGGAAAGATAGTGTTCTTTCAGTCTTCTTCTAAATACTGCAAAAGTTCACTAATCTGCATTCTTTCGCAGTTATTCCTAAGAACGCAACTCATAAACACGTTACACGGGAAACACAACTATGAGGTCAACCGCCATACAGATGGAAAGTGGTTACCACCACCTCGAGGGCGCTGGCTGTCAGCTGGAAAAAGTTGAATTGTCTCCATGTCCCATATGGCCTGTAGTAGATAGTGTAATAGACATACATCACCTTGCTCAAAGTTGAGTACCTATTATCAAAATTGAGCAATGTCCATTTGGGGTTGGTTCACTCTTCAAGTGACCAGAGAGCTGGCATATTTTTGGCCAAATCAGCATTACCATACAACGTGGCAATGCTGCTGGCAGTATTGCCACGTTGTCAGACGTCCTGTTGACAGCAAAGCGTATGAATTTTTGATGTCCTGCGCAACTCCTCACTCCTCATTACTCCTCGTTTTTATAATACATCTACGTATTATTATTTTAAGACTATTAGATTATATTCGACGTCATGGTTGGCGCAGTGGTTAAGCGATTGACTGCTGCGCTGCGTGTCGCGGGTTCGATTCCCGCACGGAACAAATATTTGTAAGACCTACATGTATTTGTTCCGAGTCTGGGTGTTTTTCTATCTATAATATGTATGTATTTACAAAAAAAAAATTGTATATAAGTAGTTTATCAGCCATCTTGTTACCATAACACAAGCATTAGGTTGCTTAGCTTGGGACAAATGGTGCTGTGTGAAATGTCCAGGGATATTATTATTATTATTATATATTATGTAAATATTAACTTACTCCTTAACCGAATAAATATTTACATTAAAAAAATATGCCAAAATTGCAACAGCAGATCGCCAATTCAATACAAAATCAACAAAAATGTTGTCCAACCTATTTATTACTCGTACCAACATTAGAATACTAAATAAAGCCACATTGAAAATCGTAATGTTCAACATTATTATCTAACGTGACCTTAAACCTTAATTTATTATGTTTGTGTGGTTATTCAAAATTACGGTTCAGCGGGGCAAACCAGGCTATGTTTAAAACCCTCATAAATACCGATAGTTTGCGGTTTTTAAACAGGATTTTACATAGTTTCAGCTAATCTATTGATTTCGGTTGCAAATTGCCTTAAGGATTTATTTGGTTATTAAGTATGCGCTTTACTTTGTGTAAATAATTACATCACCACTGCTCTCAAAACGGTGAAGGAAAACATCGTGAGTCTTAGAACCAAAACTTCAAAGACATGTGACATCTACCCACCCGCACTGGGACCGCGTGATAGATTATACAGCCCACTCGATCTCAAAGAGAGGAGGCCTGTGTCCCAGCAGTGGGAACATTATAGGCTGATTATGCTATTAAGTATGTACCTACTTTTTGACAGGCTCACACCAGGTGCCTATACCTATTAATCACTAACATTAATCATTAATCCGCGCATTAAGCGGCGGTCAAAATAACGCTGTTTAAAGCATATTTCATGTCGCTGTACTCGGGGAGCCTGTGGTTCAGCTACACCCAAAAGGCCTACAATGCTCTGCGGATCCAGTATAACAACGCATTTAGAGTGCTGTTGCATCTGCCTCGGTTCTGTAGCGCGTCATCTATATTCGCTGAGGCACGTACCGACTGCTTCAATGCTGTACTACGTAAGAAAGCGGCCTCGCTGCTAAACAGACTCCGTGGCAGCCCCAACAGCATTCTACGCGCTATAGCCGGGAGACATGACAGCCCGTTGTTGAGGTCACTTGTCACCTGTCGTTGTTATTAGTTAAGTACTAACATAGGTTAAGACTATTGTTACTAACCCAATGGATGTACTAACATAGGTTAAGGTTATTGTTACTAACCCAATGGGATCTTTGCTATCCTGAGAATAAATGAAATTTAAATAAATATTTACATATATTAATCACTTTAACACTGTGATTTGAAAACATTGTAAAAACCGAATTAACTTTAAAAGCGTAATCGTGGAGTTTCTTGCTGGGTCTTCTCCATAGGAAACTACTAATTTTATTGCAGCCCTGCATCTACATTCTGACGTTTTATAAGAGTATATTCTGAATTTAAATTTACTTATATTACCGACGTATGCTTTTAGCCTTCATATAGCTACACATACAATGATGCTGATCAACTCTTGTGTACATGGTGTAACCGGGTTTTCAAGACCAAATTTGGTTTTGCAAGTCATCACAGAGCTTACAAAAGGAAAGAAAATCAGTCTAAAAGAAAAGAAAGAAAATACGTTTCTTTGACGCAAACATGACGCATAAAAAGAACACAAACACAAAAAAAAATTAACAAGCTGGGGAAAACATGCGTCATATCCACGCGAAACGGTCGTTGTCGACGGATACAATGAAGAGGACTATATAATATAATATGCTTTTAAAAGTCGGTTAGCCGACTTCTTCTCATACAAGAAGGAACAACCCTTTAAAAACATGCTAGCTCACAGCGAGTTCGCAGTTCCTTATGTCCAGGTTTCCTCACGATGTTTTCCTTTACCGTAAATCAAAGCACATAAGAAGTCGCGCTCCACAATCTTTAACTTTTCTTCACAACACAAGTTCCGATCAAATAGTTCATTGACTGTTCCGATCCAATTTAGGATAAAATTCATTAACAGAGAACAAATTTAGCGAAAAATACTTAAGTATTTGGGAAGGCCGATTAATTACAGAGATTTCATTAGTCCATTTTCATTAGAAGGCAACAAGAATAAGAATAACTAGAGTTAGTAGGTAAAGAACTTTAACTAATTAGTGTAGTATAAGGCTTAGTAATAACAGCCCCACAGTTCGATCGATCAGGTTAAGCTACGCTTGACGCGGTTGGTCCGTGGATGTTTGACCATCTTTACATACCGTGCCTCGGAAAGCATGTTAAGCCGTTGGTCCCGGCTGTCATTCGTGGATATTCGACAGTCGTTACGGGTCGTCAGAAGCCCGGAAGTCTAACAACCAGTCTTACCAAGGGGTATCGTGTTTCCTAGTCACTGGGTTGTGGAGATCAGAAGGTCAATTCTCGTAATTTAAAACGTTCAAAATCTAGCCGCAGTCTCATCACGGCGACAAACATAATTATGTCAAAAACTTATGAATATGTATGGAGATTAGGTAGAGGTTTTTTTGATTTTTGAGGTATTTAGATTGTGACTGAGATCAGAGCAATTCTCGTAATTTTAAGAACGTTCACAGCCTGATCACCTACCACGCAGACCCAGTGCGTGATGAATGCCGTATGTCTTCGATTTTTTTGTACTAGGACATGCCGCATTGCTTTCGAAGCTTTCAAAAAAAGTAAATGGCGATACCAGCGAGGCAGTGAGGTGGGTGAGTAGTGGCGATGATTGGCACATTTTTCAAATAAAATTTACAAAAGGAAAGAAAAGAAAGAAAGAGCAGAAAAAAAAATGTGGTAAACATGACGCGGAGAAAAAACACAAACATAAAATAGAACAAGTTGGGGGAAACGACATCGCCGGCGAGAACTCACTCACCATCAGTTTGTCGCAGCAACAAGAGCTGTCAAAGAAAGTACTCACTCAGCGACGCTCGCTTGGCGAGCAGAACACTCGCTGAGAGACATGCGCTTGGTGCATGCGCATATCAGCGAGTAATCGCTCGTCGCCGTCGCGCATTCTCTGTTCAGTCACGACCAAAAGTATGTATACACTCGGCTTTATTCAAAAACGATTTACTCTTTTAGTTTTTAATGAAATTTTATGTTGTTACGAACACAGCATTTTCGAACCCATAGGTTAATGTAATGTGTCGTATTTCAACGTTGCATTCGTTATTTCACGAAAAAATCGTAATTGAAAGTTGCCAAGTGTTGACATATTGGTGCTCGTGACTGTTCGTTACTCGGCACTTTTTAGTTGCTAGTTCTACTCGCCTCGTTAACCGCCTACAGTGGGACAGACGCCTTAGTATAAAACTTGGACAATGTAGCAGGACCGCGAAGGTTCAAACGTCTACAACTTTGTGTCTACAAGTTTCTTAATAACGCCATAAGGACACAAGCGTCCTTTAAGGTGACGTCTCCCAAACATGGAATTGGACTTACCATTATTTTTGAGTATTTGTTTTGCCTTAAGGAAAACAATTACAGAAATAAAATACAAGGGTCAAACACCGTGTATTGCAATTGATTTTTTCTTCTGTTGTTATAAAAAAAATTGGAATGTATTGATGTTTTTTTTTTTGGCTCGGTATAAACAACCTAAGCTGTTAAGACAACATGGCTTTTTTTTGTTAATAGTTTCCAATTCAAAACAACGACGTATTTACGTTGTTTTAGACTGCAAAGGTTGCCAACGAAAACCACTTAAGTTCCAGCAAGTTTAAAGATCCTAAACGGTGAGAATTCATGGCTGTAATAAACGTATTTTATTTGAACACGACACTTAACTCGGTGGCGTTAGGTATTACACCGGTCGCAATCGGTTGTAAGACAAATAGTCGTTCGGTCGTAATTTTCCGAAAACACCCTTAATCTTTAACAAGACTAAGAGTGACATCAAGGTGATGTCACTCTTAGTCTTGTTAAAGAGTAAAGTTTTAATTAACTGTTATTTTTTATGAAGAGATTTGGGAAGACATTTGGACAGGAAAAAGTATTATATTCTTTTGGTATGGCTCTTGGTTGAAGTTTTGAAGATTTGTCTGTAAGTGGTTAGTCTATTTGCAAGATGACTCTTGTTGTTAGAAAATGAGCCCACCAATAATCGTTTTCGTCTGCTATGGGACGGGGTGGTCTTTTCCGTGTGAACCGATTATCAATCTGCTTAGCCGTGTCCTAAGCAACGTCTGTTTGGGTCGGCTTCCAGCCTATTAAGATGCAGCTGAATACCAGTATTTTGTATGGAGCGACTGCCTATCAGATCTATTACCGATATTAGGACCCAAACAAAACACTTTTTTTAAAAACATTATTTATTAATCCCCTTCCTCGTAATATCGTTTTTGCTTTTGTTATGCCTTAACAAGGATATTATATGAATACTTAACACGTAATAATCCTAATTACAAAGGCTCCGGCACCGCTCACCGCTCACCGGGCGAGCTCTCGGCACGTTCACGATTAGATAAACATCAAATGTCGTGACCATGCAGGAATTAACATCGAAGTACTTCCTCGGTCAAGTACAGGGCTGGACTGATAGGGAGAAATACTTCAAGTGGGTGGGTGGGTGCAAGAAACTGGTTTATAAGAAACAGTGAAAGTGCTGAGCAAGTTTGAATGAATAAAGTCGTCACCGTAAACAGTTCTAAAACTCAATGCATTTATTTCAAACTTGCATATAATTAAACCAATTACAGGAGAGCAGGTGGTGGCCCAGTGGAAAAAACCCCGATTTACGAGTTTTTGATTTTGGGTTCGAACCCAGGCAGGTGCTTTACTCTGTGTAAATAATTTCATCACCACTGCTCTCAAAACAGTGAAGGAAAACATCGTGAGGGAGCCGGCATGTCCTAAAACCAAAAGTTCGATGACCTGTGACATATAGTAGTACCAACTCGCACTGGGCCCGCGTGATAGATTACAGTCCACTTCCTCTCGAAGAGAGGAGGCCAGTGTCTCAGTAAAGGGAACATCATAGGCTGATTATACTACTGGCATTTTTTAATTGTCCAGGAGTCAGTCAGACAGGTGGCGCTACTTGTCTATTCCAAAGCGTAGTAGATTCCTATGGAGAAGAACGGGCAAGAAACTCCAAGTAGAAAGAGAACATTTTTTTTTATTATCTTACCTTCCATGTATCTATTGGATACGTAGGTTCAAGATAACAATCAAGTGTAATTTTCGAGCGAGTACGTTACCAAAATAAATAATAAAAAGAAAACGATCCATTCACCTGTAGCAGCAATGTAAATTACCTGTGCGAAGCGAAAATCATTTTCATTTTCACGGCTATTATATTTTCACATCCCCAATAGAATTAAGAATACGGCCTTGTAGGTACTCGCTTAATATTCATGTCACTTCAGATAGGTGATGGATAAGCTCAATAAAATAACGTTTTACAATGTCAGCGTTATATTTATTTTATGTCATAAACTCGGAAAATCTCTTTTATTTTTTTATTATCATCAACGATTCGATTTCTCTGCAAAATATTTCGAGTGTGTAAACTACGACGCCGCAGTGTACTTTTAGCCATTCCTGAGAAAAATGCATTTGCAAAACAGAAAAAAAACTAACAATCCAGGTGTTTTAATGTAAATACATTAAAACACTGATCTCTGAATCTGTTGCCCAGGTTGGCCGAAGCAAGGAAAACCTGTTCAGGTGGAGATTCATAGACGACTCCGCCTTGGAGGGTAAATGTGGTGCTGTTCCATAAACGATGGGACACTTAATATCGTATCCTGCGTGTCCTGTCAGCTGCACGGTACAGGAACTGATGGACGCTGGTGATGGCGCCAAACAAGTGGCTGAATTCTGGGTCGAGGAAATTGAGATTGCTATCGACACGTTAAGAAGATGAATCTGAACGTTTGGTTTCGGCAAATGCAAACAAAAACATGATAGAATAAAATTTTCCTTTCTCAGAGATATATAAAAAAAAAAATCAAATAGGTACATCAAAAATAAATTAGAAATACCCAGCGTATATAAACCGGGCCCACATATATTCGGGCCCAAATTGATTATCCCAATATCATATTATTACGGAGAGGAAATGAAACGGAAGAGGTAGCGTAAAACGATCGGTCGTCAGCCACGTGACCTGTCGAGAAAACGAACGGTCGTAAGTCACGTGACTTCTCGAGAAAAATATCGGTCGTAGGTAACGTGACCTCTGAGGGGCAATTCTCGTAAGTAATTTTAAGAACGTTCACAGTCTGATCTCAGTCTCAATCTGTCAAAAAAACCTCAAATTTCCCTACATTTTGACAAGTTTTTTACATTTGTTTATCACTGAAATGAGACTGCGACTAATAGATTTTGAACGTGTAAAATTACGAGAATTGGCCTTCTGGTCTTCGGGTTCGGTTAGGTATTACAACGTGACACGAGTAAATAATAGTGACATATAATATCTTCTTTTATGAGTCTACCGACTGATACCTATGTGAAGCGGCGCTGATGTCGTGAAGTAATGAAATAAATAGGAAGGGAGCGTTTTGTCGTATCAATTGTAGATTTTTTATCACCTAAGGGCCCCAATTCTGTATCGTAATTATTATTCCCCGCGTAATTTTCGATAACTTCGCGTTCATTTCGCGCGGTTTCGTTCACTGTGTCATAGAGAATAGTTTATTAGCAGATGTCATAGTGAATTAGGGCCCAGAAAGAAGTTTGGATCTTATAAACATCATCATCATTTACCGAACTATGTTGGGGTCGGCTTCGATTCTGCAGATGCAGCTGAATACCAATATTTTCCGTGAAACGCCGGCAAATGTGACCTTCACAACCCGGTTACTGGGTAACATGATACCAATTGCAAGACTGGTTTTTAGAATTTCGGGCTTCTGACTACCCGTAATGACAACGAAAGAATAAATCACATAAACGTATTCTCGTTTATATTCTGTGGTTATGTCACTGCAGCTGACTCCAAGCTGTCTACAGTTCGTTCAGTCTTTTACATCTGATTTTGCATCACTGTCAAAATCACAGTGATCTTTATTATCGTAGCAATAAGGTTGCTATTGGGATGCTGTCATTACCAAGTCTGTCAAAACTACAATGATCTATATTTCGTTACTATATAAGGTTGCTATTCGGTTGCTGCTGTCAGAAGTGAAATAAATGTGAAAGGTTTGTGGTGCTACTAGAACTTTGTGGCGCCTGAATGACATTGAGGGGGGTTGCTGGTAATCATTTGTGAATTTGTCACAGTAATAGTTTTGAAAAAACAATTTATTGTGGCGTTGGTTCCCATTTTGGCCACGCGTCAAAAGATCTTTGTACCTTTTTAGAACGCTAGCACATCAAACTACAATCTGTCAAATTTATTTAATAGATTTTCAATTTTATCGCTTAAGCATTAAGGTTCAAGGTTGATTGGGAAAATTTGACAGTTTCGGGTAGCTTGATGTGCTGGCGTCTATACTACTTTGTCTATTATACAGTCAGTCACGTAGTTAGCCGAAAACCACGCTAGAAACCAAACACGAAAAGAGCATAAAATAGAAACAGGTAGTAGTGTTCCTCTATGTGCCGAATATCGCCTTTTTTATCTGCCAATAGCATTACGTGCGCTGGTTTATTGTCTTTTATTTTTACGACTGGGAACACAAATGGGACATCTTGTCGTTTCATGTTGATATAGTGCAAGAAAGTATAGCTTAGTTAGATAGGTATTTATGGGCGAACAAAGTAGGTACCTAAAATTCCTACTGAGTGGATTTTTCGTTGATTTTTAGGCAAAGAATCGACGATTTCAAATTGTCAAATGGATTGCGAGGCATCTTTCTGTTTTGAAATAAAATCGATGTTGCCATGTCAAGTCTTGCAGCTTAAACCATCACCAACTTTTATTTTTTACGAAAACATAATAGAATAGAATATTCTTTATTTTGTAGACCACATAAATTAGGTAGATATCTATAAATAAAAAAAAAATAGACAATTTACAAAGGGTGACACAATGGGCGGTCTTATCGCTAAGAGCGATCTTTTAAAAACAACCTTTGGATGGATTAAAAACTGGCCAAGTGCGTGCTAGGCTACGCATAGAATAGGTTTCCATAGTCACCCATAATAGCACGTTTTCATTTTTAAACGTTGCCCCACACTAGGAATTACTCCTGCGTCGTGGGTCCGTTTACAAACATTTAAACTCACATACATAATCAGCCAGACCCGGAACAACTACCTGTAGGCAATTCAAATATATGTTCCGTGCGGGAGTCAAACCCACGACACGCAGCCAATGCGCCAAACGTATCGTCAAAACTCGAAACTTTACAAGTTAGGCCTCTATAACTCCTGAACTAACAAAGTTATCTAAGCCGTTAAAGTTGTGGGGTAAACGCGAGAAAAAAGAAATCATCCCCACTTTACGTTTAGGGTATTTTATTTTAGCACTTTGTTGAAGTGGTATACACATATCCATGCAAAGTTTTATCTTTCTAGCACTAGCCGTTTGGAAGGTAAGCCGAGGACGGACGGACGGACACGACGAAACTATAAGGGTTCCGAGACGTGAATTTAAATATATCACACATACAAACATGAAACAGGAGCAAAGAAAATGTAATGATCACAGACTTGTGGTAATGATGATGTTTAAGGACAAAGATTGAGCACGCCTTACCGCCGCGCCGGTAAGTATCATAATGTTGTACTGCTTGAATAATAAAAGATTTGTCATAGAAACTGGTGGAATGCATCGGCCATCTCTAGTTTCAGGACAACGAAAACATTAAAGTTAATACCTATTAAATAAAGATCCTAATTTTTTTCATGTAAACCAAATATATTCTATCACAACATGACATTCTAAAACCCTTGTCTCCGCTGATAGTATCGATTTGGGTAGAAGCACCTGACAATTTCAACTTCATAGGTTTTTCCCTGAAATAAACAATCAACTAGGTACCATGTATCCTTTATGTGACATTAAAGGCGATCGTAATTAACGTGTACTAGCGTAGTTTTAATGTAACGACAGGTTCGCATGTCTATATTAAACGAATGATCTAAAAACTGACATGCATTAGCTAGGCGAATGACTTGCTGTTAGGTTCATGAGTCAGATTGCCACACAATTTTTTTTATTAATTGCATATAGAAAAGTATTTTCACACCAAATACCAACAATAACATTGCATTATTTTTATTATTGTATTTAATTTGCACGCTTGCGTTAATATAAGTAGGTACTCCATATAAACATTCGTCACTTAAGCGTTCATATCGGTCATAGTATGATTAAAGCTCAAACGTAAACAACGCAAACAATTTTATTAACTTTCATAGTTTCTTTCGTTTTGGCCCACAGCTTATTGGGCATACGGCAGACGTGGCCAGCCCAGTCCCACTTCAGCTTAGCGACTTTTTGAGCAACGTCATAATCTGTGTTTTGGAGCGCAGTGTGGTGTTGTGAATATGGTCTGTCAATTTGATGCCTAGAATACTGCGCTCCATTGCACGTTGGCAAACCTTGAGTTTGGACTTTTGAATGTTTGTCAAAGATCAAGTGTGGGATCCATAGGTCAGAATGGGAAGGATGCACATGTCCATAATTTTTCGCTTGAGTGACTGATGTGTTTTACAAATAAATTATTCTCATTGGAAATCCTGCCTTATATCAATAATAAATGAAAGTCCATATAACCGTATGTCTTCCTCTCTTAATACATTCATATGTATTAATCACAGTTGCAGCTGGCGCTCCGAGATTATCTTACCAAGCGTTGATTAAACCATCGGTACTCGGTAACGATAGTTACAGGTAACCGATACGCTATCGGCTCCGATTGCATTGCAGATGCTCAATTTGGGAGTTGATTGCGAACGTAATTGATTCGAAATTAAGATTGCGTGATTGATAACTGTGCTTACGGGTCGAGTGGGGTGGGACCTGATTGATTCGGAAAGATGTAAGCTACATAAGCTAGGATTTGAAGTGTCTGCATGTGACTAATGGATAGTACGGAAAAAGCGATCGATCTTCGAGATTAAGCTACACTTGGGGTCAATCCGTAAATAGATTGCCGTTCTTTGTCACCCTGATAACATAACATAACATCAGGCCTGTATTTCCCGAGGGGTTAGGCAGATGTGTACCTATAGAGCACCTACCTTTGGTAAAGCCAAATTTCGCCAGTTATATTTAAATTCCATACGTGTCCGGTTGATGGCTCAACCCAGCATAATTCCAGAAAATAGTAACCAGCCAGTACATGGCCATGCCATGTTCTTCTAATTTTGGTGAAGGTCAAAATATGACATATTATCAAGTTATCAGCACGGATTAGGGAACTGGTTTAGTGGGCACTATTGAGGACACTACCTGTTTTAAGGCTTAATTACTAAAGAAATATAGCCGATTTTTTTATTGTAGGTGGCGCGTGTCATATTTTTAAGAAATAATAGGCCTGAGAAAATAAAATAATGCAAAATTCTAAAAAAAAAAAACGAAAACAACAATGAAATCTAGGAAGTATTTCATAAACATCTTGATCTCTAATTTTTTAAACACTTCTTTTTAAGGCAGAGAGTAACTTTTTTAAACACTTCTTTTTAAGGCAGATAGTAACTTTTTTTGACTTAATTGTAGAGCAGTAGGTAGCGCGTGACTAGTCCTCAAAATTATATATCAAAATACCTATTATTAATCTTAAACTGTTTTTGCACCAACTCCAACTGGCTGGCTGGCAACTCCAACTTGTGAACTTGGCTACTACTGAGACATTCCACATGGAAAAAAATCCAATACCACCGGAATCGAACCCAAGATCTCTTTCTCAGCAGTAGCGAATGCTGGTCGCATTACATGCGACTACACCAACGAGGCATAACATGTGTACCTAGAAAAAGTATGCTTGCATGATTTGGTCATGCTGACAGGATACTAGGCAGATATGAGTGGAAACTCCAGGGGGCACTATGCAGCTGACCTTACTTTATTTTATATAGAAAAGTCAGATGCGCAGTACTCGCCACCGGTGTGCTTGTATGACCAGAAGGCCCATTTCCGTAATTAAAAACGATCAAAAGCTAGTCGCAATCTCAACTCAACGACAATCAACTGTCAAAAACTTCCTAAAAATGTAGGGAAATTAGGGGTATTTTTGACAGATTGAGGTTGAGATCAGACTTTGAACGTTCCTAAAATTATGAGAATTGCCCCTCAGTTGTATACGTAGGAAGTGGCGTTCTGCCGATCGATTCTGTAAAAATCTCACCGTGAAAAGTTAGGTGAAGTGAGCTTAGAGTGAGTGAGTGAGTCAATGGTGTCAATCCCTAACATTAGTTGGAATGACAGCTCACTCCACGCTCATTTCATCCAAGTTTTCACGGTGAGATTGTTACAGAATCTTACAACTGTAGTTTCTACCTACCAGAAGGTGTGAGTTGAAGTATACATATATATGTAATCAAATTATTCGAAAAACAGTACATCGTTAGCTTTTTGCAAGATTCCGATAGTTGATATCGAAATCTGCTAGCTCAGACATCAGCTGGACCTGCAATGCAGATGTTTTTAATTGAGTCGACTTAGAGTGAGATGAATTTGAGAAAAGGTTTGAATATTAGTTGTGAGTGTTGCGACAGCAATTTAATTAAAAGATGGATTAGTAATCCGTGACAAGCTAGAAATTCTGTTAAAACGTAGGCTGTAAAAAAATATCTATTTATTTATTTCGTAAAAATACGCCATAACATTATAGACCCAAATCCAAGTATGTAATAACTTTGATTTGGGTCATTCAACAATAGAAACGGACATATATACAATAAGGAAGAAATAACAATAAGAAATAATACACAAAAATAACTAACAAATAACATTATATTCTTGTACTAATTATGAGTTTTTCATCAGTCATTACTGTCCCACTGTTGGGCAAAGGCCTCCCTACTGTCCTTCCACCTCTCTCTGTCCAGAGCTGCCAAGGACCAATTTTTATTAAAGGAGTCCAGCTCATCCCGCCATCTCCGTCTGGGCCTGCCGCGATGTCGTTTGCCATTAAGCGGGACCCACTAGGCCGTAAGTTTGGCCCATAATAAATAAATATTGGCACAAAATAAAATAAAATAAATTAATCATCATCATCTACCGTCCATCATCTCACAGAACCTCAAACATGTACGACTTACGTCTATCCATCTCGCAGCAAAACAAACACACTCCTGTGTCGATGCCAGTAGAGCGTTCAGAATTGCGAGCGCGCGAACCAAGGACGAATTAGCATGCCAAACCGTGCGTGCTGACGGAACGGCCAACAATCCGTGTCGTCGCGCTCTAAGAATGGGAGGCTGAAAATTCCAGAGGTGTCGTAGGACACTCGGTTGGAGCGAAGTGCCTTTCGCTGTATAACAGGCACAATGAAATAAAGTAATAACGTATGAGAGTAACAGAAAAAAAAGTCTGGTCTTCAGAATGTAAAATTTTTGTTGGTCTAGCTCTCATGCGCCAAGTATGCAGAGTGTGTGAGTGTGTGTGTGTGCGATAAGGAAATTCGTTCCAAAAACTCTCACATGAACAGTTTATTCCATGCCGTTTGGTATATTTCATTCTATAGGACTACCACAGTCTAGAATCTAGATACCTACACTGTGTTCAAATTTCCGACGTAAACTTTTTGTAGCCCTACAGTAATAGCCCACTACATGTTTTGTAGGTATCATCATCTGCCTAGCCTTTTCCCAGCTATGTTGGGGTCGGCTTCCAGTCTAACCAGATGCAGCTGAATAACAGTATTTTACATGGAGCGATGCACATCTGACCTCCACAATCCAGTTACTGGGTAATATGATACCCCTTGGTAAGACCGGTTGTTAGACTTTCGGGCTTCTGACGATCCGTAACGACTGTCAAAGATCCACGAATGACAGCCGGGACCAACAGCTTAACGTGCTTTCCTAGGGATGGAGTTCCGAGTTTCCGGGTTATCACTTGACTGCCATAAAACCTACTACAATATTAAATTGAAAAATATTCGTGCATGTCCTGATGTACACATGATATTGCTATATTTTTCTTGCACAATATGTAGAGCCGCAGGCAGAATAGCCTTTCCTGATGTAATAAAAATGTTATATTCCGTGTCCATGTTTTCTATACGAGGTACTTTCGTATTGTTATTATGGTTCCGCAACAAAATAGGATAAATCTTTACCCATTTTTCTTGACGTATGAATGTTGTAAAACATACGTTACGAGGGTAGTATGCAAAGTATTTTCTGCGTGAAGCTTTCATCCAGTATGGAAGGCAAAGAAGGCAAACGGTTTGTGTTTGACGCCTGCATTTGTTTGCGTTTTTATTTTTATTTATGTATTTAGATTAAATGCACAACATTGCAGAATTGAATCCCAAGACGTTGTATAGAGCAAATTACAAACTAATAAAAAGTGACACAAAAACATACTTAATGTATTTTACCTAGCATACGCTAGGTAAAATACATTTTTTTTAATGTACCTACACACAACACAATAACACTTGTAAAATAAACAATATTTAATTAAGTGACAAATAAAATTTATGGTAGTAAGTACAACTGATATAAGAAATGTGCCCGCTGGGATTTCCCATCGGCAAAAAATGACGAACTTCCATACACACTTTCATCCACTATTTTAGCCCATTTATCAAAAATCCTTTCTTAGTGCACTTTCATTATATACGGGTGGCAAGGACATCGACACGCAACCACCATGAATTCAGTACACCATTCTAAACGCCCTCGCGTTCAAACTTTCGTCTGTTATTAAAAAATGGTCTGTTATAAAAAAAAAGAAATACGAAATACATGCCTAGAAAGAAGCATTAGTTTGGTTTTCGACAGACGATTATTATCATCATCAGGAAATATTTAACTTTATAATATAACTAAAATATTGGACCTTATAATGATGTACGTTTTTTTTAAAATAAATGAACCTCTAAAAACTTTTTGGGCTTCTACAGACGCACAGTTTAAAAAAAAAGGTGCTTCTTTTTTTTCAAGTCAGTCGCAGTAACTTGGCTATTTAGGTAGTATTTTTAGGACCTGCCGATCGATCGTGGAAAAATCTCACCGTGAAAAGTAAGGTGAAGTGAGCTTAGAGTTAGCTGTCAATAGTGTCGATCCAGGCATTAGTTGGAATGACAGCTCACTCCACGCTCACTTCACCTAACTTTTCACGATGAGATGGTTACAGAATCGCACTGCAGAAAATAGGAATTATTTGATCTTGACAAAAAGAGGTCGCATTCTAGTTTAGATAATCATCATCTGCCTAGCCTTTTCCCAATTATGTTGGGGTCGGCTTCCAGTCTAACCGGATGCAGCTGAATACCAGTATTTTACATGAAGCGACTGCCTATCTGACCTCCACAGCCTAGTTACTGGGTAATACGATACCCCTTGGTAAGACTGGTTGTCAGACTTTCGGGCTACTGACGACCATAGTTTAGATAATATTTTTAGAAAAGCGTTTATTGTTAATTATTTGTGGTTCATAATAAAAAAATATTGGTCTTTAGGTCCCATAAATTAAAAAATAAAAACATTTCATTATTCTGCGATATCAATACCCAATATGTGGGTAAAGTTTCGCTAGTTAATTTAATTTGAGCCTGTATAGACATTTACATGTGAAGAAAAGTAGTTAATTCAAATTAACTCTGCAATGGTAAATGGTTTGTTTTAATAGATTATTAAAAGACCAAAGTTGTTGTAAAACTCATATTCAAAAGTAAAAATAATAACTCCGCCGCGACAGTGTATCACTGCCGTGACCAGGATTCGAACCTGGGTTACTACGGCCACAACGTAGGGTCCTAACCACTAGACGATCACGGCTACCGGAGCTGGTGACAGTCCTACCGAAAATTCAGATCAATTTTAACGAAATGAAGCAATACTTACCGATTGTGTAGACATTTCGTCGCTTGCGCAAACTGTGACAAATTTTGTGTGAAAGTAGGTATTTCAATTTAAACGAGATAAAGTCTTCTATTTCGGTACCACAGTCACCAGCTCCGGTAGCCGTGATCGTCTAGTGGTTAGGACCCTACGTTGTGGCCGTAGTAACCCAGGTTCGAATCCTGGTCACGGCAGTGATACACTGTCGCGGCGGAGCATATCTTTTTACATTCAACAAAATAATATTATCCTTTTTTTCCTTTACCTTATTGTCCCACTGCTGGGCAAAGGTCCCCCCATATTTTCCACTTTTATAATAATAATAATGTATTTAGAAAAAAAATCGTTTTTTATAGCTTTTTTAGCACTTGTAGGTGTATCCCTCAAATATTTCGTGTATGAAAAAAGATACACCAAAAATAAACTAAAGAACTTGTGCAAAATTTCAGCTAGACCCAGTGGTTTAGGCTGTGCAGTCTGTCAGTGAATATTTTTTATTTAGTAGGTCGGCTGACTGGCAAATTAAAAGATTTGCCAGTCAGCCGACCAGAAGGCAGATAGGCAATCGCTCCGTGTAAAATACTGGTATTCAGCTGCATCCGGTTAGACTGGAAGCCGACCCCAATATAGTTGGGAATAGGCTGGGAAATTGACTATGAATCAGAATCTGAATCACTTCAAAGGATATTGCTAATCCATTGCTTCATAATATGCTCGAAAAATTGATTTGCTCAACAACGTTAATAACGCAATGTATGTTGTTGAACTGTCTGAGTTTCTTGTCCGTTCTTCTCCATAGGTACCTACGCTTTGGAATGGGCAACAAGCTTCATCTTTCTCACTGACCGACAAAGGGTCGGTCAGTGAGACAATTCAAAAGTGCCTGTAATTGGTTTAGTTGAAATAAATTATTTGAGTTTGAGTTTGTCAAAATGAAGTCATTGCTACTGATCTTGTGTTACGCAATTACCCCGCTGATCTTTTTTAGTTATTAAGTACTAACATAGGATAAACTATTTAGTTACTCACATTTTGGATCTCACTGTAGTCCTAATAAATAAAGTTTATTACACTCGCGAGCAATGAAAAAGTTCCAGTGACATAGCACCAAATTACTCCTAAACGGGAAAGGCTAGGTTAATGACGCCGTCTGCAATATTGAAGTACATTTAACAGCGCATCAGAATATTACCAACTAAAAACGTAAATATTGGAGCTAGGGAGCTAGGTTCTATGTCTTAGGGGATATTAAGGTGTTTGTCGGCATTTTGTGGGTGGAAATTTTCATTGCTCGGCAGTG
The DNA here is from genome assembly GCA_949629185.1 of Apamea crenata. Taxonomy (NCBI): domain Eukaryota; kingdom Metazoa; phylum Arthropoda; class Insecta; order Lepidoptera; family Noctuidae; genus Apamea; species Apamea crenata. The sequence goes on from OX451353.1 coordinate 19,180,670, forward strand.
TAATAATGCTCCCATTCTCTACGAAACAAGAATTAAAAGCCTAAAGGACCTTTAGTAGACGCTTTGTAACCTCATTAGTGAGACTTGTAAAACAAACATTAATTAAACTGTCGCGTAGATGCGACTAATATTACTCGGTATGACAGTGGACTTCTCCCGAGCGTCGTGCTGAAAACCATAATAAACTTTAATTATATTATGTGCGGGCTTGTTTAGTTAATTTGTCAAAAACATTGTAAGACAGTGCTCAAGTTATGTTCATTTTTAGGGTTCCGTAAATACCTCAAAAGGAAAAACGGAACCCTTATAAGATCACTCCCTTGTCCGTCTGTCAAGACCTATTTTCAGGAACGCGTGAAATTAATACCTATCAAATTGCTGCAAACCCTTGAAGCAGTGAAAAAATCAAACTTCTCAGTCAGTCAACGCGATCAAAAGAGACGGGCTGTTTATGTTCCGTTTGTGGCGCATATTTTGATACTCGCAAGGGAATCAAAACCCATAAGGTACTTCCCGTTGACCTAGAATAATGAAATTTGGCAAGAAGCAATGTCATGTAGCACAAGTAAAGGAAAAAATCCGACAACCGTAAATATGTAGTTATATATACCTAAAAATTTGTACGTAACCCTCGGTGCGCGAGTGCGACTGGCACTTGACTGGTTTTTTTTAAATCTTTTTCCTAGCCTCAGCATAACGCACTGCGACTTGAAGACAAGGAATCATAAAAAACAAAATAAATTATGCGAAAAAAAAACGAGTTATTCCGGTCGGATCCCTTGAACTGATCCCTTGCTAGTTGTTATTACGTTTTAATTCTGATCCACTATATACTTGTCATTCCGTTCTGATCCCCTCCTTCTTTTTGTTTTATTCCGGTCGGATCCTTGATCCCTATCATTTTCCGAACTACGAATATTTTCATAATTAAAAACGGTTTTTGCCAATTTGGACAGTCTGAGAATAGACAATGTTTTTTATTTGATGCATTTCAGTGTAAGCCAAATTACTGCGGACAGGTAATTATTTTCTGTCGCTAGAGTGCGGGATACTTAGTCTTTTTGTACGAGGCCAAGTTTCACTTCAGCTTATCACATAAAAATAGAAAGGACCCTTATCTATACTTAATATTATAAAGAGGTAAAATTTGTTTGTCTGTGAGTTTGTATGTAGGAGGTAATCTCTGGAACTACCAGTCGGATTTGAAAAAATCTTTTTGCATGTGACACCCCAATTCTTGAGAAAGGCTATTTAACATCACGCTATGACCCTTAGGAGGCAAGCAAAATGAAAAATTCAGAAAGAACCCTAAGCAAAAACGATAATGTGTTAGCGCGGGCAGGTGATGCGATGCGACGCGGTGGGGCGGGGAACAAGACTTTTCAAGCGGACGAAGTCGCGGGCAGAACCTAGTGTCAAACTAAATAATCGATCCGCCCCCGCTTCGCACAGTATGTACGACTTGAAAATCTATTGAGATTTCTTTAATATACAGGGTGGCAGGGACATCGACGCGCAAACTGTAACCATGGATTCAGCACACGATTCTAGACCTAGGTAGGTACGTATTAAAAAAAAATATTGCTCTTCCATACATTTTGACCGCGTAGGTATTGCACTATAAAACGGCTGTTTTTTTTATAACCGACGAAAAATTTCAACGCTATGGGGTCTAAACTCAGGTGCTGAATTCATGGTTATAGTTTGCGCGTCGATGTCCCTGTCACCTGTATATGTAAGTTTAATATCAATGTACGTAAGTAAACCTTGCATGCAAATATTTAATGTATGTTAGTCAGTTAAACAGTTACATTATTTTTAGGTTTGTCTGTTTGCAGTGGACCAGTGGTCTCACCACCAAAGAAACTGTGCCCTCAACATGGAATTTGATCATTTATGTGAGAGAGCCAAATAAATTAATTACGAAGAATTAAAAAAATCCAAGCAGCCAAAACCACAGAAAAAAAATGTAGAAAAAAGAGGGTGCATTCCATTTAATAATAACTCTTTATTATTTCAGATTACAGGATCCATAATGTGTTAGTATTGCGTTAACCTATTGTTAGTGAAATATGAATTAAAACAAAAGTGACATCACAATTAAAAAACACAATTTGACATCACAATTTGGCACATGTACGTCTGTACGCACATGTGTCCCAGCCCAATGCCTAATAAACGGCCCATCTATTTTGTCCGCCAGTGTACCCAAAATGGGCGGCGGGATCTTCCGAAAGGGTTACTGCTGCCCTGGAACAGTAAGGGCTAAGGAAGGAACACGGGTGGGTTTTAGTCAGTAAGAGTCTGACACTCCCTTCCGCTCCACCCAGAGCGGGAGGGGTCATTCGATGATTTCCCATCCTCAAAAAAAAAAAGTGTACTCAAAATATTGTTCGGACTACCTCGGAATCGCCGCAGCATAAATGCACTTCGCTTGCGCCTGATGGCATAAAAGTCGTCCAGTCTCGCTTCAGCAAACATGCCTGATGCGCTGCAAAACCGAGGCAGTCCCAACAACATCCTGAGTCCGTTATTATATTGCACACGCAGGGCGCTGTATGCCTTCTGCGTATACCTAACCCACAAGCTGCACGAGTAAAGCGTCTGGCAATAAGCTTTGAAAAGAGGTAGCTTTACCTCCTTCGTGCACCGCGCAAACCTGCGAGCAAGCACCTATGTATTTGCACCATGTGCTATTAAACTATCTTCATACTAAAGTGAAGTCGCGAGCAAAGTTAACTGATAATAATCCGCCAAATCCTAATGGAGGTGTGTTAAATCCTTATTTACTTGAACATTTATGTGTATAAGGTGTCTCGGCAAAGCTCTCCGTTTATTTAGGGAGCTGAAACGTATCGTGATCAGGATTGAGAGCTTTGGCAAAAGCGTGTCTAATTGAGAAGAGTAATTTGAATGCCAACTTTTCTCAATTTTCCTTTTTTTTTAAACTAATAACGTTGCCCCACACTAGGAATTTTTCCTCTATCGTGGGTACGTTTACAAACATTTAAACTCACATACACAAACAGCCAGACCCGGAACAACTACTTGTAGGTAATACAAATATTTGTTCCGTGCGGGAATCGAACCCGCGACACGCAGCGCAGCAGTCAATCGCTTAACCACTGCGCCAACCGTGCTGTCTTATATTATCTTTGTGTGTATTTTTTATTAAATTGTGTTGTTGTATAAACCGAAATGCCAAGTTCAAATCTGCAGTGTGGTGGACACTGCAGATTTGAACGGTTTAGTCCATTGGCATATTTCGGTTTCATCTCTTTATAAAAGAGGTAATTTAAATGCAAGTTCCTAGCCAAGTTTATTCTTCACCTGACATCTAAAGAGAAGCTATGTTATCCTATTTACTAACAAACGCAAACACGAAGATCTAACACGTTAATATTATATGCTATTAACAAGGATTCACTTAACGTTAGCCGGCGTTGTAACCCTTGTGATCATGAATATATTGAATATTTAACCCGCCGCCTTTGAGGATAAACCGATGATTTTCATACGTGAATATGGAACATGAATTTATTATGATTTCGAGTGTTAATATAGGTTTAATTTATGTAAATCTGGGTCTTGTGTTACATAAATTTTTGCGAATATCAAGTAAAGAAGCGTTAGTTTGGTTTTCGGCAGATGAGTATTATTATCATCAAAAGGGAAATATTTAACTGATCCTCTAACCTCTCTTAACTTCTAATGATGTACGCGTTTTTAAAATTAATGAACTTCTAAAAAAAATTTGGGCTTCTAATGACGCACACTTTTTTATATAGGCGCTTTTTTTTATGCTGCCGGCGAGCGCTACATCTAAGTTTGTCGCAGTTACTCGGCTATTTACTATTTTTAGGTTCCTAAAATAGGAATTATTTTATCTCATAAAAAGACATTCATTATAATTCAGAGTGTTCAATAATGTTTTAGGGAAGCAAAATGGGAATTATTAGAGGTTCGCAGATACTTATCAATCAAACTAAAAATGGTTGGTGTTTAGGTTCCACAAAATATTTTCTCCCAACAACACAAAAGTCTAAGATCACCAATGCTCCTAGCTAATACAACTAGGTAAAAATAATAATCGAAGGCCTTGGTGTAGTCGTTGAAGGCCTTAGACATGTGCTTGTTAAACTCATTTTTTTGTTGTTTAATAGTATATGGATGTGTATGTATGTAATATATTGTCCACTGTGGCAAAGTTTTTTCTATTAATTAAGTATATTCTCCCTTAATAATGAATATGTTACTGCCACTAATTAGATTATATATCAAGATTCTAGGCATGTTTAGATAATCTCATTGCAGCCAGACTATACCAGCTGGTCCTAATCGAATCATAGAACAATCAATCAAATTACAGTTTGTTACCACGTAATTAATGAACTGGACGAGCCTTTTCAGAAGTCACATTGAAAATAACCTTATTTACTTTATTTCGTCTTTTCGTATTTGATTAAGGATCAAAGAGGCCAGTTAGAAAAGGCGCCAGAGACGTGCAAATTGTTTTATTAATTAAATAGACATTTAATTGTACAGTTAAGGAGTTAACTCAAATTTACTCTGGAATGGTAAATGGTTTGTTTTGTTCATTCTTAGGTAATAATATGAGCTGGTGTCCGTATTTTGCGTACGGGTGGGAAAATCGATTATTCGATCCACCCCAGCTTCTCAAGGATGGCCAGCAACACCTTGATGTTACTGAACGTCTCACAAAGGGTACCTGGGTTCATCTTTACTGTCGTATTATTAACAGGCCAAAATTGCTGTAAAATTAATATTCAAAAGTAAAAAGTATAGCTCCGCCGCGACAGTGTATCACTGCCGTGACCAGGATTCGAACCTGGGTTACTACGGCCACAACGTAGGGTCCTAACCACTAGACGATCACGGCTACCGGAGCTGGTGACTGTGGTATCGAAAATTCAGACCAATTTTAACGAAATTCAGCATTATTTACCAATTGTTGCATTGTGACTCTTGCGCAACTGTGACAAATTGTAAGTGAAAGTACTCCAGTTTAAACGAGATAAAGTCTTATATTTCGGTAGCCACAATCACCAGCTCCGGTAGCCGTGATCGTCTAGTGGTTAGGACCCTACGTTGTGGCCGTAGTAACCCAGGTTCGAATCCTGGTCACGGCAGTGATACACTGTCGCGGCGGAGCATTTCTTTTACTTTTTTAATCAAGAAAGAAGCGCCCACAACGCATGCATTCATGTATGATTTCAAGTTTTAAATACTGGGATTTATGAGAATATAAATCCTGGGCCAGGAATAAATTTAAGTATGTGGTAGGAATTTGATCTAGTCAAAACATGATTATTTATAATCTCATCATTCTCCTGTCCTTATTCCAATTTATTCGGGGTCGGCGCAACATGTCTTTTTCTTCCATACTTCTCTATTAGTCGTCATCTCGGTAGTTACCCCCTTTCTAACCGTATCATCATTCACACAGTCCATCCATCGTTTCTTTGTTCTTCCCCTACTCTTATCACGGCAATATCCTCATTTCGTCATATCACATGCCCATACCATGACAACCGATTTCCACACAATTTTTCAGTTACCGGTGCCACTTGCAGACTTCCTCTTATGTACCTACTCATTTTTAATTCTATCCATTCGTGTAACACCACACATCCCTTTTAGCATTCTCATCCCAGCTGCATTCAAGTGCCTTTCATTCATTCCTTTTGTGGCCCAACATTCTGATCTATACAAGACATTAGATATTATTTATAATCTAATACACGAAATTATAAACTAAAGTTCTGGTTCGCGTAAAAATGGAAAGCCTCTTCAAGTTTAAAAAATACCTTATAAAAATAATCAAATCTTGCGCAAAAGCAAGTTTAATGGACTGTGAGAGTGGTCTCGTTTCAATGCATTTCGTTAAATGTAATCAGAATTTTCGGATTCACAGTCACCAGCTCCGGTAGCCGTGATCGTCTAGTGGTTAGGACCCTACGTTGTGGCCGTAGTAACCCAGGTTCGAATCCTGGTCACGGCAGTGATACACTGTCGCGGCGGAGCATTCTTTTGCGATTTTTTTACTTTTAAATCTTTATCAAGTAATACTGAATGAATTATTTCTTTATATTCCACTAACAACGCTTTGCGGTTTCACCCGCATCAGTCTCGGGCCCGTAGGGATATCGAGATAAAAGTATCATATGTGTTAATCCAGGTTATAATATCTGTGCAGCCGTTTTAGTGTGATTGAGAAACAAACATTTAACATATTCCAGATTCATAATCATCTTCCGAACCTTTTCCCAACTATGTTGGGGTCGGCTTCTAGTCTAACCGGATGCAGCTGAGTACCAGTAGTTCACATGGAGCGACTGCCTAGCCGACCTCCATAACTCAATTACTGGGTAATACAAAACCCCTTGATAGGACTGGTTGTCAGACTTTCGGGCTTCTGACGACTCGTAACGACTGTCAAAGATCCACGAATGACAGCCGGGAACAACGGCTTAACGTGCTTTCCGAGACACGGAGGGATCGTGGATGGGTGACCATCTTTACATACGTAGGTATGTAAAGATGGTGATGATGATGTTCTTTTACACTTAAAATATTAAAAACAAAAAATCTAATCCACTAAAATCTTAAATAATAATAGTCACAACATCACGTCAAACAACTTGTCAAACAATCCGCCCCTAACTGTTCCCGGCGCAAAGGTGCCCATAACCCTTGTTGCATTGCCACGATGGATGGCAATGACTAACCTTTGCACCAAGAACGAACCGGAGCGGGAGTCACCCGTTTTGTCAAGGAGCTTGTGCCCTATCTTACTAATGACCTCTCTCTCTCCCTCTCTGTATAAGTACCATAGTATAAGTAAATAAATGTTTTATATTTATAATATATTTCTTGCGCACGCACGCGGTTCCGCAGCAATTCAGAAAATGACCATTGTAACGATTGTCAGTTGTAATATACGAATGTAGTGACCCCCTTAGCCCCGAGCATTCCAACGGGCCACAGATTATTTGATCTCTGAATACATTAGCCTCTCAATTTTTTACAACAAACCTCCAAGCTTTTGCATGCCAAAAGGTAAAATGTATCGGTACTTTTATTATAAAAGCTCCATCCTAACTGTAGACCAACATTATAAGCCAAAAAAATATTTTACTGAACAAAGTTCTCGTATTATTGTCAAATGTTTAACACAGTGTTCCAACTAGCTCGGTTGTGAAAAATAACGGACAACTTCAGCCAACAAGTAGGGACAAAATTCAAAGCGGTAGTCTTTTGTTCCATAGCGGAATACGTAGGCACACGGGGCTTTTACAACGTAAAAAGTGCTTTGAAATTCAGCTATTCAATAGATTTTTTATGTGAAATTTTTTGCCAGGATTTTTATACAGGGCAGTTTTAAAATATGTGGTATCTGATCGGTCTGTTGGCAAATATCGTGTGGGCTGTAGTGATTGTTTGTTAAATAACTAGATTAGTTTAGCAAATTCATAGTGTACTTTTGACATAGTTTATTTCTACAACGCGGCTTCTGGTGAGTATCGAGCTAAGTGGTAGAAATAGTCTCGTAACGAAAAAAATTAAAATCCAAGATGCGAAAATTTTCGTTTTTTTTATCATGTGTGTCGTTTTCATAGTTTTGGAGGGTGCTATCTTTATAAGAGCTTCTAAAAACTTAAACTAGATGACTTGGTATTAAAAACGCGTATATACCTATAAATACACAATTATTTTTCTCTCTCTGTCTCTTTCTATAATGTATACACGAGTGTGTGTGAACTTCATTACTGACGGGGTTCCTCCGACCATGCACGTTTATTTTTTGTTTATGTTGGGTCAGTGACATAGTTACGGTGACGAAAAATATCTGAGGATATCCTAGATTTATAGGTAAAGAACAGTGGCAAAGGCCTCGCACGAACACGCGGAATAAATGTAACGTGCACTCGAACGATTTTAAAATTAAAATAGTTTCGCCCATAATGTGCGAAACGTATTAAGATTTTATTCGTATCTATGGGTGATACTTTTTGCGCATCTTGCAAATAATACAAAAAGAATAGCTGTACCTATTTTCGATTGTATTGTAGTATCGTTAAAATTAACATCACCTATGCTTACGTCGCGCGTTCGTTGTAGGGTCTCAGATAAAATCAATAATATATGAAAAAGTGGTGATGAATTGTCGTGCCATTGCTGTGAAAAACATTATCTACATAATAATTAGGCAGAATATGTTGTATATGTTCACTGGGTTTCCAGTGAACATATTTTACAGCATTTCCACTAGCACGGATGCGAAAAACAATTGACAACTACAAACAACAAGTGTATTACCAACTCGACAGCGGTAGTGTTTTGTTCCGGTCCTGTTCGGTAGTGAATATCTTTGTCCTTCGGTGTGTAAACCGTTTTATTTAACGAATCCATTGTTCTTGTTTAAAAACTTTGAAATTGGATCGTGTTTTACCTACCTTACCTTTTGGAAGGGGCAACTAGAATATTTGTAAATTTTGACGCTCAAAAGTGCCATAAATAATATTATTGCCTGTTTGGAATAAATGATTTGATTTTGATCTACCTATATCTAGGTAGTGGAGTAACAATAGTTTTCTCACTCATCCTTTGACAGATTTGTGTGGTTAGCATTCTTTACCTACTTTAATAATGCCATGTGTTACCCATTCCACACATTATTATGAATCAAAACTCATTTATTCAAACTAGGCTGAGAATCAGCACTTTTCGAACGTTAAAATTACATAACACAGTCCCCCAGAACGCCCGCCCTTCTCCAGTTCCTATTGCTTTAGCTGGGAAGAAGAACTGCCGCAGCAAACTTCCCAGCTTCCAGCTTTCATCTAGTTACTTTTAGTTTAAAAGGTTAGTAAAGCTTAAGATTTAAAGATCCTTGAAAGATTGATGCTGCGTATGCGCTTAAGAATATAAAAGAAAATGCAAAAGAATAACTCCGCCGCGACAGTGTATCACTGCCGTGACCAGGATTCGAACCTGGGTTACTACGGCCACAACGTAGGGTCCTAACCACTAGACGATCACGGCTACCGGAGCTGGTGACTGTGAAGCCGAAATTTCCGATAACTTTAGCCGAAGTGCATTGAAATGAAACCACTTTCACTGTCGATTAAACATGCTTTGCGCAAGATTTGCTTGTTTGTTATTTTTACTGTGGATAATACCTTTTTTGTAGGTACTACCTAAACCTGAAGAGGTTTTCTATTCACGAACCAGAACATGACTTTATAATTTCGTGAATTAGATTTTTTTTTAAATGTATAGATTCAAAATCCTGCCACATTGTAAATTCTGATCCTGGCCCAAGATTTATTATCTCACTAGCTGCGCCCCGCGGTTTCACCCGCATAAGTTTCGAACCTGTGGGAATATCGGGTATTCTATATGTTAATCCTGGTTATAATCCATATGTGCGCCAAATCTCTTCCAAATCCGTTCAGGAGTTTTTGCGTGAAAGAGTAACAAACATCCGTCCATCCATACAAACTTTCACGTTTATAATGTTAGTAGGATTAGTAGGATTCATCTCAATAGGTATTAATTACTAAGTTTTGCCCGTGACTTTGTCCGCGTGAAATGTCTTGTTCCCCGGACGCACTTCGTTTTCGCGTAGAGTTCCTTCTGGCTCATTTTACTTTTTGCTCAGCTTTTAAGGGTCATACATAATCAGCCTATAATGTTCCCACTGCTGGGACACAGGCCTCCTCTCTGTGAGAGGGAGTGGGTCATAATCCACCACGCGGGCCCAGTGCGGGTTGGTGGATGTCACATGTCTTCGAATTGGTGGTTCTAGGACATGCCGGTTTCCTCACGATGTTCGATGTTCCTTCACCGTTTTGAGAGCAGTGGTCATAAAATCATTTCCACAATTGTGTAAAAAAAGGGTCATATGGTGATGTTAAATATCCTTTAGGCTTCCTTAAGAATTAGAAAACAAAACTTGAAACCATATGCATCCATGCATTCTGTTGGTTTCTGCTTTCCTGAATAAAAAAGTAAAAGTATAGCTCCGCCGCGACAGTGTGTCACTGCCGTGACCAGGATTCGAACCTGGGTTACTACGGCCACAACGTAGGGTCCTAACCACTAGACGATCACGGCTACCGGAGCTGGTGACTGTGGCTACAAAATATCTGTTCACAATGTTACATGGACAATAAAATGCAGTTTTATTTTATTTGGACAGTTACGATTGCCGTAATGGTTGACTGGGTTTTATTGAAGTTAGTTGTTGTTTGGGTTCCGTGCAATTTGAATGTGAGGAAACCGCTCAATTCTGGGGTTTTTTTTTTGGTGTTGAAAAATCATCTTCCTTCGTCTCTTTACGTGACCAGAGCTGGCCTATTTCTTGGCCAGAGAATCAACATCGCCATATAACTTGGCAATGCTGTTAGCCTTTTGGGCAATGTTCCTGTTAACAGCGATGCGGACGAATTTTTTCATGCCCTGTTTTGCTTCTTTTTTCATATACATGTACATAATAATATTTTAAGTCTGTTAGTTTATAATAAATCTTCCTTATCATATTATACAGGGTGACAGTAAAACTCGACGTATTCCTTGAAATGGGTTATACTAGAGGTCATTAGCAACAAATGTAGTCCAGTCAACTACGGTTTGAATTCATTTATTTCTAAAGTTTACTTTTATTTCTAAACTAAGGGTCATAACTATCCAGTTGTATCGGCTATCCCCGTCAGCCTGTATAATATTCATTTCCTGGCGTTAATGAATTGGACACGAAAGGCTCCATACGACACTTATCAAATATTTAAGAGTAGTAAATAAATAATTTATTCGTAGATCTTCGACATTCGTCACGGGTAGTTAGAAGCCCAATAGTTTGAGAAACAGTCTTACCAAAGGGTTTCGTGTGTAGCGGTATCTACAACGCCACAGAACAACGCGTCATACTGACGTCACGCAAATCCTGCATCTCGCCAGCAGAGTTTACCGTGCAATTAGCATAGATACAATTTCCCAATATCAATCGTTGGGCAATTGCCCGCCAGACACAACACCCATTTGGTCGGAGGATCCTCCCTTTTCTATGGAGGTTGAGTGAACTTCCTACACCCTGTTCCTCATACCTCCAAACGTGTTACCCAGTAAATAAGTTGCGAAGGTCAGATAGGCAGTCGCTCCATGTAAAATACTGGTAAATATTGAAAAAAAAAATTGTTATTCAGCTGCACCCGGTTTGACTGGAAGCTGATTACAAACATTGTCGAGAAAAGGCTAGACAAATTTATTGATAAACGAATTGTTTTATGCCGTTTGATTATTTTACCTCCTTTTTAAATACTTGTACGTATTATTTATTATTATTGATTTAAGACTTTTTAAATTATGGAAATATAAACATTTCAAAAACAATTTGTTCAGCCAAACGTAGCATAAATAAATTACCTCAACATAAGGAACCCAACGCAATAAATGTAAAACAACAGCATAAACGTCCAATCGATTGATTGGAAAACTTTTGAGTCAATTAATCATACTTTTTGGCCAATCAGGAACGAATGATAAAGCTTGCTCTTTCCCTCTAGACGTGCGGCAAACAATGGACGTTATTTTTTGTTTATTTTACTTATCCTGGTAAAGAAATAAAAAGTATGTATTGCGACTCGTACAGGAAGATCATAAAGTAAACTATGTGTTTAGTTTAGTTTATGATCTCAAAAATTAAAAAAAAAAACAAATTAAATAAAAAAAGTAACAAGAAAAATGAAAAAGAATGTCCTGCACGAGGCCAAAAGGATATCTCAGCATGATGCTGCGACATTTAAAATATAAATGTCGCAGTGCTGGTATTCTGATAGGGCCCGCTGTGATGTCACGCCGGTACGGTCTGTTCTAAATGTACATAACATAAAAAAAAAAAAAAGCCTTCTATTTCCTGCTAATTTAATTAACTTACTTCAAATCTAGTTTTTCTTTAAATTGTTTTCCTTATTACTAATTTATAATACGACCTAGTTTGTTGCCGTTACTGCTTTGCTTGTGAACTATTAACTAATATAGGCCTCCTCTCTGTGAGAGGGAGTGGGCTGTAATCCACCACGCGGGCCCAGTGCGGGTTGGTAGATGTCACATTTCTTCGAATTTTTGGTTCTAGGACATGCCGGTTTCCCCACGGTGTTTTCCTTCACCATTTTGAGAGCAGTGGTGATGAAATTATTTACACGAAGTAAAGCACCTGCCTTTTTTTTTCTTTTTTTTTTCTGGATGGGAAATCATCAAATGACCCCTCCCGCTCTGGGTGGAGCGGAAGGGAGTGTCAGACTCTTACTGACTAAAACCCACCCGTGTTCCTTCCTTAGCCCTTTCTGTTCCAGGGCAGCGGTAACCCTTTCGGACGATCCTGCCGCCCTGGCAGGCTTCGGCCCTATCGGGCCCCGTCCTAAAGCACCTGCCTGGATTCGAACCCACGATCTGTGTAACAGTGGCAACGACCCCGGCTCGTAAATCAGGGTCGTTGCACTTGGGCCTACTACTCTCTGTTCTAAATGTATCCGATGAAAATGTAAACAAATGGATTACAAAACTTATGGTACCTGTCGATGACAATAATTTATAGTGCCTCTTACAAATTGACTATTTTGAGTAGATTATTTAATTACTTAAACCCAAAAATCTAATTTTACCTATGTCAAAAAATATGTTTAAAAAAAAAAATATCTGAATAACTCTAAATCTAATCTAATTAAATAGAGTTATTCAGATAAATTTGTTAAAAACAGTGATAGGATATAAAGTTGAAACCTTCTAAATACAGATGAATGTGTTACTAATTCCCTTTAGTGTCTGATTGCGTAAGAATGTAACCTGAACATGGTTTATTTACACTTTCGTCAGCTGCTATTGAAATAAACCATATGTATTTATTACTAACAAGTATTGGTACATCCATTGGTCCTTGCTGTTCGGCTTGTCGGAAGTAAGGACTAATCACTTGTATTGTAATGAGCAGGCGCATAGATCTACGTTCATTCCTTGTTTGAATCTTTGCCCTGGGCCCTATTTCTCGAAACTTATTAGACTAATAATATGAGTCCATGAACCAATATTTTTTACAAGTTGGCTAGTGTGCGTTTCTCGAAGCTACGGTAGTAAAATATTAGTTACTAGTTGCCAACTAATAAATATTAGCTAAAATTACCTGAGTAAATTCAATTTGGTTTCATAAAACTATATGTTATTAAATACTCTTGTAAATTACACTGATAAAGCTATTAGTCTCAGAAGGCTTGTAAAAAATATTAGCCAAAATTATTAGTAAATTTAATTTAAAAAAAATATAAAATGTGGTCAGATTCGGACACATTAGTGCCTATTAATGACCCAAATGAAAACTAAGAACAATTTGTAGATAGGCACGGGAACCACTCAACAAATAGTTTAGTAGTTTGCGGTCCCGCTTTACAGTTTTATTATTCGTATGCTAATGGGCCAGGGTCAGTGCACGATTCGAGAGTTCTACGCCACAGTGGACTTTTTCGTAGAATGGAAAATGGCTGGAGTAACTAACACAATATTACTCGCAGATAGTGGCTATCTAATTTAATTAAATAAATATTAGTAGAGAAAAAAAAAACTTAAAATAAAACAATCCGCTTTTACCGCCAATGTGCAAAGGACAAAATCAAACGAGTCCAAACACGGCGGGAACTTTTCCCGTATTTTTTTTAATAAGTAAAGAGGCATGAGTAATATGTATGTGTAGGTATTCAGCCAAGCCAGTCTAATATTTTTTATTAGTCTGCTACAATTAGTTATTAGTCCAGTACCTGTTTTTGAGAAACAGGAAATATTAGGACTTGTAATTTTTACACTAGTAATTATTAACTAATACACTAGTAAACTAATAGTTTCGAGAAATAGGGCCCTGCAGGGCCCTATTTCTCGAAACTTATTAGACTAATAATATGAGTCCATGAACCAATATTTTTTACAAGTTGGCTAGTGTGCGTTTCTCGAAGCTACGGTAGTAAAATATTAGTTACTAGTTGCCAACTAATAAATATTAGCTAAAATTACCTGAGTAAATTCAATTTGGTTTCATAAAACTATATGTTATTAAATACTCTTGTAAATTACACTGATAAAGCTATTAGTCTCAGAAGGCTTGTAAAAAATATTAGCCAAAATTATTAGTTAATTTAATTTAAAAAAAATATAAAATGTGGTCAGATTCGGACACATTAGTGCCTATTAATGCCCGAAATGAAAACTAAGAACAATTTGTAGATAGGCACGGGAACCACTCAACAAATAGTTTAGTAGTTCGCGGTCCCGCTTTACAGTTTTATTATTCGTATGCTAATGGGCCAGGGTCAGTGCACGATTCGAGAGTTCTACGCCACAGTGGACTTTTTCGTAGAATGGAAAATGGCTGGAGTAACTAACACAACATTACTCGCAGATAGTGGCTATCTAATTTAATTAAATAAATATTAGTAGAGAAAAAAAAACTTAAAATAAAACAATCCGCTTTTACCGCCAATGTGCAAACGACAAAATCAAACGAGTCCAAACACGGCGGGAACTTTTCCCGTATTTTTTTTAATAAGTAAAGAGGCATGAGTAATATGTATGTGTAGGTATTCAGCCAAGCCAGCCTAATATTTTTTATTAGTCTGCTACAATTAGTTATTAGTCCAGTACCTGTTTTTGAGAAACAGGAAATATTAGGACTTGTAATTTTTACACTAGTAATTATTAACTAATACACTAGTAAACTAATAGTTTCGAGAAATAGGGCCCAGTGGGACAGTTCAGGCTGATATCGTTTAAGTGTTTATACTAAACTTTACCTTTGTTGGATAAGACATAAAAAAAGAAAAAGGTTTAAATTTCGGAACAAAGAATGAAGAGAGTTGTAATCCTAACTAATATTATAAATGCGAAAGTAAGTTTGTTTGTTACGCTTTCACGCTTAAACGGCTGAACGGATTTGGATGTTTGGCACATGAGTACTTGAAGGACATAAGCTACTTGTCACCCTGAATCGCAGACGAAATCGCTAGTAACATAATATAAAACAACTTATTATCGTACTAGTCTGTTTTCATGTTTACTTGATTAACCCAAGAACTGAACTCCAAACAGCTTTATATGATTAATAAAGTTCATAACGTAAAGTCAGTTAATTAGGTGTTAAAAGTTACATACTTTTGACACAAGATTTCCCTCATAAAAAGTTATTTTAATTAGTAAACAACTTGGTGTGCGAACCGAATAAACAAACTTGCCAACATTTACTTAATTTGTACAAAGTCTGGAACACTGCTTAATATACACATATAAAGTCGTAAAATATTCCTTTAAATAACATAGGTATGGTGAATTATATTATGTAAAATATAGGAATACTCAAAATTCGTTTTAAATACTGGCACGTTGGATGTTTATATAGGGGCTGATTTTTCAATCGACAGATCATTTTTATTCGTGGAATAAAATTGACGTCTGACAGATTTTGTTTGGAAGAACTGTCAAAAATTCAAAATTGTTCCTCGGATGAAATTATCTGGCGTTGGAAAAATCAGCCCTAGAAGAATTAGAACCTTTACTTTAACACGGATTTAATCAGCGACTCTTGGGAGATAAAAAAAGCAATGATAGCAGCTTATTATTGCCCCACGGCAGGGCAATTCCTCTTCTCGTTCAGCGAAGGCACGAGCATGGATCACCACATTCATCACGCTTGCTAAAGACGGGTTGGCGATTTCAGACTTATCTATAACTATATACGTACATACCTATACTTATTAAAGCGAAGAAGAGTTTGTTTGCTTTTTTTTTTGTTAGTTTGTACGCGCTAATCTCTGGAACTACCGGATCTAGTCCGATTTGGAAAGTTATTTTTGCGTTTGATAGCCCAATTCTTAAAAAAGGCTATAGGATCCTTTACATCGCGTTGGACCCTGAAAAGCCCAGCAAAAACCAAAAAAGAAGTTCTTAAGAACGCTAAACGAAAACGAATTTAGAGCGGGGATAGGCGATGCGATGCGACGGTGGCTCGGGGAACAAGAAATTTTACGCGAACGATGTCGCGAGCAGAAGCTAGTATTCACTATAAAGAACAGAAGGCCAATTCTCGTAATTTAAAATGTTCAACTCGAGATGATGCGACATCTACTCGCAGTCTCATCTCGGCGACTAACAAATGTCAAAAACTTGTCAAAATGTAGGGAAATTAGACGTATTTTTTGACAGATTGAGACTGAGATCAGACTGTGAACGTTCTTAAAATTACGAGAATTGCCCCTCAGGTTTCCTCATGTCACGGTCGGGAGATAGTACAGTCTTCAATTTTTGCTTAGGCGATTCGGCTTAAACGAACACTTGGGTACAATTTGCTCCCTTACCTATTGACACGTAAAGCTGGCTTCAGACAACATAGTCAGGTCACTAGTGCAACACGCAACGCAATATCAAATCACACAATCATCGCAAAATCAATTACGGCTAACTTAACACGCGTGCTTCGACTCGGAAGGGTAAAGCTATGAAAGGGTAAGGTAACATTTGACGGTTCCTCTATCTCCATGTTCATGCAAAAGGTACAGTCTAATGGAGAGATAAGTATACAGCCAATCTATTCTGTTAAACTCTCACTGTGACTTCGGTGAAGTGAGCTGTTATTCCACCTGATGCTAGGGATTGACACTTTTGACAGCTCACTTCAAGCCCACTTCACTTAAGTTATCACGGTGAGCTTTTTACAGAATCGATCGGCTCTTGCGTACTTCATACAATTTTGTGAAATGCGGGGCAATTTACACTCGTTTTTTTGGGAACAAAAATCAACGTTATCAAAGTTAAACTCATGTCAATCGACTTAATTGCCCGTTGATAATTCAGTCAACCAATCACAGTTAGTAGTTGACATGCGTTTGACAATTTTTAGCAATTTTGTGTTGATTTTCGTCCCAAAAACAGCGTAAGCTTTTTACATCACTCCTCTATGCTTGGCTTAAGCTTGTAAAGTTACTACACTCACAATTAAAATGTATACCAAGGCAGGCAAGATGAAAAGTTTTTGCCTGTATACCTAAAGAAATAAACAAAGAAAATACATGTACATATACACATATACATATACATTTATTTAGCACAGACTAAAAGACGCACAATACACCAGATTCCTTACATCAGATAAAAACGAATAAAAAGTGTAAAGTCCGATGTAAGTTGGCAGGAAAGTGTACCTCACGGCTGCGCCAGAAAGGTAACTAACTTCTTGGTTGACTGTACCTTAGTACCTATCTGTATCTTAAAAGGTACTTGTAGGTGAAAAGGTACCTAGACGTGCTCCTGCTCAGACCGGATGACGAAGGGTTAAATAATTGATTTGACGGGTCATGTGATAAGATACCTCTGACTTTTCGGAAAGGTCATGTCCTATGACGATAAGATATGAATGGCCTTATTAAGATTATATTATGACAAATGCTTCGTCGCATACAAAATAATTTGGTATTTAATTAGTGATTGGGTTGGTTTTTCGTTAATATTCGCTCAGTTTCAGTTTACTTCTAGTGGTAGCGCCACTACTAAGTTCCTGGGTTCCATTCCCAATCAATCAATATCTTTATTGTGGATCATATTCATAAGTAGGTACATAGTACAGGTCTTAAATAATAATATTTAGATCAGGGTATGTCCCGCCCTTAGCCATACAATAGTTATATAGCCCAACAAAGTGTTGGTGGATTATTCTATCTGGAATTTTTCAGTGGCACCCCGGTTGAGGGTCACTCCTTATTGGAATCGCGCCACAAGATTAACTTCAAGTCTTTTGTGGTGCGGGTTCCGATTCACCATCGATGGGTGTCGTGTATCGTCGTTTTCGAACGCTACATGTCATCTCGACTCAGCGCAATACGTCGCCGACCCAACGTAGTTAATAAATTTGTAGACTAAGGTTTTTTTTGTATGTATTCGTTTATTATCGTATAAGATTATTTTGGGTATTTTATCTATGAGCCTTAGGTGCCTGAAACAAAGTGATTATTATTATTTTTTAGAGTGTTTTCTCTTCTCAGCTCTTTGGCTGGTTTTTGCAACATTTACGGACCGAAGTCAGTAAATGCAGCGTGTGGTGTGTTATGTTAAAGATGTGTTGTGATGAAAAAAAAAACGAAATAGTTCCCTATTTCGTTTTTTTTTTATTATTATTACTGGCGAAATTTGGGTGTACACCTTTTCGGGTACCCTTCCCAAAGCGTGATGTTATGTTTACTAATATCCATAATATTCTCAATGTTTTTGGTGTGTTTAGATGGACTTCTTTTGGATACCTACTACTTAATATTTTCGATTCCCATATGAAGACCTTTCTTAAAAATTGATCGAAGTACGTTGACCCACGCTCTGTATGTAATTTCTAGATTCAAATTAAAAACTTTAAAAGAAAATCGCACGTAGGAGATACGAAGACACTGAATGAATACAACAATGCAAATGCCGCACTATTTCAAGTACTTTTAAGTCATCAACATCATCATCACCAATAGCCCGACTTCACCCAATGCTGGCTAAAGCCCTCTCTTTGTCTGTCCCCATCCCCACGCTCCTGTGTCAGCCCTATCCAGGTTTTACCCTCGATGACAACAATCGTCTAGCCATCTCCTTTTTAAATAAGTACTTCACTAAACTGAATAAAACCACGCAATCTAGAGCAGTCTGAAGAGTAACGTTTAATTTTAGAGGAACCACCCTGACGCCAACTATTTCCACTCTTGTGTTCCTCAAGCATTGTTCTAAAAATGGTTCTCGAGAAAAACAAAAGAAACACGACAAGCTCCATTGTCGGGTGACGGTTAATATAAAACTTTGTTCGAGATAGTGTTTTTTTTTTAATATTTTTTCTTTACTCATCCGATCTAAAGTATAAATGTGGTGCTCACAAATACTGGGGTACTTAATATCGTGCTCAGCGTGTCCTGCCGGTTACGCTATTGAAGATGCCAACTTCGTAGTCGAATTCTGAGCCGAGTCCGTTTAGATTGCCATAAACATGCTAATAAAAAGACTAAAATATCAAGATAACTCGCAAAAACAAAAATTAAACTTATTAAAAGACTGTAAAATAAGGCAAAAAAAAATAATTGTCTTGTAATTGGCCTGTAACACCGTGCAAAATAATAACTCCGCCGCGACAGTGTATCACTGCCGTGACCAGGATTCGAACCTGGGTTACTACGGCCACAACGTAGGGTCCTAACCACTAGACGATCACGGCTACCGGAGCTGGTGACAGATCTACCGAAATACAACATTGCATTGCGCTCAAACCAGATTACTTTCTCTTAGGTATAATTCGTTACGACATGCAATGCGCAAGAGTTGTAATAAATGTAAAGCAATCATTTAACAACGTGCCTACGTAGCGTGGTAAGGTATATTAATTGTTTTCTTAACAAATAATATATTATGGTTTGTTCCAAAACTATCGGATTAAAATGTAAACAATTGGATCAGAAAAAAATAAAAAATAAATAAAGATTTGAGTATATATTCCTGTGTAAGCCAATTTGTAGTGCTGCTTACAAATTGAGTGATTTGATTATTTGAATACTCTATCCGGAAATTCTAATTTAAAATCACTTTAAAGATGTTTGTTATTTGAAGATTGAGGTTAATTTTATAACCTCAATTTTTGTCAATGATTTTTCAATTATAATTCAATACTTTCGAAACACAGATGAATGTGTTACAAATTCAATTTAGTGAATTATTGCGTAAGAATTTACCTTATATTATTCATATTTATATTATTATCTTTATTTGCATTCCATAATGTACCTAATGTTTGCGGGTGTTTGAACAACAGAACAAGAACAGGGTTTGTTTATACTTTCATCAGATGCTCTTGGAACACACTATTTGTTCGACTATTTGCCTTGCCTACTGTCACTTAAGTTTGGCAATTATTTAGGCTACCTATATCAGTTACCTTGGTTCTCCTAGGGATCTCTTAATTATTGATTTTGACTTAGAGCAATTGAGAGGACTATGCTTGGAACACTCCAAGCATAGTCCTCTCAATTGCTCTTTAGATGACTTTTAGCCTTCTAATGAAGCCAACACTGAAGCTATTATTTTTCAGTCAAAGGTCACGAGTTCCTCAAGACTTAGAAGCTCACCTTTAAAAAATGTCAAAAAGTTTTCTTCTAACATTATACATTATGTATTAGTTCAAAATCTTAACCTAAGCGCCTTTGAAACAACAAACTTGTCCCTTGTTCAAGTCAAATGTCTGCTAACAAAAAGTAAAAAAAAGAAATGGGATTTTTTTGCTCAAAAGTCGACTCTTCATAAAAGTTTAAATAACAAATTCACGGTAGATTAGGCGTTTATTTATTCTGAACAAAAACAACAAGTAGAAATGTTAATTTTGGATGCAGATTATGGCCGCTGTGGTAAGGGCTGTTGTACAATTGTACGGAATGATCCGTCACAGAAAAGACGGCTTATAATTCTAGAAAAAGGAAAATGCTCTCAAATATTTTTGAGCACAATAATTTGTTATCTACAAGGTCCCAGGAGATACAGTGGTGGTGATATGTTTCTAACTGAGGGTGCGGAGATAATGAAACGAGTGTCTTCATTGAACGCTGGTTTATTACTAACTCTGACATGGGTCCACTCACACATTCACAATATTTGAACTATGTGTGAGTGGCAAGCGCATACACATCATTCCTCCACACTAATTTTGAAACCTGTTGACAAATAACATAATAATATTAAACTTAACAAAAACAGTAAGTACCAACTAAAACTATGATTAACATTACTTAACAGCTATAACTATCTATTTGTAAAATATAGAATAATCTATATCATTCCTGACGCGCTTAGAACGTGCACGTGTGTCTTGCATGGCTATTGAATCATGCGCGGCGGCCGAGGCTTGAGGAGCCTGGGTCTCCGATGCGTCACCTGTAGACTGCCGTGCATTTTCTCGGCTCACAATATCTGCTATTACCGTCCGATTTCTATTAGCTGCAACGCTAGTTTCATCCACAGTGACCGGTGCTATACTCGCTTCCACCTCCACCGGTTTATTAGACACAGCACTCATTCCGGTGCTTACTGAATTTGTATCACCGGCAGGCCCAAGCATTATTGGTGAAGTGATCGGAACCGGTGAAGTTGAAGGACTAGAAACAAGCTGAGCATCCGATGGTATTGATTCGGCACAATCAGTTGTCATCTGTGTACCTTTTTCACTCTTACAGTTTAACAGTTGATCAATATGTCTAATACAAAATAAGCCTTGATCTACAACTAACACTTTATACATTCTTTTCCCTATCGTATCATTTATTACTCCTAACTTCCATGTTTCCTTTTTACCACTGTACCACCGGACCCATACCCTGTCACCTGCTTTGAAAACTCTTTTGCAACTCTCATCCTCCCTTGATGATGTTTTGCGTGATTTATTTCTTTTAGGTAGTATTAAGTCAAGTCGTGATTTTAAATCTCTGCCAAACATTAACTTAGCGGGCGAATGCCCCGTAGAACAATGTACTGTGTTTCTGTATTCAAACAAATAACCTAATAATTTATCATTTTGTGCTGTACTTTCACTTAATATACTCTTTAGCATCTTTTTGCATGTCCTCACTGAGTTTTCAGCTTGTCCGTTGCTACATGGGTGGTAAATCGGTGACGTCATGTAGTTAATACCATTATTGGAACAGAACAAATTAAACTCCTTAGAATTTATCTTAACGTCATTATCAGAGACCAAGGTAGCAGGTAAACCAAAAACTGAAAAAATTTGCTTCAACTTTTTGATTAAGGATTGTGTAGTCACATCATTCCGCATATAAACACACTCCAACCATTTAGAGTAGGCATCAATAACTACTAAGTAAGTTTGTTGCCGTATAGATAAGTAGTCGATATGAATTCGTTCCCACGGTGCCGCTGGACTGGGCCACGGCGACGGTGCGACTCGTGGTGGAGCGGGCCTCAAGCTCGCGCATACATCGCATGCTCCGATCCACTTCTCAATATCCTCATCAATACCGGGCCACCACATTCTACTACGCGCATTACATTTCATTTTGACGATGCCTAAATGCGTGCTATGTAGTTCCCGCAACATTCGTTCACGCAATGTCATCGGAATTACTACCTTATGACCTCGCATTAATATTCCATTTTCATATTGCAAATCCGTACGACATAAAAAATATGGGCGAATAGACTCGCAAATAATTTTTCGCGGCCACCCTACATTTGTATATTTAACAACAGTTTGTATAGTCTTGTCACTATAAGTAGCATTCTTTACATCTGTGAACAAAACAGCTGGCGCAGTCGTATCTAAAAAATTAAGTGAGCAATATGCGTCATATCCGCCATCTCCTTCACACACAGTATCAGTTAAAGGTGCACGGGAAAAATAATCGGCAACCAAGTTATTCTCACTAGATATATACTGTACAATATAATTATATGCTGATAATATAATAGCGTATCTTTGCAAACGTAACGCCGTGGTTAACGAAATGCCCGTTTTATTATTAAATATTGACACTAAAGGACGGTGATCTGTTTTGAGAATAAATGGTTCACTTCTGCCGTATAGGTATTGATGGAAATGTTTGACTCCAAAAATAATTGCCGTCGCCTCCTTCTGAATTTGACTGTAATTACGTTCACTCGCCGTGAGCGAGCGTGAGGCATATGCCAGCGGTCGTTCGCAGCTATCGCTAGCCCGCCGCTGGGACAATACTGCTCCGAGACCGTGCGGCCCCGCGTCCACCGACAGCACTAGCTGCGCGCTTGGTTCGAAATGTGCCAGCACACGCTCGGAGGCGAGCTCAGCGCACACCAGACGTACTGCGCGCCGCTGTCTCGGGCCCCACTCCCACCTTGTGCCGCCACGCAGCAGCTCGTGGAGCGGGCTCATAATGCTTGACGCATTTGGAATAAAATTTCTGTAGTAGTTGACAACCCCAAGGAACCTTTTTACTTCTGTTATGTTTGTTGGTTCCGGAGCGTTTAATATGGCCTTAACTTTATCGCGGTTAGTACGTAATCCGTTCTTATCGATAACATAACCCAAGTAAGTTACGTTCTCCTTAAAAAACTCACATTTTTCCTTTTGAAGACGCAAACCTGCTTCATTTAACCTGCTTAAAACCTGAGCTAACCTCGTCATATGAAGCGTTTTAGTTGGCGCAGTTAAACAAATATCGTCTAACCATATACTAACGCCTTCAATACCAGACAGCAGTACTTCCATCGCCTTTTGGAACAAAGCTGGAGCATTCGCGAGACCGTAGACTAGGCGTGTATATTTAAATAAACCCTTCGGTGTGTTAATGGTAGTCAGCTCTTGGGAGTCCTTAGAGAGTGTAAATTGATTATACGCATTTTTTAGATCTATTTTCGAGTAATGTTTACCGCCGCCTAGTTTCGCAAAAACTTCTTCAATTCTTGGTAACGGATACTTATCTATAACTAAGTCCTTATTAAGTGTGACTGAAAAATCACCTGCAATCTTAACCGTGCCATTATCTTTCAAGACCGGTACTATGGGTGTTGCGTAACGAGAATTACTAACAGGAATTAGTATTCCTAAACCGACTAATCTATTTAATTCTGATTCTACTTTATCTTTCATTGCAAACGGGATTGGTCGAGCCTTAAAAAATTTTGGTACTGCATTTTCCTTTAGTTGCAAATGGACTTCAAATTGATTAAAACAACCAAGTTCGTCCTTCCATAAATCCGGATACTGTTCCAATAATGTATTAACGTCATCGTCTTGACTTATTTTATAAATGTTGGTTAAAATCAAACCGAAGGCGGACATAAAATCGCGACCGAGAAGAGGTGGGCCATTTGAATCTATTACAAATAATTTGATGTTCTTCTTAACGTCATTAAATTCGACGGTAGGCTGAAAATACCCCAACGGTGAAATTTTATGTCCGTTATACAAACACATTTTTATTTTGCAATCTTTTAATTTGTAATGTGCAAATAGTTCTGAGTACAATGTTTTCGACATAACCGAAACACCCGACCCTGAATCTAACTCCATAGTCACCGTCACATCGCCCACTTTAATCGTTAAGTTCAACGGTTTATCGGTTACGTACCTTATATTGAAATTATTACATTCGTCACAGCTGCCATCCGTGTTCTCACTGTTATCACTACCGATATTATTAACGCGAACACGGTCGTTTTTTTTATTATTTTTGTCACACACTTTCTTCAAATGTCCTACCTTTCCACATTTTTGGCACTTATAATTTTTGTAGCGACACTTGTCCTTATCGTGACCTTTTAAACCGCACACCGAACAACGAAAATCTTCGCAACGCTGATCACGATAGTAATTCGACGTTGATTCGCGCCCATCTCGCGAGCCCGTACGAGCGCCGCCAGCACCACCGCCGCCATTTCCTCCACGTTTGCCGCTTCCATTGTTCGACCGCTTGCATCCACCTTTGCATGATAGATTGTTCACTGCTTCCTCTTTGATCACTGTCATATCAGTGGATGTAACGTTCCTGGCTTCTCTAGCACTTTCTGCTCGTTCTGCTATCTCCTGTGCTTCCGACAAACTTAAGGCAGAAGCATTCTGCTCAAACAATTTGTCACGCTCGGGCCCCGCTCCCAGGCCGAGGACGAAACGATCCGTAAGATTCGTGTCTAAGGCGGCGCCAAAGTCACAGTAGCTCGCCAATCCTCGCAGTCGTGCAGCCCAATCGCTCAACGATTCGCCTGAGTTCCTTTTCGCCCCATAAAATTTCGCCTTGTCCGCAAATGAGCATTGCTTCTGTTTGAAATGATTATCAAGCAACTTTACTAGCTTCTTATAGTCCAGTTCCTCCAAATCAACTGGATATGCTAAATTACGCACCAACCGATACGAATCATCTGATAGATGTGTTATTAATATTGCGCTTCTATTCTCTTCTTTTACGTCGTTGACTTTGAAGAATTGAGTCAACCGGCCTTTATAAATTAACCACTCACTTGATTTATAATCAAACGTAGTTAAATTTCCTAAAAACGACTTCGCCATTTTTTTCCTTTTTTTTGCGGGTAAGATCGTCCTCGTCGCCAATGATATGTTTCTAACTGAGGGTGCGGAGATAATGAAACGAGTGTCTTCATTGAACGCTGGTTTATTACTAACTCTGACATGGGTCCACTCACACATTCACAATATTTGAACTATGTGTGAGTGGCAAGCGCATACACATCAGGTGGCCAGTAACGGCCGCGCCTTACGAGTACCTACACAGGCACTTTACTTTGTGTAAATTATTTCATCACCACTACTCTCAAAACGGTGAAGGAAAACACCGTGAGGAAACCGGCATGTCCTAGAACAAAAAAATCGAAGACATGTGTTATCTACCAACCCGCACTGGGCCCGCATGGTGGATTATAGCCCACTTTCTCTTACAGAGAGGAGTCTTGCGTCCCACTAGGCTAATTTATTATTCTAAGGTCTCAGGAACCAGAAAATATTAAAGTCCATATTAACATACCCGAAACTGTCAAATATTCCGAATCAACTTTAAACCTAATGCTTTCGCAATAAAGTTGAAAATCTATTAAAGAAATTTGACAGAATGTAGTAGCTTGATGTGCTGGCATCTGTACTTATTATACATGCGAAAGTAACTCTGTCTGTCATGTTTTCACTTACAAATCACAAATAAGTCTAAAAAATCAAGTAAAATAAAGTAAACAAAGTAGGGTAAGTATAATAACTTTATTAAGTCTACCTGCAAGCTGAAAAAGGACATGGGCTACTTTGTATCCTGAATAATTGACATAAAAAAATTATGAAATACAAAACACGCGCTGATGACGTCACGGGCAACAGCTTGTATCTACTGCATAAATTCTGAGTAATATTTCAAACGAATGCCGTCGAATTAATGCAAGGAAACGGAGACGGACATCTTAATTTCCTCTCCGTTCACCTGTGTAACTACGCTTGATACTAATATGTATCTGGCAAGTACCTACAATCGGTAAAATGGAAAATCCATCGTAGCAATGATTCTTTCAGCCATTTTTAACCTTGACAACTCACAAGATTATATTTTTATGTGTAGACTAGCTGACCCGGCAAACGTTGTTTTGCCATAGGTAATTATACATTATTTCAACGAAATATTTTTTTTTTGTTTAAAAAATAGATGTTGGCCGATTCTCAGACCTACCTGATATGCACACAAAATTTCATACAAATCGGTCCAACCGTTTCGGAGGAGTTTGGTAACAAATATTGCAACACGAGAATTTTATATATTAGAATTCATATCTAATGTTTTTACTATATACCTTATGGGAGGAGAGATATAGGTATTATTGTAGTAATTGTCCATTTACTTGTCAGAATATTGTTACACAGTTGTAACATAGTTTTTAAAGTTCATAATATTCTGCCGTTTCCGGCGTACAAATACATTTTCAGGGTTTTGGTTAGTTTGTTAGATATAACATTGAATTAAATAAATCGGGATAGCATTCAAATTGCAAATTAGTCAAATATTAGGAATGGAAATGTCAAAAAGATTAAATGAAGTCGGAGGTAAAAGTCAACTTTTCATTTCATTCATAAAATCATTTGTCGAGATATAAGAGATAATATTGAATAATTTAGATTTAAATGTCCTAAAGTTAAGAGTTTTAAAACAATCTGGTAGTTTATTATAAGCTTTGTCACCATATCTGTATGACGACCAATACATTATTAGAAGATAGTTTATTATTTCGTCTAGGTACACGAAGCTTGTGAACTTTGCGGCTAGGTCTACACATATATTTATATGCATTCTATTATTTGAAAATTTTGCATGCTGTAAGGTAAAATGTATCGCGACTCTTTATAAAAATGTCATCGTATACGAGTATGTATTTCTGTTACGCAGCAATTCAGAAAATTAGCGTAACGATTGTCAGTTGTTTTATACCAATGTACCCCCTAAGCCCCGAGCATTCCCACGGGGCACAGATAACGTAGGATTATTTCATCTCTGAATACATTAGCTTCTCAAATTTTTACAACAACGCCCCGAGCCCTTTCATTTACACAGGCTGTAGTCACATTAAAAATATTTTATAAGCTTACTCTCATTTCTTTTGTGGCTCTGAGCTCTCTGATTAAGTATTCTGTTCGAGAGAAGGTCAGGCACATTTTTCATTTTATGTGTTTTAAAAACAAAAGCCGGGATTTCAAAGTAAACATCGAGTTGCCTGTCATGTTTGAAAAGATAATAATAAATGTTTTTTTGACGATAAGCTGCCATAATATTTCGAAAGGAAAATTCGAATGCAAAATGAAGTCTCCAAAATGCGACAGAGTTTAGGTAAACTGTCATCATCTTCATTTCAGCTGAAAGATGTCCACTGCTGGAGATAAGCCTCCCCGAAGCACCGCCACATCGACCGGCACCCTAATTGCGTAACACACAATCAATCTCAATCTGAATCATTTTGAAGGATATTGCTAATCCATTGCTTCATATGTTCAAAAAATGTGTCATGACGTGTCTGCTCAACAACGTAGATAACGCAATGAATGTTGTTGAACTGTCAAAATGAAACCGATTACGATTGATCATGTGTTACGCAATTAGGGTGCAGTTCTGTGCTTCTTGCATCCAGCGGATTCCTGCGGCCTTTACAAGGGGCCGTATTCTCTATGATATAATGAACGAAACCGCGCGAAATGAACGCGAGATTGGCGTGATCAGCTAAGGAATGGACGTGATTTCGAAGTAAGGAATCATTGAGTGGTCATAAGGAATTAGGGTAAGTTCATCGGTCCACCTTGTGGGAGGCTTCGGTGCTTTTTTTTTTTTAAAACGTCGCCCCGCACTACGAATTACTCCTGTATCGTGGGTGCGTTTACAAACATTTAAACTCACATACACATACAGCCAGACCCGGAACAACTACCTGTAGGCATACAAATATTTGTTCTGTGCGGGAATCGAACCCGCGACACGCAGCGCAGCAGTCGATCGCTCAGCCACTGCGCCAACCGTGTCGTCATTTGTGGAAGACGTACGTAAATGTCTACAAAAATCTAGCTGAATTATAGATGTGTGACGTTACTTATCCCGACCTAGAACATTCTGCTAGTATAGGTCAAAGTCAGGCAAGGGTAAAGAAATAGATAGGCTTCTAGTTCTTCTACTTGCAAGTGACGACACTCGGCGCTCTTCATATTGAGATTATGTTATTTCTATTAAAAACTTGCTGACCCGACAGACATCCTAACCAAACAATTTTCATACAAAAATCCCAAAGAAAAAATGACGTAAACTTTTCCAAATTTTCTTCCCATAAAAACCTAATTCGGACCATTAAAAACATTTTAAAAAATAGCCTCATCGGTCCAGTCGTTCTTGAGTGATGTGCTTACCAACGAACAGCATGAACTCATCATCTAAGGAAACTCCTTGGAAGGTGTGTCCAGCTCAGCTGCCCTGATCGAGCAATCAACCACAGTTTTAGATACATAGATAATGGTATTTTGTTGGGGTAGTGAGTTTGTCTGTTATCAAACGCTCTTGTTCTAAATAAAATTCAAAAAAATCCTTAGTCTCGTCTTCTGAGCATGAATTCCGTTTGTCTTTCAACATAACGCTGTAAAATTACGGATAGGTAAAGTTAGCTTTACATAATAAAGGCTTATATTGGAATCCTGGATAGTCTAGGTGTGTAGTTGTAGACGATCAATCTGCTCGAGTAAAAGACTGAGACATGTCGCAGTTACTTAAACCGGTTATGTAATCTGCTTTGTCAGGACAGGAGAATTATGCACAGTCATCATTCTCCTGCCCTTACAAGCCCTTGTCCCTTTATTTAGGGTCGGCGCAGCATGTATTTTTCTTCCATTTACTTCTCTATTAGTCTCGAGGGGCTTGTGGCTAAGTAATAACAGCCGCACGGGTCGATCGATCAGGTTAAGCTACGCTTGCCGCGGTTGGTCCGTGGATGGGTGACCATTTTCACGTACCAAGACCCCTCCATGCCTCGGAAAGCACGTTAAGCCGTTGGTCCCGGCTGTTTTTCGTGGATCTTTGACAGTCGTTACGGGTCGTTAGTAGCCCGAAAGTCTGACAACCAGTCTAACCAAGGCGTATCGTATTACCCAGTAACTGGGTTGTGGAGGTCAGATAGGCAGTCGCTTCATGTAAAATACTGGTATTCAGCTGCATCCGGTTAGACTGGAAGTCAACCCCAACATAGTTGGGAAAAGGCTAGGCAGATGATGACTTCTCTATTAATCGTCACCTCAACAGTCACGCCCTTTCTAGCCATATCATCTTTCGCACAGTCCATCCATCGTTATTTTGGTCTTCCCCTACTCTTATAGTCGTCTATATTCATACTGACACTAAGTATACAGAATCATTATCAAACCATACTGTTTTGATCAACGGTTATATTCTCGCCTACTCGTAGAACTTTTTCACAAAATACTTTACACACATTAATCGCAACGATTAATCGTAACATCAATAGCTAGCTGTAGAGGAACCGTCATTAACTCATTCATATTAACATCCGCGTGAAAACATACGGGAGCCTCATTTAGAACCGAACGCGACCGTTTAAACGTCATAAAATGTTATGACTATTGTTATTAGGTGCTGGTTATTGTGCGATTATCGCTTACTGGGCGGTTATTTGGCTATTTAGAAGTTTAGGTTTACACTATTACCTACATTTGTAATCTGTGGTTGGAATTGTGGGTAAGTTTTAATAGAGGCGATTGTGATAGAGGTATTAAGGCTTCCACAAACAGGCGCGACGCGACGGGTGACGAAATTCTGGTAGAATAATTTCTATCAAGTTTTCATAGAGCTTGTTCTACTAGAGACGTGACGACATTCCGTCGCGCCTTTCTACTCAGAGCCTTAAGTATAAATTTCCGTGTAGGTAAACGCAAACCGGAAATACCGGGCTTTTAAACGACCCAAGTATTTAGTTTAATTTTATTAATAGTATTAAATTGCTTAACTATATAAAAAATATTCCACAACTAACTATTTACACTAGGTACTAAATTAATTGACTAACTACCTAAATGTACAATAATTACGTTTAGTTTTAAAATAATCGTAAAAGTTCCAAGGATATTTTAAAAACGAAGTCATAAAACTCAAAGTTCAACTAAACATATCTATAAAAAAATGAGTGTTAAACTACATCACATTAATTGCAAAAATAAAAATAGCTAGCTATAAAAATAGCTTAACGTTAGAAAAAATGTACAAAAGCAATATTGTGTATGAGATACCTAATAAAATATCTAGAATAGATGTTTTAGAATCTAAATAGATGTTGATTCTAAAAATATTTGAGTGTCCGCCCACTTAAATTCTTACGTATGTTTCAGGATTTTATAAGATATTGAGTCGACACTATTTTTTTTCTTGCGAATATTGCCATAAATAAACAGCAATGCCTATGGAGATCTTTTGAGCGTGGTTAAATGAAGTCACAAATCTGGGAAAAAAGATGCGTCGACCAGTAACTACGTCATCGAAGTTACAGCCAATATACGTAAAGCCATATTATCCCAATCAAGGCTATTTATAAATTGGACGTCCTGCATGTTAGGGACTTCACCCTGGTTACCAGATGCTACAAATGCCAACAATATGGTCATGCAGCTAAAACATGCAGAGAGCTGAAATCTACTTGTGGTCACAGCGGAGAAGGACACCCGATGTCAGAGTGCGCGAAGAAAGTTGACACACTGAAAAGTGCGACTTGCTCTCGTTTTAAAAAACCCAATAACCACATAACGGGAGATGCTGAGTGCCCTGCTAGGAAAATAGCGGAGTACAGGTACATCAACTCTATCGACTACGAGGGCGCCTAGAGCGTCATGCTTAAGGCCAGACTTCCGTGATTAATGCCTGCTGCTAACTCAGCTAAACACTGCACTGGCCTACAAACACTCCATTTTTTTTAATGTTTAAGCACGTTAGTTGCCCGCAGCTCGAATAAACAAATTTGCCTCGATGGTGATTTAATTTTGTGCAACATTGACTTTCGCCCAATTTTTGCTGACGAAAATCATATCATGTGTGTTTACGTAGGTTATAAAGTGCAAGAGACTATTTTACGCAAACTAAATAAATACGTATATAAAACATTTTGTTATTTTGATCTTTAAGGTAAATAGTATTTTAAGTAAACTAGGTATAAAAAAACGAATCAATAAATTTTTGTCATTAGGTATATCAAGACTTCTAATGTTAAATATTGTTAAGAATTTTATTGTCCTACAATTAGGTACCATAAAGTATGCTCATGCCGCCTGTGATACAGGTTTATCCTAGTACAGGCATCTAACATTATTATACCTTTCTAAGATATTTCTAAGACTTTATGTAAAAATTTTACAAATTTAGTATTATTATAAAAGGCTCCTATCTCAGCATATGCTGCAATATTCGAAAAAAGCGAATACTGGTGTTCTGATAGGGCCTGCTGTGATGCCACAGACGCATCTACGGAGTTAAAACAAGTCCTGCTAGAGGAATAAACAAATAATAATAATAAGACAATTAAACAATAAAAAAAATATGCAAAAGTAAATGAAAACCGAATTTCTTACGATGGTAAAGTAGTTCCGTATTAGGCGCTGCAGTGACAATCAGCATTCATTGGAAACCAGAAAATGAGGACAACTTAAACGTTTATCTCTACAAAGCAAAGTTTCTTAAAGAATTTTGCGAACAGAAAGCAATATTACCTTGGGAAAACCAAGTTTCTATTTCTAGCATTCACTTGAAGGTAACTGGTGCCCGTGAATTCTCCCGATATTATCTTCAAATCGTCGGCATTGGAGAGCATACCCGTGTTCCCGACATATACGGGCTACGCTATCGCACAACGATAAGAAATGTACGCTAAAATGGACATATTATAAGAAAATAGGAAGAATAGCTCTGAATTTTGCTATCGCTACGGTCAACGGTATTAAATACGTGGTTTTTGCAATAAACCCTTGGGTTCACTATCACATGGTCATATAATACATTGATTGTATATAAAGTCTTGAGTTCTGTTATTTACCGTAGGTTAGGATCAATGAACCAGGTGGTGGCACAGTGGTAACGAACGCGACTTAAAGAGTTTTAGTGCGTAGGTTCCAACCCTGACAGGCGCTTTACTTTGTGTAATTACATCACCAATGCTCTCATAACGGTGCAGGAAAACATCGAGGAAACCGGTACGTCCTGGAACCATACATGAATCGAAGAATTATGACAACCACCAACCCGCACTGGGCCCGCGTAGTGGATTACGGCCCACTGCCTCTCACAGAGAGGAGGCTTGTGTCCCAGCAGTGGGAACATTATAGGGTGATTATGCACTATAACGTGGTCATATAATACGGTGATTGTACGTAAAGTCTTACGATTTTGGGAGAAGTGGTGATGGAATTATTTATGGTAGTCAGGGCCGATAGGGGTTGAACATGGTCGGGGGTAAAGATTGTGGTGGTTGAACATGGACCAAACCCAGTAAAAGAATGCTATTATTTATTCTCATTTCAAACTAAATAACATTCTGCTATTTATACCTAAGAATTTAACAAGCCAATAATTGGCTTCCTCTTATAAACTGCTAACCACTTTATTTTCATAACGAACTTTGTAGCACAAGCTAATTAGTGAGTGTTGTTTCTATTTAGTTGCGATTGCACACAATTTGTGCACAGAGTGTGTACAAATTATACACAAATCGTGCAAATCGTACATAATTAAAATGTTAGTATTGCTTTACATCAGTTAGGGGCTATACCGATAAACTTGTGAATAGCGTAGCGGTTTTTAGTTTTGCTTATACAGTGTGGCGATTAGGTTATCACATTAATTGAAAACACGTATTCTACATAACGTATATTAAACATACAAAATTAAAACAATTAATAACAATTAACATTTTAGTCGTGGGACCTTTTTTTACCTAACAACATTAAACTTAATTTGTGTTTACATAGTAACAATAACATAAAGTTTGTGTTGAATTCTTGATACCATTGCCTCACGCGTGTCTAGTGACTTATTAGCAAGGATGGTTTATTTCATGACAATTGTTACGCTTATTATTATTATTTTTTCTATTTTTATTAAAATTTATATTTTATTGTTTTAACCACGTTTTAACAGACTTTTAACAACTTGTATTGACCGCTGTATTATTTAATGTGATAACCTAATCGCCACTCTGTATATTGAAAAGATAAAGGTACTTCAAATTAAGTAACATGGAGTCAAAATGACTGCTGCTGGGAAACAACTTTTATTTTTGGTGTGAAGATTGCTGTTTTCAGTAATGCTCAATGTAACGCACGTAAAATATTATGATCATGGGTGCATGCAATGGTACTGGAGTCGTGGAGGTATTTCAAGAAACTTGTTTTTGTAAATACCAGAAAAAGTTGGAACTTCGACCTTTAATATACCTATCTGTAACCAAATGGTTCCCAGATATGGTACAGTAAAAAAAAAATCACAATAACGGGTCTCGATTTCGTTAAGCATCTTTTTGCACCCGTTATTGCCAAAATTTATTTATTCAAACTTTTCGCACAAAAAGGTACAAAGGCGGACTTAATGCCATGCAATATAATAGCATGGTAGCAATACCTATGAATAAGTATTGTGTAAGAAGAAGGAATTAATTTTAAGTAGGGAGCATAAGTAATTGGAATAATAACTGTTTTAACTGCTCGCTGCGTATTCTAATGTGTGAAACTCGATCTCACAACTCTGCTGCCAACAATAACAATTCTGGTTCACATCACTCTGAAGCCAACATACTCCAAATACCATGCATTGATGTCCGATACAAATACAAGACTAAGTGTTACTTGATATCGTGGAGTGATGACGTCATCACGTATAACAGTATCTTGCTTCTAATCCCTGAGGACGTGGGTGGGCGTACCTATAGTAGATACAACCACATTTCGCCAGTCATGATTGGTCTCATGTAATCGCAGAGCAGTGGAGCAGTGGTGGCCTGGGGTTAACGTCGTATGTCGTATGTTGTATGTCGTGAGTTCGAACCCTGACAGGCGTTTTACTTTGTGTAAATTATTTCATCACCTGCTCTCAAAACGGTGAAGGAAAACATTGTGAGGAAACGGAAAGAAGACTCGGTAAACTTTTTAATATCATCAAGTTTAGAAGCCAACTTCTTTGTCTTGTTCAGAAAACTGTGAATCTTATTAAAATTTTAAATACCTAGTTGTTCGAGCGCTCCGGCTAGCGGCAGAGGGAGGTGAGAGGAAATTGATTTTTTTATGCTTTTCAAATATGTTTTTAATAAATCTGTTTTATTAGATTTTTCTTTAATGGCCTTTTCATTTGTTTTAAAAAAGTCTAGCTTTACTTTATTAGTATAATAAAGTTTTTAATAGGATTGTTTCAAATAGAGAAAAAAAAAGGTTCTAAAAAGGTTGTCATTGATTGGAATATTGAATTTTTATCAAATCGTTTATTTTAAAATGAAAAACGAAGGATTGTCAAACTTAAGTGGCATATTGATCGCAGAACAGATGGCCGATAGGACCGGAAGGTTCTAGCGTGGCGACCGTGTACCGAAAGACCGCGTTGAAAGGCCTCCCAGGGTGGGCTGATGACATTGTGGAAGCCGCAGGAATCCGTTAGATGCGGGAAGCACAGAACCGGTCGAAGTGGCGGTGCTTGGGGAAGGCCTTTAAAGACCAGCAGTGGACTTCTTTCGCATGAAATGTTGATGATGAAATGAACAACAAGTCATTCTAGAAGTATCGTACTTAGTAACCGTGTATAGATGTAGGAAATGAGAAAGATTATGTTCGAGACACAAAATTAATGTTCAGGACTTATGTACTCGTATGTATTAAAGGACTATGTATTTATCAGTGTACCTACAAGATGGATTAGACTCGTACGTGGTTGACGGTACGGAATGTTTCATCTATTTGTCTTATGTCTATGTAACAACGTACTTACAACAAACACAATTGCAGGAAAAGGAGCTTTTCAGACTATTTTAAAATGTTGCTGAATATACAAGCTGTTCCTCGTCAAATTTCAGGAGGCTGTTATGAAAGACATAAATAATCAAATAGAATTACGATCCCTGGTAAATAATGAATACATACTTGTTTTTCTAGTTATTTAAGTTTGACAGTATTTCAGAATACACCACTTTCAAAGAACAGAATCGCGTTATGGTATCGTATAAGCGGCCGCGTTTTTTATGTGTGTGTAAAAGGGCAGTTACAGTGCGGTCTCATACAGGCCAATTTCCGAAAATTAGAAAAAAATATATAAATACCACTTATTTTATTATTGATTCGTGTCGAGAATCAGTAGCATAGTTACCTCCTTGAATTTGACGAGGATGCAAAACGACACCTTGTATATTATACTAACTAACTGCCCCATTGGTCTCGTGGTCGCAAGCGTGATTGCTAAGCGTGAAGTCCTGGGTTCAATTTCCGGGTCAGGCAAAGTCTTATCGGGGTTTTTCCATCTGGAATTTCTTAGAGTTTGGAAGTTGGCGGTGTGATACCCCGTGCCTCGGATAGCACGTTAATCCGTTGGTTGATCTTGATCCCTCTCCGGTCGTGTTGGATTGCCGTTCCATCGGACTTTGAGAGTGAGGAAAGAGAGAGTGCACCTGTGTCTGTGCACACACTTATGCGCTATATTATCTCCAGCACCGAAGGCTGGTGTCTGCTGAGCTTGGTCGCCATGGCCGAAATTCGGTCTGGAGGACTTTATTTATTTATTTATACTAAGAACGCGTGTGCCTAAAAGAGTGATGTATATAATATATGTTGATGGATGGAGAGGGAGAGGAAGGTCAAAGAAAATATGGATAGATTGTGTGAGGAATGATATGAAGGAGAAAGGAATGATAGCGTGACGGTTGACAGGGGAGAACGGAGATGAAAACTTGTTGTGTGCACACCAAGTAACATAGGACAAGGGCAGGGAGATGATGATGACCTGGTTTACTAATAGAAGCAGCCTACGGTTGGCTTGATAGGTTTTTACGCATTACGTAGCGAATAACGGATGTAAAAAGATACTTAACGAAGCCGAGTCACTTCTACTCCTCGTCATTGTAATAATTTTTTTTGTATTATAACCTGGTTACGGAGATATTGAAGGTCAAAATTCTGACTTTTTTTATGAAAACAAGTTTTTAATGTTATAACACAGTTTTAAATACAGCACGACCCCTGTACCGTTGCATGCACACATAAGCACAAAGTTTTGCGTGAGTTTCATTACCACCAAAAATAAGTCATTTCCCAGCAATTATTTTTGTGCCATGTAACTTAGGTTGTTTTACAGAATGCGTAGTTGACCGCTGTGTGATTTGTCTTTTTACACCCTGTAGATATGATACAAAATAATAAACGTACATAGGTAATTTCATGCTCAAAAGCGACATTAAACAATTTGCACGAAAATATTATTAAGTCCTAAGAAAATACTCTTCGTGGTGATTAATGAAAGGGAAAACAAAACGCAATCGTTAAGGGTTAGTCAAATGAACACTCGAGTACAAAGGATAATCTCTAACTGTTATTATACGCTTTTAAACTTGTTCAAAGACTTTCACTTTTGACGTCATTAAAAACGATTAATTAATGTTAACGATCAGATAATAATGACCTCGAAATAGGTCCTTAGCATTTGATATTTTATGTTTTTGCCTCAAAATTCTACGGAATAATTATTTAAGGTTTTAGTAACAAAGGTACGCTTCAGGTATTATTGTTTTGGACATCTTCTCAAAATACATTGGGGTTAGTTATTTATCCTAATTACGATCCTCTGAAATAATATATTTTTTTCAAAGGTAATTCGGATAATTACTTACTGTCAGACATTCGGGCTTCTGACTACCAGTAACGACTGTCAAAGATCCACGAATGACACCCGGGACTAACCGCTTAACCCGATGAGTGTCGTAATTACAGACACAATTAAAAAGCCATTGTGTCTCGCGTAGATCTACGTTCCGACATATGAAAGGTTAACATACTTTCCGAGGCACGGAGGGGTCTCGGTATGTAAAGATGGTCACCCATCCACAGATCAACCGCGGCAAACGTAGCTTAACCTGACCGTTTTACCTGTGCGGCTGTTATTATTTAGCCACGTTGCTATGTTCGTGTTTCACGGAAATTGTCTGTCGGTATTATAACAGGCACCTGAGACATTTCCTGACAAGTGACAATAATACCTGGGGTAGTATTGTCAGGGGTATATGTCATAACATATACCCCTGACAATACTACCAAGGCAAGGCAAGGGTGACCACTCACCTTCCGGTGGGCCAACTGCTTGTTTGCCTCCAAAGTAAGTATTAGCATGCAAGTAGCATAACACATTCAGCCTATTAACGTTCCCACTGCTGGGACACAGCTACCTCTTTGAGAGTGGTAAATGGCAGCCTACTCCCTAGTAGGCTGCCATTTACCACGCGGGCCCAGAGCGGGTTGGTGCATGCAAGTATTAGCATGCAATTCTAACCAACAGAAAACTTAGATTGATTTAATAGCGGGTCCCAAACTAGTATCTTGGTGACCCAAAAAACCACACAAAGTTAATCATTTAATGAGTTCTGCTAGCGCAAGATTGTTTTTCATAATAATTAACTAGTATTCATTTATAATTACTAGTTAATTATTAATTTACAACTTAAGATTTATTTTTATAAGTCCATAGTAGTAGAAAGTCCATTCTTACAAGCTTTTATTTAACTTGCGATGTATGTATGTAACTATGTTTGTTCGGGTGGACTCTTGCAACTCAATTTTTTTTAATCATATGCACTCCGCTTTTGCAGGCAAAAACACTTGTGACTTCAAGTGACGGCTATGTGAACAGAACCCAGCAATGCATAAATATGTAAGCTGTCACGCCCTTTATGTCTGGAGGCTTTTATTTGTGTAGTAATCTTTTTTATTTACATTTTAAGTAATTATTTTTTAGCTTGAGTACGTATGGTTTTTATTATATTTGTTGGTATATTGGCGTGGCTAGCTGACATATTATGGCAAATAATTTAATTTTATGTTCTGTTTTGTAATGTTAATTACCGAACATAGGTACCTAGTATTGTATAAAATCAAGTATTTTCTTTTTAATTGAACAGACAGCTGTGCTGCTGGGGAGTTTGTTGCGCCACTTCTTCTTCCCAGCGATAGCACTAGGAAGTGGTGAAGGGCGGGCGTTTTTGGGGGACTGTCTTTTGTAATTTTGACGTTCAAAAAGTGCTGATTCTCAGCCTAATTTGAATAAATGACTTTTGATTTTGATTTTGACTATTCTAAACGGTACCAACCTTTTTGAAGTCCTTTACAACCCCCCTTTTATAAAAGTTAGGGAGAGAGAAGCACAATTCCCTATAAATAGAACCTCATTGCGTACATTTGGTGTCCCCACTTCTCTATTAATCATAAAAGGGAATGCGCAGATACGGCAGTCGGTTCGCGTACGGAATACTAAACACGACTAATGAACGTACGCGGTACCGCTTTATCAACGAAATTTATAGGAAAAACACGTTATCAAAGAGCCACAAATACTCTATCATGGTCCATTATAGACCTCGTGTCTTAAATATCAAGCCTTTATTGTCCCTCTGTAAGGCAATGGGCTATTTTCATAAAGAGAAGGCTCAAGGGAGGCATTACAATGGGTGTTGGCGATTTCAGACTTCAGATTTTCTCATGATGTTTTTTTCGCGGCAGCAGTGTCTAAGATAAGCTTAGAACGAAGGTCTGGCTCTAGTATACTGGGTCAAATCAAATAAGTTATGAAACTCCACAGAACGGGTATCGATATTATAAACATGAAAGAAAAAAAAAAAGAAAATAAATTGGCGTAATCGACTGCTTGTAGTGTAGTTACTTGAATTATGAGTTGAGAAAAACAGTTTTTTTTTCTTGTTTGTTACAAGATTTTTACCGGAACTTCTACAGCCTTCCAATTTATACACTATTATTTACTTTTTACGCTTTTTACACTTCTTGCTGCTATTTTTTTTTGTATTTTAATTTTAATTTGTAACATGTTTTATCGGATTAAGATAGCATCCGTCACGCCTGTAAAGTTGATATAATATTTTAAGTAGCCAACTGTCGTTGACCCCATACAAAATATCATCAAATCTTTTTATTTTTTATTTTATCGTGCTTAAATATCGATACCGTTTGCGTCTGCGGAGTTTTGTTTAGTTGAGCTAGCCAATTTAATTAACCCTGTATATACGAATTTTGAAAAGTCACCTTAATGGATACTTGTTTTCGAACCCACGTTTTGCGACCAGTCCTGAACATCCAGACGATCACAGCTATTGTATCACAATAATAATAAATAAGAACAAAATCATCCCGAGTACACTCATCACCTAAAGTTGGCCATTCAACCCGACGCGTTGGCTCTTCAAAAGACGCATTGCGTACTAAATGGCAACATCCCAAGAGCAAACCATATGACTGGGCAAATTGTCTTAGAAGAACTTCACTACTTTAGCCCAAGCTGAAATCAACCTTATCTGTCGAAAAATAAAGTACGAAATGGCTTGTGGTGGGATACGGACGATAGTGTTGGGAAGTGACCCGTGAATGTTACGTCCCGGTTGCATAATCAGTGGCCAGCTCGTACGGAGAGGAACAGACTAACTTCCTATTTAGTCTCTATGGACTAGTAAAAGTCTAATCGAGACTGGACGTATGTTCTCGTGATTTATATTCGCTGGGGCTGAAGTTCTGAGGTATGCTCTATACTAATAGCAAAACTACTCATAGGGTTTCTATATGGCAATCAATAGCTACGAAATGGTTATACATTTCTGTTTAGACAACCATAATTAGTCACTTAAAACTCCTATGATTTTCCCTAAAAACTGAAAAGTTCGTCATTATTTGTCTCGTTCACCGGGAAATTAGCCCTGATATGCACGGGCGTGTTTTTTCCGTGGCGATTTTTTTCGCGCATTGGATTCAACGCTCTACTAAATACCGAGAGTTGAAATCCAACAGTGTGTTTTTTCACACGCTTGGATGCACTCTGTTGGATCCTCAATGCTCAGCTCAACACCGAGAGTTGAAAATCTAGTGCGTGATAAAATCCCGCCGAGATATTTTAACATAAGTGCGAATTCAAAAGAGTCGTTGACGGACTCACGTATGTCATATGTGCGTCAACTTTGCCTCGGCCCACATTTTCACGTTCGTTCATCAATGCCTGATTGTCGCCAAGGCTTGCATAGATCTTTCCAAATTGACAGTTAATTGTACATTTTAGAATTAATGACGAACAACAATATTTTTTCTCGCGCCAATACCCATGTTCATTTGTTTCTTTTTTTGTTTAAACAGCTCTACTTATTTACATGACAGTTCGAAATTTCAATAAATCGTTGATAAGTTACCGGCTCGGTTGTCATGTTTAAAAGTAAAAAGTTCGTTCCATTTTTTAATTTACCGGCCGCTGTTCGCATGTATTTGACCAGTAGAGTATTTTTGATTTATCTCGAAGAAGGTCGTCAAAATAAAGCTCGAATTTCCAACCATTTCAGTGAAAATACTTGTCTAATAAGCTGCTTTCTATTTATTTGCTGAGTTTTGCGTTATTAACTGACTGTATCAATTCTGTATTCTTCGTGAAGAGTAGGTATCCACTAAGAAGGGGTTTTTCGAAATTCCACCCCTAAGAGGGTGAAATGGGGGCATTTTGTTTGTATGAAAAATCTTATTCCTTTAGTTATTAAACTTGGAACTTGGCACGAATACTTATCTAAGTAAATTATGAAGTTGGACATTTTTTGTTTTTATAAACTACCCCCTAAAAGGGGATTGACGGGTTTCAAAGTTTGTATGTAACAATTTTAGCGCGCGGTCCGATTTAATCGAAACTCAGTATTTATACCTAAAATTGAAAGGAAAGAATAATGTGTATCAGGGTTTTTCAAAAATCTACCCCTGACGGCCTGAAAAGGGGTAGTCAATTTTACAGGGGAGGAATTTACAGCGTGGCTTGATTAACTGGAAAATTGGTATAAATATTCTTTGAGTCAAGTTATGAACACATCCCAAATGATTTTTCAAAATTCCACCCCTGTGGGGGTGAAAAGCGGGGATACAGTTTATATTCAAAATCTTATTCGTTAGGTTAATAATCTTGAAAATTGGCATGAATACTCGCCTAAGTAAGGAATAAAGTTTATCATTATTAGTTTTTCAAAACTACACCTCAAAGGGGATATAGGGGTGTTGAAGTTTGTGTGGAAGAAATTGAATGCGCGGTCCGATTAACTCGAAACCCAGTATTGATACTTTCGACAGAAAATAATTAATCATAAGTATGTCAAGTTGTCGAAAATTGACCCCTGACGGGGCAAAAAGGGGTAATTCGGTTTTTAGGGGAGGATTTGAACTTGAAACTGTATGTTACATTTTCACGCCTAAGCCACTGAACTTCTGATTTGGCAAAGAGATAGATGGCATCCTGGGGAAGCACATACTTTTTATCCTGGTAGCACGTTCCCGTGGGATAACTTCCGACATCCACGCGGGCGAAGCCGCGGGCAGAAGCTAGTCATTTATAAAAAAGTAGGCATCATTAGAAGCCCAATAAGGCTTTTAAGGGAATATAATTTTAAGATTGGTCCTTGGCAACTCTGGACAGAGAGAGGTGGAAAGAGAGTAGAAAGGCCTTTGCCCAACAGTGGGACATTAACGGTTAAAAATAAAATAAATTTTAAAACAGAGTACATCATTAGACGGTAAATAAGTTTTTAGATGATCAGTTAAATATTTTCTTTTGACAAGTGACTCAAAACATTTTTTGATCAACATATGTATTTATGTAGGTATATTATCCGAAGTTTCACTGTGTAAAACCTCCCGATATCTGTTATTGTATTTTCTACCGAGATAAAACCAACGGCGGTAAATGGAAAAATAACAAGCCAACGAAACAACTAGGTATCTTTTATTACTTAGTTATGTGTATACGGTATACCTCACTCTGGCCGCTTTTACGGAGTATTTTATAGGTGAAATAGTTTTATACCTTGCATGGTATTATAGTTTCACAGATTATTTTTCACAGACTAAAAAGCAATTTATTAATTAGGGTTTACGCACGTAAACCTTAATAAAGACATTGATTTTAGTCTTATTAGTTTATTAGTATTCTAGTCTTCTAGTCGGCTTGGGTTATGAAAAACTGAATATGACACATGTTGTATGCACAACATTAGAATATGTTGTGCACATACAACATGTGTCATATTCAGTTTTTGTAAGAGACTCTTTAGCTACGGTTCGCTAGAAGAGCGGTGGCCGCCACATAACTGCCGCAATGACGAATGTCATCGCAATGACGATTGTCATGAAAATTATGGCAGCGGGGTTTGACTTTACGGTGTCAATAAACGGTCTCTTACTTTCATAAATAACAAAGACAGACGATGACGAACGTTGACGATGTTCGATGACGTCATTCATCGGTCATTTTCAGATTCTATGTGCAGGCTACCGCTTTTCTAGCGAACTGTAGCTAAACAGTCCCTTTCAAAAACTGAATTTGCCATTTTAACACCCGGACACTGTAAAGTGTGCCTGCGTTCTTGAATCCGATAAACTGCGTAAAATACAGGGTGGCATCACATCGACGCGCAGCCTGTTTCTATAGATTCAATACATGATTCTGGACGCCCTTGCGTTGAAATTTTTCGTCGGTAATTTAATCCATACATTTTGACCGCGTAGGTATTGCACTTTTCTATAAAACGAACGTTTTTTTTTTTATAACCGACGAAAAATCTCTACGCTAGGGGATCTAGAATCATATG
Organism: Apamea crenata; assembly: GCA_949629185.1. Taxonomy (NCBI): domain Eukaryota; kingdom Metazoa; phylum Arthropoda; class Insecta; order Lepidoptera; family Noctuidae; genus Apamea; species Apamea crenata. The sequence continues at coordinate 19,223,636 of OX451353.1, forward strand.
CTGAATTCATGGTTTCAGTTTGCGCGTCGATGTCCCTGCCACCCTGTATAAAGTAATTTCAGTGTGTTAGCTTAGCAATTCAATTTATTGAATAAACACGACGTCGTGTAACTTCTCATCTTTCCTCGTTCTAGTTTCCCTATGCAGCCTAGTTTGCACAGAGCTGTTTTTATTGAAGGTATTTATGAACAGAAGGAGTTTGCCACTATTTTTTATGGATTGGCAAACGTTCCTACATTCGGAACACTAGCCATACTCAAACCACGCATCACTTTAAGACATTATTAAACGTTTTCCTGTAGCTACAATGTATAGTAGCTACGTATAACGCTTATAAAATGACAGCATAATCAGTCGCAGTCCATAACGTTCCCACTGCTGAGACACAGGCCTCCTCTCTGTCAGAGGAGGTGGGCAGTAATCCACCACGCGGGCCCAGTGCGGGTTGGTGGGTGTCACCTGTGTTTTGGAATTTTTTGGCTCTAAGACATGCTGGTTACCTCACGATGTTTTCCTTTACCGTTTTGAGAGCAATGGTGATTTGTAAGTGTCTGGCTGGGTTTAAACCTATGACCTTATTACTCGCAAGTCACAGCCGTTTCTACTGGGCCACCACGTCAAACTGAAAGTGACCGTGTGAGAATTAAACTTATCACCGACCTAAAATTGATTTGCTTCTTAAGAGCGTTTACAACGTACGGCATTTCATATAGACTTTCAAGTCCTTGTTTTTCGAAATGCATGAACCGATTTTAATGAAACTTCATACGCATAAGCAGGATACATAGTTCTAAAAAGTTAGTAAAGAACATTTTCGAAATGTCTTATTTAAAAAAAGATATATGGAAATATCTGTTTCTATGGAAAATTTAAAATCGGTCGAATTTAGCTGTAACACTATTTTTCGAAAATGTTCTCAATTAACTTTTTAGACCAACATGTATATCCTGCTTATGCGTAGGAAGTTTCATTAAAATCGGTTCATGCATTTCGAAAAACAAGGACTTGAAATTTTGTATGAAATGCCGTACGTTGTAAACGCTCTTAAGAATTTGGCCATAAGAGATATTAAAGCCGTTTTTTGTTGCGTTGCTAGCAATAAGAGAGAATTTTTTATTTTATTTTATATTAACCGTTACTGTCCCACAGCTGGGCAAAGGCCTCCCTACTCTCTTTCCACCTCTCTCTGTCCAAAGTTGCCAAGGACCAATCTTTAATTCTTTTGTTTTTGTATTAAACTATCCATACTGCTTGCTCCGGCAATCGCTAGTGACACTAATCACTATGTAACCCCGAATCTTCTTTATATTATCTTGGTTAATGTTTAAAGAGAAAGCCCTGACACTCATAACACAAGTTTAATCTTAGCTTGGGTGCCAGAGGGAAAAATCAGTGGTATTCTGTCAATTTTTAGGTTTTTAGAGTCTGTTCTTTATAGGTTTGTATATTCTGTTAAATTGTAAACTTGGAAATAAAGCATTATTATTAAGAAAGGAGTCCAGCTCGTTACATAAAAATAATTTCCTAGCCTTCTTCTACGGGACACGTAGGGATTATGGCAGAGGCCCTAGAAGAAGGCTTTCGTTAGGAGCACCTCTATGTAGGTAACTACTATAATATAGGTTAGGAGAATGCTCGGAATAGAGCTAAAGAACTGTATTGGCGCAGTGCGCACTCATAAAATGTTTACTGAATTTTCTTACCGGAGGAAATAAAGCGGAGGTATATAGGTAGGTACGTATTTATTATACGTATTATTTTCAATAACTATACTGCTTTTTTATTTTGACCGCCCTTTTGGTCTCGTGGTCGCAAGCGCGACTGCTGAGCGTGGGGTCCTGGGTTTGACTCCCGGGTCGGGCAAAGTGTTATTGAGTTTTTTAATTAGGAATTTCTTAGGAACAACCTGAAGTTTAGAAGTTGGCGGTGTGATACCCCCGTGCCTCGGAAAGTATGTTAAGCCGTTGGTCCTGCGCCTGATCTCTCTCAGGTCGTGTCGGATTGCCGTCCCATCGGACTATGAGAGTGAGGGGAGTGCACCTGTGTCTGCGCGCACATTTGTGCACTATAATATATCCCGCGCCGAAGGCTAGTTTCCGTTGAGATTGGTCGCCGTGGCTGAAATACGGTCTGAGGACTTTATTTATTTATTTTCAATTACTGAAGTATGACAATATTCCCAGTCGGTCGGTAAACATAAAATAAAGCCAAAATTTTGTAATAGTTTTTTTTTACATTAAGGGCTGATAATTCAAACATCTGATAACTCTATTCGATGAATAATTTTGAAATTTTGACAGTTATTTCATACGAAAAGTCAATTTTATTCCTCGAATAAAAGTTATCTGGCAATGGAAAAATCACCCCTAAGAGTAATTTTAGTTTGTAATGATATTCTGTTTATAGAATTAAGTAAATACAACTAACTTATTTAATAAACAAAGTAGCTATTCCAAAATAACTTGTCCAACAAAGTTTTTTAACAACCCGGAATTCTTCATCAAAATTAAAACCACAACAATGTTTGCTAAGCCTCTTAAATAAAGTTAAAATGTTTGAGGTGAGCCGATGTTTAGGCTCTTCACCCTAAGAGGGAATTATATTAGGAAAAGGGTGAATGTCCCGGTCGCGGTCATAATTTGACCTCTCTCTGCAGTCCTTCTGAAAGTTCCGAAGGATTTGATGGTGGTCGTAAATTTCTTTTTGACGAATATAAAACTGTTTTAATATATTATTTTCTGGTAAAGGAAAGTTTTTCTGAGTTTACATATATATCCGATTACAGAGAAGACTTTTTATTTTTCTTTGAATTATTTATATTCCTTTTACTCAAAAAGCTGTAAGAAAATTAAAAAAAAACTCGGCTAACGAAGGTCTATTGTCGAGTTTGCTCAAACGAACAGACTGTTTTTCTCTCTTCGTTTCGAAATTGAAAGCAACAAACTAAAATCATGTTGCTTTAAAAATTTCTTCAATGTCCACCTATCGTAATCCAAATCTATTGCACCACAAAATCCGTTCTTTTACCTTTAAATCTACCCCCTAAAAACTTAAATAGGCGTTAAGTGAACAACATTGTACCTATCTACTTATACATGTATATAAAAAATAATCCCTATTTCCCTTGGTCACCCCATAACTTGAGAACGACTTTACCGAATTAATCCATCTTTTTTTTTAAGTTTTCTAATACTTTATAGGAGGTTCTTCCTAAAAAAAAAATTAAGAAAGTTGCGTAGAAAATTTAAGAATAACGTATTTACACTAAAACTGCTGAACGGATTTAGTATTGGAAGTGTGTGTGGTATGGGAATGTGGTGGTGTGGTGTATGTGTTTAGTAAGTAAGTGTTTAATTTAGCTACCCTACTGACCCCAACAAGATGAAATTTGACACATGGGTAGCCCATGATCTGGAGAAGTACATAAGCTACTTTTCATCATGGATCGCTGACGAAGACGCGGGCAACAGCTTGTATAACATAAAATCACGCCCTTATCCCTGCCGTAATCCCCGAAGGGTTCGGTAGAGGTGTATCCATAGTATAACCACATTTCGCCAGTTATGTTTAACTCCCAGTAATAAGAGGCGAGCCAATTGCCATCAACCGGACGCAAATCCAGACTCCGGGCTGCGACTTAAGGAAAAGAAAGAATGAAAAAAAGTATTTTATTTAATTTTTTTTTTTTTTTTACTGAGATATATCTGATAGAAAAACCCAATAACACTTTGCCCGACCTGGGAATCGAACCCAGGACCTCATCCTCAGCAGTAGGACTTGCGATCACTATACCAACGAGGTAGTACAGCTACAAATCGCATCTTTAGCCTCTCATTTGTAATTCCATTTCACGTTTACACCCTTGATTTTCCCATATCACCGAACTAACGAACCGTGTTCTCTCTCCTCATACTTAATTGGGGAATATTAATTGCTGCCGAATCCGGGGATGTCCCTGAAGTCATTTGTTAACATCTGTTTCAGGTCATTGGTGTGACCGATAAATGGAGATGGATTGAACACATTAGGCATGTTCTTGATAGATTTTAGTACAATATGTGTGTTAAGGGGCCATGTTAAGGTGGAGGGAGGGTGTCAACTAAGAGTGACATCGTGTGACAAGGGGAGGAACGAGTCATACGCTTCGTGACGTCACTAATATAAATCTAAAGTATTAAAACTATTTTCTTGTATTAATACTTTGTATTGTATTGTCGTTCATACTGGGAAGGGCTTCCCAAATATGTAGTAGGAAATGACCGCGCGGCAGGCCCAGAATGAGATGGCGGGATGAGCTAGACTCCTTCTTGGAGAATTGGCCCGCAATCGTAGACCAGGAAAAGTGGAAATCTAATATTTAAAAATATAATTTATAATATGTGTTTACATTGAAATAAAGGAGATAAAAATTAAAACTCTAAAGTTCTACTTACTGTAACGTTTTTTTTTTAAATATGTACATATTATAAAGTAAGTATGTCAATTATAATGGAAGGTTTCATTTAAAATAGCAAAATATGTGTCGTCACATCTAAAGACGATCACAAAAATGTGACCATCTGTGACAAAGACGGCTCCATAAATTATGAAATTCATGTGACGTAATTTATGGATAGCCCCTAATAGATAGTGGGTTTTGTAGCTAGGAACACGTTCCGCGAGTATTAATAATACAATGTAGGTTTTGATGAGAAATGGGAAAGGTGTATGAGCTCAACTGTCACTAATGAGACAGTATTACTTTTCTATTGTTACCTAATTTAATAAGGCTGCCTAACATACGAGGGGAGAATAAATAACTTGTCGAAGAAAATTTGCCGTTTTTCATTGGATTAAAACAAAGGGACGAGGTTACTGGAAATAAAATCTTAACGAAAATAATAACCTAAGTATTTAAAACGCTAAACTTTTTTAGAAATTGTAGGGCAGAATAGGTAGAAATCTTACTGGTTTGGCCTCTCGCTGAAAATCTGTTTACTTTTAGAAGTTTATAGGTTTGAGGAACAGGGTGTAAAGTTCACTCGTAGGTACTTTATAGAAAAGGGAGGATCCTCCGACCAGACGGGTGTTGTGTCTGGCGGGCAACTGCCCAACGATTGATGTTGGGAAGTTATATATATATGCTAATTGCGCGGTAAACTCTGCTTGCGAGATGCAGGATTTTGCGTGACGTCAGTATGACGCGTTGTTCGCATGTGGCGTTGTAGATACCGCTACAGAGGTTACAAATCAAATCAATACATAAGTACAGGGTGGCAAAGACATCGCAGTGCAAACTGTAACCATAAATTCAGCACATAATTCTAGATCCCCAAGCGTAGAAATTTATCGTCGGTTATAAAAAAAAAAACAACTGTTTTGTATAAAAGTGCAATAACTATGCGGTCAAAATGTATAGAACCGCAAATTTTTTTATTACCCTCCTAAAAATTTCATCGCAGGGGATTCAGAATCATGTTGTACTGAATCCAGATTGAGCGTAGATGTCCCTGCCACCCTGGTACACCGAGAATCAATCAGTTCAGTCTATCGCCATTCACTTCTGGACACAGGCCTCAAGTTCGTCCGACCGATACCGAAAATCAAAAATGGTGAAATTCATATCACGTCAAACTTTAAAATCGACCCGTTTCGCCCCTATTCTTGTTCCTCACAAAGCGGATATAAGGTCTCGACACAACCCCTTTCATTGTTCCACAGTCAAGCTGTAAGACTTCTTGACTTTCACTCTTGAAAGCCAATATACAGCCTGAAAGAAGGTCAAGTTGAAACGGCCTACAGACTGGCTAGAAACTTTAAGCTGTAACTTGGGTACCGTAGAAGAAATCTTTGAAATACATGTTTTGCAAAAGTTTGTAGAACTCTACTTCTCATTATTATGGCAAAAGGAGGGTGAGATTCGTCACACCTGTAAATCTAAGATTAGCTCAAATGATATCAATTCTATTCCTTACAAAATTATTAGTAATTTTCAAGCGAGCAGAGTCGCTTTGGTAGTTGGCTGGCCATGCTTATCGTAGGACCGATGGCCGGTGGAGCAGACGAGTCTAGAGTGGAAACCGCGTATTGGCAAGCGTAGTGTGTCGCCTCCCACCTAGATGGACCGACGACTTTAAGGAGGTGACTGGATGTGGAAGGTGGAGGACAAGGTGTTGTGGCGCAGCCTGGGAGAGGCCTATGATCGCCAGTGGACTGCGATAGGCTGAGTTGATTGAATTGTGAATCTCTACAAGGTATACAACACAATTCACTTTGAATTTTCAAAATACTCACATTCATTTTCTCACACAAAATAAACACGACCCTAAGTATCACCGACAAAAAATCACAAACAAATCTCAACGTAAAAAAACATAGTTCAACTTAAGTTCGCTCAACATGTCTGCCAACGTAACAAAGCTTATTTCACGTCTTTCAGACCCGAATCCTTAGTGCAAGTTATTCGAGCGTGCTTGTCGCTCCCAAAGAGGTCGTTAAAAGATGGTCGACCTCACTTATTAAGTTAGAGCTTCATTTGTTTCTTGTTTATGTTCACACTAAATGGATATCAACTTTAGCAATAATAAGCATTAATTTTGCGTAATGTCACCCTTGCGGTTGCGTGTTTCAAGCTATGTCTGTATATATTTGACGGCACGGTTGGCGCAGTGGCTAAGCGATTGACTGCTGCGCTGCGTGTCGCGGGTTCGATTCCCGCACGGAACAAATATTTGTATGACCTACATGTATTTGTTCCGAGTCTGGGTGTTTTTCTATCTATAATACGTATGTATTTACAAAAAAAAATTGTATATAAGTAGTTTATCAGCCATCTTGTTACCATAACACAAGCATTAGGTTGCTTAGCTTGGGACAAATGGTGCTGTGTGAAATGTCCAGGGATATTTATTTATTTATTTATTTATTTATAGCAGCTAATACATACTGTTGCCTCCAAAACTTAGTTGACATTTTTCCACCTCAGCTGTGACACACCACATTATGATTTAAAATTTTAGTGATCCAAATGTTTGAAATGCAAATAGTCAAGTAATCCCTTAGGAGTACCTGATTATTTTTTATTTTAAATCATAATGTGACTGAGCTGAAGAGGAAAAATGTCAAATAACTTGTGCAGACCACTGTATATAAATAGACAGTCACAATAACACGGGTACCTACTTGAACATGTTTCATCATCATTTTCTTGGCGTTAATCCAACTTATTTAGGGTCCGCGCAACATGTCTTTTTCTTCCATACTTTTCTATTAGTCGTCATCTCGGTAGTAACTCGCTTTCTAGCCCTGTCATCTTCCACACAGTCCATACTTCGAATATGTAATTTTTTAAAGCAGATTAAAAAGAACTTGCTGTTACACATTCGCATCTCGAAGGGCATAAAAAAGTAGCAGCAGTGACATCGTGTGACAAGAGGACGAACGAGACATACGCTTCGTGACGTCACTAATATAAATCTAAAGTATTAAAACTATTGTCTTGTATTAATACTTTGTATTGTATTGTCGTTCATACTGGGAAGGGGTTCCCAAATAGCAGGAAATTACTGCGCGGCAGGCCCAGAATGAGATGGCGGGATGAGCTAGACTCCTTCTTGGAGAATTGGCCCACAATCGTAGACCAGGAAAAGTGGAAGGAGGGAAGGGAGGCCTCTGCCCTGCAGTGGTACCACACGGGGTCATAATAATAATAAGCTAAAGCTATAAGCTTTCTCTGGAGCCCTGACCACCGGTAGCTTGGACTCTGTTTCCGATACCGGTGGGCTACTATTTTTTATATTTTTAAATGTTTTTTATACTTTTTATATTCTAATATTTAAAAATATAATTTATAATATGTGTTTACATTGAAATAAAGGAGATAAAAATTAAAACTCTAAAGTTCTACTTACTGTAACGATTTTTTTTTAAATATGTAGGTACATATTATAAAGTAAGTATGTCAATTATAATGGAAGGTTTCATTTAAAATAGCAAAATATGTGTCGTCACATCTAAAGACGATCACAAAAATGTGACCATCTGTGACATAGACGACTCCATAAATCATGAAATTCATGTGACGTAATTTATGGATAGCCCCTAATAGATAGTGGGTTTTGTAGCTAGGGACACGTTCTGCGAGAATTAATAATACAATGTAGGTTTTGATGAGAAATGGGTAACACGTATGAGCTCAACTGTCACTAATGAGACATTATTACTTTTCTATTGTTATCTAATTTATTAACGCTGCCTAACATACGAGGGGAGAATAAATAACTTGTCGAAGAACATTTGCCATTTTTCATTGGATTAAAAACAAAGGGACGAGTTTATTGGAAATAAAATCTTAACGAAAATAATAACTTAAGTATTTAAAACGCTAAACTTTTTTAGAAATTGTAGGGCAGAATAGGTAGAAATCTTACTGGTTTGACCTCTCGCTGAAAATCTGTTTACTTTTAGAAGTTTATAGGTTTGAGGAACAGGGTGTAAAGTTCACTCGTAGGTACTTTATAGAAAAGGGAGGATCCTCCGACCAGACGGGTGTTGTGTCTGGCGGGCAACTGCCCAACGATTGATGTTGGGAAGTTATATATATATGCTAATTGCGCGGTAAACTCTGCTTGCGAGATGCAGGATTTTGCGTGACGTCAGTATGACGCGTTGATCGCATGTGGCGTTGTAGATACCGCTACAGAGGTTACAAATCAAATCAATACATAAGTACAGGGTGGCAAAGACATCGCAGTGCAAACTGTAACCATCAATTCAGCACATAATTCTAGATCCCCAAGCGTAGAAATTTATCGTCGGTTATAAAAAAAAAAACAACTGTTTTGTATAAAAGAGCAATAACTATGCGGTCAAAATGTATAGAACCGCAAATTTTTTTATTACCCTCCTAAAAATTTCATCGCAGGGGATTCAGAATCATGTGGTACTGAATCCAGATTGAGCGTAGATGTCCCTGCCACCCTGGTACACCGAGAATCAATCAGTTCAGTCTATCGCCATTCACTTCTGGACACAGGCCTCAAGTTCGTCCGGCCGATACCGAAAATCAAAAATGGTGAATTCATATCACGTCAAACTTTAAAATCGACCCGTTTCGCCCCTATTCTTGTTCCTCACAAAGCGGATATAAGGTCTCGACACAACCCCTTTCATTGTTCCACAGTCAAGCTGTAAGACTTCTTGACTTTCACTCTTGAAAGCCAACATACAGCCTGAAAGAAGGTCAAGTTGAAACGGCCTACAGACTGGCTAGAAACTTTAAGCCGTAACTTGGGTACCGTAGAAGAATTCTTTGAAATACATGTTTTGCAAAAGTTTGTAGAACTCTACTTCTCATTATTATGGCAAAAGGAGGGTGAGATTCGTCACACCTGTAAATCTAAGATTAGCTCAAATGATATCAATTCTATTCCTTACAAAATTATTAGTAATTTTCAAGCGAGCAGAGTCGCTTTGGTAGTTGGCTGGCCATGTTTATCGTAGGACCGATGGCCGGTGGAGCAGACGAGTCTAGAGTGGAAACCGCGTATAGGCAAGCGTAGTGTGTCACCTCCCACCTAGATGGACCGACGACTTTAAGGAGGTGACTGGATGTGGAAGGCGGAGGACAAGGTGTTGTGGCGCAGCCTGTTAGAGGCCTATGATCGGCAGTGGACTGCGATAGGCTGAGTTGATTGAATTGTGAATCTCTACAAGGTATACAACACAATTCACTTTGAATTTTCAAAATACTCACATTCATTTTCTCACACAAAATAAACACGACCCTAAGTATCACCGACAAAAAATCACAAACAAATCTAAACGTAAAAAAACATAGTTCAACTTAAGTTCGCTCAACATGTCTGCCAACGTAACAAAGCTTATTTCACGTCTTTCAGACCCGAATCCTTAGTGCAAGTTATTCGAGCGTGCTTGTCGCTCCCAAAGAGGTCGTTAAAAGATGGTCGACCTCACTTATTAAGTTAGAGCTTCATTTGTTTCTTGTTTATGTTCACACTAAATGGATATCAACTTTAGCAATAATAAGCATTAATTTTGCGTAATGTCACCCTTGCGGTTGCGTGTTTCAAGCTATGTCTGTATATAGCAGCCAATACATACTGTGGCCTCCAAAGGTTAGTTCACATTTTTCCACCTCAGCTGTGACACACCACATTATGATTTAAAATTTTAGTGATCCAAATGTTTGAAATGCAAATATTCAAGTAATCCCTTAGGAGTACCTGAGTATTTTTTATTTTAAATCATAATGTGACTGAGCTGAAAAGGAAAAATGTCAAATAACTTGTGGAGACCACTGTATATATAAATAGACAGTCACAATAACACGGGTACCTACTTGAACATGTTTCATCATCATTTTCTTGGCGTTAATACAACTTATTTGGGGTCCGCGCAACAATTCTTTTTCTTCAATACTTTTCTATTAGTCGTCATCTCGGTAGTAACTCGCTTTCTAGCCCTGTCATCTTCCACACAGTCCATACTTCGAATATGTAATTTTTTAAAGCAGATTAAAAAGAACTTGCTGTTACACACTCGCATCTCGAAGGGCAAAAAAAGGTAGCATCTTTCTTAATAAAAACTTGCTTTAAGTTGCTAAATCACTGCTCGAGAAAATCGCCTGGTGAGTCCCGCCTATACTATGATTCTTGCACGCAAATTCTCGCGTCGCAACAGTCGACAATCTCCTGTCGTGTAAATGGGCCTTCAATATAGTTATTCCGGTTAAATGTTTGAATGCACTACGTATATCACTTATTTCAAAGGGGTTTCAATTCGTCTACTTACATAATTTAAAAAGCTAAAAGTCTTAAAATAATAATAATGTAAGTATACGTAATATACAAAGGAGGGGAAATAAAATTAAAGGGCATCAAAAAATTCGTCCACATCGCTGTCAGTAGGAAAAGTGCCCAAAAGGCTGGCAGCATTGGCACGTTGCATGGCAATGCTGATTTGTTGGCCAAAACACAGGCTAGCCCTCTGGTCACGTGAAAAGTCGCTTCAGTCGCGTCCCATGTTAAAGTGGAACCACCAAAACTCACCATTTTGTCCAACTTACGATGAAAAGCTGGTTTAAATTAAAATACGATGAAAATGCGTTTTTCTTTTGTGAACTAACTCAATTATTTTTGCCTGTCATCGTAACTCTAATTTATGGTTTGTGAAGTCAGGTAAGATCCTTTAATATGTAAGTTATTCAGATCATAAAGTAGGGTATAATCGACTGACCTCGACTGAGGTCACTAGTTAAGTTAACTACTAGAAGTTATGGGTTCTACGACCGTGATTTGAACATAAAAATACGTTTTATATTGTTATTGTTTTGAGATGAAATTAGAGGTTGGTACTTAATTGAATTGAGTCTTGTTGGACGTAAAAGTTCATAAACACGTGTTTTTATTTCTTATCAGTTTAAAGCTTTCTCGTAATTTCACATTGCACCCACCAGTGCTCTGCTCTATCTCCTTTATAGTTCTGTTGTCCTAGTACTTTACCTTTCTTTTTCTTTTCATAATCTGAGGTGCAATTCTAGTAATTTTAAGAACGTTCACAGTCTAATCTCAGTCTCAATCTGTCAAAAATACCGCTAAGTTCCTTACATTTTTGACAAATTTGGACATCGACTGTCGCTGAGATGAGATTGCGACTAGATTTTGAGTGTATTTCATGAACCTTCTGGTACTTTACCCAAAATCTGTAAAAACTAAGAAAAACCTTTGCAGAAAAGGCCTTGGTGTTCTTTTCTGAATAAAATTCAACCAAGTGTTGATCAAAGCAGCCAACGAGTAGCCTACCTCCCAAAATTGGCTTAAAGGCGAAAATTCAGTGACAGATCTAGCATAGAATACGACACTACATGCGATGCCGTCGCTAGCCTAACAGCTTAGCTTTGTACACGAAGTAGATTGCACTAAAAGCTGCTTTCACGTGAAATTTAATCCCGTTTAGCAGGAACAGAAGATAGTGCATTCTTATTGTACTCCATATGAATAAGCATAAAACCACTCCACATGAAGAAACAGTAAAAATATATGGGACTGACATAAGCTATCGACAAGCTTATGTCAATCTTGTTGAAAGTCGTTGCAGACACGAAACGCTTTAAAAGCGATTGCCACTTGTCTAGGTCCTCTTCTGGAACACGTCTAGTAAGTACCCAGGTCTTATATTTATTGCGAAATCGCCCGATTGAAGATTTTTATTTGGAACCTGGGACACCTACTGTTGCGCCATTTTGATTTTTTACATCTTGTTGCATTGATGTTTGAAGTGATCACTTTGGACGTTTAAAGTAGGCAATCGAACATCAATGGAACAAGATGTGAGTAAGTTAAAAAAATATGGATGACACGTGATCCACTTTGAACGTTAATAACTTGAAAACATGACATTTTATGGGGTTTGGTTTTATTGTGTTTCTTGAAAACAAAAACGAAATGGCGGGCAGGTAGGTATGCCACAGATCTTCAAAGTCCTTTAAAACCTTATCATTAGCCAGTCATTACTCTCGACCAAACAATGTAGTACTTACTAACACCGCCCATTATTCAACTGAAAACTAAATTCAAATAAAATGCCATGTAATGGAGTAGATTAAGTTACATAGAAGACTGAATTACAAAGATAATGTCTTGCGGCGGGGCGCTCAACATTTTGTAGTCCCTTGAGTGATGGCATTTTTGTATTATTTTTGTTATAATCTTTAATTGAAGAGCTGTGTTTATTTTGAGTACCTATTTTTCTTTCATGAAAAATGGTATTGTTAAATTTTTATTAACGTTTATTATTGTAAACCCCGTTGTAATAGTTACAGATATTATACCTACTAACATGCTTTGATGCTCATGAGAAGCGCGGAACCGGTTGAAGTGGCGGTGCTTGGGGAGCCGTATGTCCAGCAGTTCGTCGTTCGGCTGAAATGATGATGATGACATGCTGTTTCTATAGTCTTACCTACGTCTGTATTTGGCATCATATAACTTTTAGAAAGTAGGTGCCCAGTGCTCTGGTGACCTAACACACCTTTCTCGTTTTAATAGGATAAGGTATATTGGGTAAAAGTAGAAGGTAAATGGCTATATTGAATTACTGGGCTGATTTTTCCATCGCCAGATAACTTTTATTCGAGGAATATTTACCTTTGACAGTTTTTGTATGAAATAACTTTCAAAATTTCAAAATTATTCCTCGAATAAAGTTATCAGATGATTGAAAAATCAGCCCTTCACAAAAAATGGTAAACTATAACTTACTTGTTAGTCAATTTATGGCAATGGTTTTTATTTTCAATACAATTATGCATTTTCGCAAACTCAAACTCAAAGTATTTATTTCAATTAAACCAATAACAGGTACTTTTAAATTGTCAAGGGGTCGGTCAGTCGCTGAGCATTCAATTCAAACTCGAACTTAAATATTTCTTGTTAATCCAGGGAAGACCATTTTCATAGATTTATAGCCATAGCTCCCCAAGATGGCGTACCTGCATAAAAGCATGCCAACTATGCCATAAATAATGTTATGGTGCACTCGAATCTCACATAACAATAACATTTTAACCACAAACAACTCGTATCATTTAATGCAGACACAATCAGTATGAACCATAAAAGTATTAACAATGGTAAACTTCTACATAAAGGCAGGGATTGAGCAGAAAACCTTTAAAAAGCGATATTTTAAATAACTCTAACTAGCTCTAACTTTGCTGCTTTTATGGAAAAAAAATCTATCTGCCTAGCTTTTCCCAACTTTGTTGGGTTCGGGTTCCGATCTAACCGGATGTAGCTGAATACCAGTATTTTACATGGAGCAACTGCCTATTTAAACTCCAGAACCCAGTTTCCGGGTAACACACACCACACATTTTCACATACACACCCCTTGGTAAAACTGTTTGCCACTACCCTGCTTCTGGCTACCCTTAACAACTCTCAAAGATCTACAAATGATAGCCAGGACTAACGGCTTAACGTGCTTTCCGAGGCTCAGAGGGGTTTGGATTTGGGCAATTTAAGTAAAAAAAAAATCTCTGACTACATTCAACCTAGAGTTGAGCCGAGCGTAGCCTTGAGTACAGCTAGTCTCTCAATAAAAAGTGTCAATAAAGAAAACAAGGAACCTAATTTAGGGACAGAAATAGCCACAAAATGAAATATTAGACGTCTTCATACCGTATCTCGATCAAAGTTACATCCCAGAGAGATTCTGAAGCAATTTTTCACGAATGACAGGATTATTACGTGTAGGAACATTATCCTGGTTTCAACGTTTCCCTTTGATCATGTCACTCTAATTTGCTGTGCAGCGCTTGAAGCGAAGTAATTGTTCCTTCACACTTGTTTACAAAACGCGGAGTTTCAGTATCAAAGTAATGTCAGGGGCAAGTGTAGTGATATTTTGTTTGTGTAAATATCTCTGAATGAGCAAATGCTTTTGGTTTGCTTTTGGACTAATTACAAACGGGTAATTAGTCGTAGTAGGTAGATTTAAATTTAATACATTAGAATTTCTGTTGAATGAAGATTTTTCCAGGATACTTATTAATTATATTGGTTGCGCTGGTATGGGCATGTGAATAGATGAGGAAAATGTCGTGAGGAAAGTTTTGAGTATGAATGTCGATGGCTATAAGAGTAGGGGAAGATCAAAGAAACGAGGGATGGATTGTGTGAACGATGGAATGGTTAGAAAGGGGGTGACTACCGAGATGACTAATAGAAAAGTATGAAAGAAAAAGACATGTTGTGCCGAGCCTAAATAAATTGGGAGGAAGAAGAATGATGATGATTTAATAATTTTGTTCGTAAAATTGAGCAACATTAAATTGTATGAAGCTCACATACGGCCTGGTTAGAAAACGAACTACATAGGTAGGCAAATCAAATCCTGAAAATTATAGGTTTCACTTAAAATCAGTCAGAATTGAACACTGATATTCTGGATTTGAGTCTAGATTCGTATTAATATAGTTGAACATCGTGCTAGAATTGTGTTTCCTTAAAATAAAGATATATCAGTAACTATATGGTAATTCCTTAAAATATAGAACTCAATTAATGAGTAAACGGAAATATGAAATGTCTTTTTCAATAATAAAACTAGGCATGCTTCATTTCTCATATTTCCCTAAAACGGTTTTAATGGCGCTCTTGGAGGTTATTTTATTTTAATTACGCCGAGATTTTTTTTTAATTTGGCGAGTATTTCTAAGCTGTTTGGGTAAAATATTATCTGTTGAAGATATTTAAGAGATAATTAAGTACTGGTACTACATAATTACGGGTACCTTTCTTTGCCTTTTACAGCATCAGTATTTATAAGTAACTTTATTTATTTAACCATTTATGTACACGAATAATATATATAAGCATACAAGAAAAAAGGAACAGAAAAATACGTACAAAGGTGATACTTATTTCTAAAGAAATCTTTCAGCATATCTGGATCATCTGATATACGTAGATAAAATGAACAAGCATACAAAAAAAAAACATACAATCATCCGAACATAGTACCTCCTCCTTTTTGTGAAGTCGAAATTAAAATACATAGAATGAAAAAACAATTCACTTGTCTGTCATTGAATCATTTTAAATAAGTGTTTTTATTCATTTGTGTTTTTATCGGTACAAATTGATATCATTATTTTGTGATGTGAAAAAAAAAACATAAAATATTATTATTTGTTCTTTGTCTCATCTACTGCAGGTGTAAAAAAGAGAGTTCATCGATTCAGACTGTTCTCTCAAAGCAGGCACACATACACATTGTTACAATCTCTCACAACGCACGCAAGCACGCACGCGTTTGATCTCTCATAACGCATAGATACCATGTAAAAAGAAAGAAAGAAAATACATTTATGTACGAGTATAGTTACCAAATGAGATAATTAACTGCACTGAAACTGCCATTCTAAGCTTAAAGCATACTGTCAGGTACTATACTGAGAGGAAGACGCCGTATACGTGTGCTTCCTTGACTTATCGAAAGCTTTTGACCTTGTTGTATATGACCTTATGTGGGATAAGCTAGGAGGTGCGCGTGTGCCGGCAGATACCATCTCCCTGCTCAGATACTGGTACTCAAACCAGAAAAACCAGGTGAGATGGGCCGGTACGTTGTCGGACGAATACAGGTCGGAATGTGGCGTCAGACAGGGTGGGTTGAGTTCACCTCTTTTGTTTGATTTGTACGTCAACCAGCTATTTGAGAAACTCAGTAGCACTCATGTCGGATGCTATATTGACGGTACCTGTGTCAACAATATTAGTAATGCAGATGACATGGTCCTGCTGGGTCCCTCGATAAACGCATTGAGGAAACTACTTTATATCTGCGAGCAATATGCAGAAGCACATGGACTAAAATACAATTCCAAAAAGAGCGAGCTGCTGATCTTCAAAGCAGGCAAACATCGTCCTACCCACGTGGCTGCAGTATACCTCAATGGCGTTGCACTAAGGCGGGTTGACAAATTTAAATATCTGGGGCATATTGTGACGGATGACCTCAAGGATGACGGGGTATAGAGCGGGAACGCAGGGCGTTGGCGGTGAGAAGTAACATGCTTGCTCGCAGGTTCGCTCGATGTACAATTCAAGTAAAGATAACGCTCTTTAAAGCGTATTGTCAATCTTTTTACTCGAGTGGCCTGTGGGTGAGCTATACGCGACGATCCTATGACACTTTGCGGGTTCAATATAACAATGCTTTCAGAATGTGGTTAAGGCTACCGTGGCACTGCAGTGCCTCCGGAATGTTTGCAGAAGCCCACACGGACGGCTTCAAGGCCATAATTTGCAAAAAATCGCCTTCTTTGCTGCAGTGCTAAAAATAGCATTCTGAAAGTCATTGCTGCTCGATTTGACTGCCCCATTCAAAAACACTGGGTGAGGGTAGTGAATGGTTTTGTATAGTAGTCTACTTATAGATAAGTACTAACAATACTAACATAATTGTAAGCTAATATTGTTGCTAATATGTACTAACAAGATATGGATTTTAATTATCCGAAATAAATTATTCTATTCTATTTACACATCGTATAGTAATATCAAACGAGACCGCTGTGCACTATGTCATACAGTCCAATTTGTGAAAATATTTCTTTTCTATTTTATTGACAAAAGAATGTTTAAATTAATAAAGTTTTGTATTGCGCTGTTAAATGAATAATAAAGTTTTATATTGCGCTATTTGTAACTTACTCGTATACTGTACAAGTTGTTACTAATGTAGGTATCTAATAAAATAAAAACATAAAAAAAAAAAAATGGGAGATAAGCCAAATACGAGCTGGCAACACACAGAAAAGAGGGGAAGGCTATAGGGAGACTTTTGCCCAGCTGTGGGACAGTAAAGGTTGACGGTTTAACTTTCTTATAAAAAGCTTTCGGTAAAAGGCGAAAATGATGGCATGGATTGCCCAGGGTTGGTGAGTTACCTGAGCATAGTTTGCTTAGACAGTCCGCCAGAGTTCAAAATTATTGACCTTTTTTCCCATATTGGATTTTTCCTTTATCCTCAAAAGATGCAATGACTTGTTCCACAGTTGCGATCTTGATGGATCAAAATAATCACACAAGTGAATCACACACTGTAGGTACACGACACAATGATATGGAACGCGAGACAGTTTCTAAGCACGTGTTGTCCGTTCGATGCCCGATGACCAAGAGCCACACGCTGCTCTGTAGGGTTCTCGTCCACTTGCACAAACGTCAGGATCGAACGTCAACTCGGATACCGGATACGACTCGATTGCGATACGGCCATCCTGCCACCTAATAAGATGAAAAGTGGGTACAAATGCTGGGTGTTTTTATAATAACATTATCAAAACACCCAGCATTTGTAAGCGATAACGCAGTAGGTATTCTATTTTTCATTGTTCTATTATAATTTGACGTTTAAATATATCTTTTTTGTTTGTATAATGTTCTAGTACCCTATTGATAGTATCGTGCTTTCCTATAATTTAGTTAATGCGAGATCTATATTACAACAAAAACTTTGGGTTAATGCTGTGTATGTATGTTTAGTTGGTAAGTCTTTATATAAATAAATCAATCAAAAGTTAGATATTTGGTTTATTTTGTTGAAAATACTTATTCTTTAATACCCGTATTGAATATCATGTATCGGTAGATCCTCGAATCCCGGATCATTTTCATTCAAGGGGTAGGTACTTTGAAATTATCGGAAAGCTGAAGAAGGTAATCCTAGGCTCTTATCTTGACCAGTCATGCTTTTGATCTTTATCATAAGAGTATCGAGTACTCTGGTATCGAGTATGAAAGTAGATGGCTATAAGAGTGGGCCGCGGGTTGTTCGAAAGAGATACCGTGGCCCCTGGCACCACAGGCAACTGAAGGAACACGGGTGGGTTTTCGTCAGTAAAAGTTTGACACGCCCTTCCGCTCAGCCCAGAGCAGGAGAGGTCATTTGATGATTTCCCACCCAAAAATCCAAATAATAATTGTACTGTTACTGTTAGCCTGCATCATCAGACTGCTGGACAAAGGCCTCTTCCCATGACTTCCAGCTCTTTCGATCCAGGGCTAAAGTGGACCACTGGTCGTTTGTTTTCTCCAGCTCGTCCCGCCATCTTCTACGGGGTCTGCCGCGACGCGTTCTGGCTGTGTCAGGGCTCCACATAGTGGTAATTTTGGCACACAGATCATTGTGCATACGGCAGACGTGGCTAGCCCAAATAACTAATAATTTTAGTTATTATTTTTAGCTTGAGTTTTCATTGTATTTGGATAATGGAGTGGCTAGCTGACATAAATGGCAAACAATTTAATTAAATGTTCTGTGTCTCGTATAATTACGTTGTATACCTACCATTACATAGAATCCAGTTTTTCTAACTGAACTTTTCTTATCCATAGAGATCTACGTTTTGGAATGGGCGACTAGCTTCAACTTTCTGACTAACTGACCGACTATTTAATTTTGACAATTCAAAATTGCCTGTAAATGATTTAATTGAAATAAATGATTTGAGTTTGAGTTTAAACAGACAGCTGTGCTGCTGGGGAGTTTGTTGCGCCACTTCTTCTTCTCAGCGAAAGTACTAGTAAGAAGGAAAACTACTTACCGTATTTGGATGAAATTTGTCACACAGACAGTTGATTAACATTTAAGATACCGTTATCTCGATATTCCCACGGGATTGAAACTTATACGGGTCCGCGAAGCGCTGCTAGTCTTATCTATCTTCTATAATATAAAAATGAATCGCTGAATATGTTGCTAATCGCAAATCTCGAGAACAGCTGATCCGATTTCGCTAATTCTTTTTTTAGAATATTCCTTGAAGTACGTGAAGAGGATGGTTCTTACGGAACAAAAAATGTAAGGAAGTTGCTTCGCGCGGATGAAGTCGCGGGCAAAAGCTAGTATATAAATAAAACAAAGTCGGGATAGTTATACCGTTTATAAACGTTCCCACTGCTGGGACACAGCTCCTCTCTGTATGAGGGAGTGGCCATAATCCACCGCGCAGGCCCAGTGCGGGTTGGCAGATATGTCACATGTCTTCGAATTTTTAGTTCTAGGACATGCCAGTTTCCTCACGATGTTTTCCTGCGACACAGTATGTTGCTTCTGTTGAAGCCAGCGCTACACTGACTTCAGGTTTGCTAACTAGCGAAGTTTTAACGTCACTTCCGGAGCGCGTATTTTTTTTTTCATTCGGCAGTAGCGTACTCTACCCAGCTAATAACAACAGTTTTCGATTACCACAATGCGAGTAAAAATGCCAATTTCCCCTTTGATCATTTATTGTGATCATACGGCCAATATATCTTAGCCCTTACCTAGCTTAGCATGTTCCCGTGTTTTATTTATTTTAGCTGACCCGACATTCCGTCGTCCTTTCAATAACTCATACGTAAATCCGATAGAAAAAAGAACGCACAGTTTTTTCCGAATATGAACAAAATTTTAAAAATCTTGCCATCAAAACTTAATTTGGACTGTTACGTGTTTGTAAAACCAAAAAATAGCCAAATCGGTCCAGCCGCTCTCATGTGATACTGATGTGCTTACCAACGAGCAGCATTTCATTTTTATTTATATATACATATATAAGGTAGATAGACGTACCTACATAACGGATAATAGATACAGAGACGACATATAACTTATGTGTTACCTACTTATTTGTATACAGTGTGGCGATTAGGTTATCACATGAATTGAAACCACGTATTCTACATAACGTATATTAAACATACACAATTAAAAGAATTAAATAACAATTAACATTTTAGTCGTGGGACCTTTTTTTCGTTTCAGTATTTACCTAACAACATTAAACTTAATTTGTGTTTACTTAGTAACAATAACATAAAGTTTGTGTTGAATTCTTGAAACCATTGCCTCACGCGTGTCTAGTGACTTATTATCAAGGATGGTTTATTTCATGACAATTTTTACGCTAATTATTTTATTTGTTTTTTTTTCTATTTTTAGTAAAATTTATATTTTATTATTTTAACAGACTTTTAACAACTTGTAATGACCGCTGTATTATTTAATGTGATAACCTAATCGCCACTCTGTATATTGAAAAGATAAAGGTACTTCAAATTAAGTAATAAATAATAATTAAATATTTTTTTTTACTTACTTTTAACTACTTGTAACGACTGCTGTGTTATTTAATGTGATAACCTAATCGCCACTCTGTATAACTTACATATGTATGTGTGAAGAGCGGGCGTTTTTGGGGGATTTTTTTTCGTAATTTTGACGTTCAAAAAGTGATGATTCTCAGCCTAATTTGAATAAAAGACTTTTGATTTTGATTTTGTTCTAGTTTGATTGGAATTAACAATACTTACTTAACATCCCGTCTGTATTTCCCGAAAGCGAAACCGAAACCGGGGGCGACCCTATTATCATCACCCGGGTACTAATCCGGACTCCGGGTTGCTATTAAGAAATACCATTTTTTTATGTATTTTAAATAGCTGCGCCCCGCGGTTTCACCCGCATAAGTTTCGATCCCGTAGGAATATCGGAAAGTATCGTATATGTCAATCCTGGTTATAAACCATCTGTGTGCCAAATTTCATCCAAATCCGTTTAGTCGTTTTTGCGTGAAAGAGTAACAAACATCCATCCATCCATCCATCTATCCATCCGTAACGTTCGCGTTTATAATATTAGTAGGATAGGATTGTTTATTAAATAAGGAAAAAAACTAACTACCTATAAACAGAAACTTCACAAACCTCAATAAGTTTGTCCGGATGGAAATATTAATGGTTAAAACATAGTTCATAAAACATTGTGAGGTAGTTAGTAAATAATAACAAGAAAAGTACAAAAACAATGACGGCAACGGCGTGGTCAGACAGCCCGTCGATGCTAATTACGCATTGAATGAGATTAAAATATAATTACCTACATTTTCAAACAGAAACAAATAATTTAAACTTTATTTTTTTACAATTATTATTTGTTATTTCCGATTGAATTTTCGTTGGAACATCATTAATCAGAATAGGTAGGTAATAAATAAGATGGATAAGACCAATATCATTGGATAAGACCCAACAAAACTTTGCCCGGCTCGGCAATCCAACCCTTCTTAGTGAACTAATTATTTATTTATAGGCCCTAATAACTTAATAAGATAAATCCGACCTTCCAGGAAGTGGACTTAATATACGGCCTGTTTATACCGGTCGCTGGTACTTACAGGTTCTCGTAATACCGTGCCATTATATTCAGGTAATGGATTAGCAATCCCTCTCGTACCTGAGAGTGAATAGTATAGTGTTTCTAATCAAACTGACACATTTGATCGAGTGGTTCAAGAGACGAACATTAATGGCGACTTCATTAATGCCATCTATATCGTCATCAATATTAAATTATGTAGGAAAATATAAGAAGGGCTCGTGGCTACATAATAATGTTACGAGCTTCGGGTTCGTGACAATAAAACTGCCGATATAAATTACCAAAAATGACACTTTAATTAATCAACACAAACACTAATTATAAAACACAATTATTACACTTAAGTCGCACTTGAAGATCGCTTTCGATGTATTCGCATGTATCGCTTCCAACACACTGTGTCGAATCGCGGTTATTCCCGGCTTTATTATAGTGCAGCAGATTGTTCTAGTACCTTCTATTGTAGAAACATCTAGAATGTTCGGGTATATACTGGCCCCGACTGACCTCTGTCGATAGTTCTAGAATCGAAATTTCTAGAAGGATCTATTTATTCTACTACTCGATACTAGATGGCGCTAGTGGTAAATTAGTTCTGCTACTTGATAATAGATGGTGCTAGTGACCATTAGTTTTTCCACTTGATACTAGATGGCGTTAGTGGTAGCTAAGGTCACCATGTATCAGGCATTAATTGTGGAGCGCAACAATAACAATCGCACTGGTCGATCGAAGGTTATGCTACATTGGCCGTGGTCGGTTCGTGGTTGGGTGACCATCCATTACATATTGAGAACGCTCCGTGCCTCGGAAAGCTCATTAAGTTTTGAAAGAAAGAAAAAGTATTTATTGCGACTCGTACAGAAACATCATAAAACTAAACTAAACACAATAAAAAATTAAAAAAACCAAATTATATATAAAAAAAGTAACAAAACCGAATTATAAAAAAAAAGGAACAAAAAGAAAAATGAAACAGAAAGGCCTGTACGAGGCCAAAAGGCTCCTATCTCAGCATGATGCTACGACATTTAAAAAATAAATGTCGCAGCTCTGGTATTCTGATAGGGCCCGCTGTGATGTCACGGGCAATTACAGTAATAAATAAATAAATAAGCTATTTTATTATTTAAACATATATAATTATGTAAAATATTATCAAATAAAATAAATAATTTATTCATTCTTAATCCGCGCCAGACGTACGCGCCAGACGTTTTGGTCTCGCTGACATTTGTAGATCTGTGACAGTCGTTGCGGGTAGTCAAAAGCAAAAGTTTGACAACCAGTCTTGCCAAGGGGTATCGTGTTACCCAGTTCAGTAACTGAGTAACACGATACCCCTTGGCAAGATGGTTTGTCAGACTTTTGCAGTCGCTATCTGACCTCGCGTACCTAGTGGTAGTGGCAGCATCCGGTTAAACTGGAAGCCGACCCCAACATGTTGACAGCAACACAGTTGAGGCAAAGCTAGGCAGATTTATATTATAGGAAAAAATGAGAAATAAATTAGTACATGTATAATAAAAAAAATAGTACTACACCTCCTATGTAGCCAGCTAAGTGGCGCCAGTGACAGAAAAGTTGAAAGGAAATCGTTTGGCTTGGTATGGGCATGTGATGAGAAGGGACGAAACGCATGTGACTAAAAGAGTGATGAATATACATGTCGATGGGTGGAGAGGGAGAGGAAGGCCGAATAAAAGATGGATGGACTGTGTGAGGAATTATATGAAAGAGAAGGGAGTAAATGATAGCGTGACGGTTGACAGCGGAGAATGGAAGAAGAAGACGTGTTGCGCCGACCCCAAGTAACATGGAATAAGGGCAGGAAGATTATGATGATGACCTCCTATGTAGGTAGGTACCTACTATAGGTACATCTCTACCTAACACATCAGGAAAACATGCGTAGCGTTACGTTGTTTTGTTTATGTTGTATGACATGTTTAATTTCCTGTGACGTTATATGAAATAAGATACGTGCTGGATCACAAGAAATTCAATTAACCTACAGCTGTACCCACGATACATAAACCTAGGCACATTCATAAACAGCTTCATAATACTGTATTAATTTTAAGTTTATGAATATAATTTCGTTTTAAAACCACTAACTCTACACATTAGATATGTTAAAGAACATTGTCTAGTAGCACAATGCTCAAAATACATCTGTTTACATTCTTAAGTTTAAACTTTAGATTGTTAGCAGAAGGCCAATTCCCGTAATTAAACACGTTCAAACGTTCTAGTCGCAATCTCATCTCGGCGACAAGCAATGTCAAAAACATCGTCACAAAAGACACGTCAAAAATGTACTGAAATTAGAGATATTATTATGACAGATTGAGACTAAGATCAGACTGTGAACGTTCTTAAAGTTACGAGAATTGCCCTTCTGACTGTGAACGTTCTTAAAGTTACGAGAATCGCCCCTCAAAGTTTTTACAGTTTAAACTTTAGATTATTAGTAGGTCACTTTAGAATATTTAAATCAAAGGCATTTACGTTTCCCAATTGGAATGTAACCTTGTTATATTTCAAACTTGAATGGGAGTAAGAAATGATCTGTCATCTAACTCCGCGAAGTGTGTAGCGACGTGACTTGCGAGGAAACTAGGTTACGTGTCGATCACAATCAGTGGGCCTAGCACGAACGTGCGCGGTTAATGGCGCCGATTCCTCCTCAGTCCTGTCAAATTAAGATACTCCACAGACAAATTAGAAGTGATTAAAAACATGGCTACTAAAAATACGTCAATTTACGCCAGGCGCTGGCTGATTTTACAGGACTAAACTAATATTTATCTTCGGTCCTTTTCTTAATGAATTATAAAGAAAAAGATGCACTGAAGTTAAATTTAGTTTAGTTTGTGTTTGTGGTTGTGTTGTTTGTTTGTGTGTTTGTGTTTCGGAGAGGGTGCTCTGCTTGTTGACACTGCACTTTCGGCCGGTCAACAAGCAGAGCACCCTCTCCTGGTCGACGCAGCAGCCAGTCTCAACCCGGCGCTGTACGACATCCGACGCACTGGAGTATAACGCAGCGCCATCCACCCCGACTCACTGGGGATATCCCCGCAGACAGTTCCGACTGACCGTGAACTATGCGGTAACTGGTTCCGACTCACTGGAACCCCAGCTGGCCTGGCAAGCATCGCAAGATACAAAACTCAGCCCACTATCGACTTCCGGTCTCCGGAGGGGAGTGATATAGTACCGTATCTACAACGCCACATGCGAACAACGCGTCATACTGACGTCACGCAAATCCTGCATCTCGCAAGCAGAGCTTACCGCGCAATTAGCATATAATAATATACAAACTTAACAAAATCAGTCGTTGGGCAATTGCCCGCCAGACACAACACCCGTCTGGTCGGAGGATCCTCCCTTTTCTATTCAGGGTGAGTGAACTTTACACCCTGTTCCTCATACCTCCAAAAGGGAATCAGCGCCAATGTAACGTAAATACGAACGAAAATAATCGGTTCGAAAATAATATTGCTTTGGTTTAAAGGTCTAAACGGGCTATACTTTCACGGCAATGTGTAGCATTTTGCGACTAGGAGACATTTTGCGAAAGAGACATTTTGCGACTAAGCTGCTGTACTATGGATAACTATTGCTCGGCAATCACAAAAACATTTTATTACAGCTTATGGTTGAGCAATCTATGGCTGGGCCATGTGTTTCAGTATTATCCGTAATAGTATGACCAGTGATTCTCAATCGTAAACGGGCACCACAATTAGGCAACAATGGCTGACGAAATCACTCTTGTGTGTTGCAGCCACATATTGTAGTAGAATATTGCCCGTTTAGAAGCACCTTAAGACTTTTGTTCATATCTATGGGTGATGCAAAGCCGAATCACACACTACAACGCGCCACGTCACGAGCGCGGGAAACGGAGACAAATTCCTCGCGCGGAAACGCGTTTTTATTGAATTTATATGAAAAAAATCACGTGCGTTTGCGCGTTTTCTGCGCTCCGTCACGTGGCCCCTTGTAGTGTATGATTCGTCTTATAGTAGGCACTTTTAATCAAAATACTATAGGATAGCAAGTGGTATTTTCGATAAAAAAATTGTCCGAACTTACGTTATGTTTACGTCTCCCGTTCGTGCTAGGGTCTCAGTGACATGTCGGTTTTGCTAAAAGCAATTTTATTACCTGTGATGCTTTTGAAGGCCCGCTAGGAATTCCCAAATAAAATATTACTAACAAAACAAGCACACGGGAACAGACACTCAGAATACAATATATTCTGAGAGTTTGTTCCCGTGTGCTTGTTTTTGGGTTAAGCCGATTAGAGTTCGAACCCAGATTGTCGTCTCGTAAAGAGCCCATGAATACAACAACGGACTCGGTTCCAATAAGATAACGTAAATATTTACCAACATTGTATTTTTTTTAAACTGACATGGCCACTAACAAAAAGGTACTCTCAAAAAAATCGTTTATTTTTCCCCGAAAGTAATAATGATAACAACCCATCGGCTTTGGCTTCGTTAAATCAAGATTCTCCAAGGTTCAAAAATGGTCCAAGTTTTTAAATTGCCAAGTGAAAATGCAGCTGAAGTGGCAGTGGGCTGGCCATATTTGTCGGTGGAGCAGACAAGGCATGGAGAGGAGACCGCGTATCGGCAAGCGTAGTGTGGGACGCACCCCAGCTAGATGGACGGACGACCTTACAAAGGTGACTAGGACCAACTGAATGCGGAAGACGGAGGACAGGGTGTTGTGGCTTAGCCTGGGAGAGGACTATGTCCAGTAGTGGACTGTGATATGCTGCGTTGATGTGAAAATAATCTTAATTTAAGCCAAGCATGATAATAATAAACCGTTTCTAAACACAAAGCTTTCTATTCAGAAGAGACTAAAAGTCCTTGACATTTTCTTCATGAAGTTTTGTGCGATAGCGCCACAATTTGGCCCAATTATTCACATCCATTTCGGTAAGCATGATAACTCATTATCACCGAGTTATCAACGCGTCGGCGTAACAAAGGATTAACTCACACATACTGAATTCAACGTGGATAAAACTATGTGGCAACGAACAGAAGTTTCACTGGCATAATCATAAACAGCTTATAATGTTCCCACTGCTGGGACACAGGCTGTGAGCCGTAATCAACCACGCGGGCCGGTTGGTAGATGTCACATGTCCTTCGAATTGTTGTTTCTAGGATATGCCGATTTCCTCACGATGTTTTCCTTCACCGTTTTGATAGCAGTGGTGGTGAAATAGTTTACACACAGTCAAAGTCTAATCATTTATTTCAAATAGGCACATAAAAGGAACTTTTGAACGTCAAAAATTAGAAACTCCACCCACACAAAGTAAAGTGCCTGTCTGGATTCGAACTTACGATCTGCAACAACTGGTAAGTTGGAGACGTTATCACTGCTCCCTACATGAACCTAAATTGTTTCATTTGTGCTTGTAGGTTTCAACCTACTTTATATATTGGGGCAAAAAGTAAAACGTGAATACTAAATTCTTATAGCCCGCTTGTCATTTTATGAATGCGCAATTTTTCTTTCTTAGTTTAATGTAAAATGCCAGTGACTTACGACGAAGGAAAGCATCGTAAAATTGCCAACAACACGCGGTGAGCAAGCATAAAAATCAAAATATATGAGCCAAGTAGACACCTCTATTCGACTCATATATTTTTATTTAAACTTAACTCTTGTCTCTTATATATTTTTGGCATTTAGCGTAGTGCTAGAATGTTACTATTCAAATAAAAAACGAGAAATATATTATATTTGACAGGCAAGAGCAGTTTTTTTTATTTTTAAACTGACATACCTAAGTCGTAGCCATAGGTAACAATTTACTTTTTGAAGGACATGTGTTTATGGTGAACTGCAAAGAGTATTTACAAACATGAAGTATTAATTATGTGTTCGCCACAGGTGTATTGTTAAGAGTGGCTCTACTGATAACGAATGCACAATGACATTTAGCCATTAATCAAGGTTGCTGATGCGCACATTATCGTTTTACTAATTAACAACACAATGGATCGTGTGAGGGCTTGCTCGTTTGTGTTAGGAATAGCTCTCGATTATGTAATTTAGAGGTATGGTAACGTGACTAGGGGATTATGAACTCGAGGAGAATAGTGTAGTCTTCTTTTTCTTCTGCGTGCTAAAATACTGTCATGCCAGCCATCACAGTATTTTAGATATTGTTTTCCCAAAACTTTGCCACATCCACGGCATCGTCGGTGACAGCGCAGAGGACATTTTGACTGCATGTTTTGGGACACAGAGGGCAGGATAGAAGGTGGAGCATGGTTTATGGAGCATGTTATGTATATTTGTCTTGAAAGAGACTGGGATAATATTGGTCAATATATCCATAGAGAAATAGTAAGTACCTATTAGTACCTATTGGTACTTTAAAAATAAACAAGACGAAGACACGACTTTAAAAGTAGACACGACGATTGTTCGGGATGTTAAGGACGAAGATGGGATGAAGTCATCAACCCTGACAATTTTGAGACAAAAAAATGTCCAAAAACAACTTCCTCTCTTCTTCTATGGTGGAACGATTATCAAGGTACCTATAAATATATTTTTCCACATCTTTATTTGCAACCCCGATTCACACATTATAATTCAGGCTTTCGGCACCAAAAGACACAGAATTTCAGCGTACTTTTCAGCACTATATTTACAAGGCAACTTTTCTTTTTCCTCGCATCAAAGAGCGCCTCGTTTGCCTATAAATCAGTTGGCTCTAGCTCCAGAAAACAGGAAAAGTAGTGTTTACCGCCAGTTTCACCGATGAATGATCACGTAAAAGGCTTGCAATTACGGCACTCGATTTCATGGCACACTCGTTTGTCACAGTCGACTGGTTCCAGCATAGTTTCAGTATGTGGCACAGGAAACTCTAATCTGGATGAATTGTTACAGTTTTTGTGAAATTTTGTGAATAAGGCTAATACAAGAATACCCTCTATGCAAAAGCACTCAATAAGCTCTAAAGCACTCAATGCTACAATAAAACAAACACTCTCAGTGTTTCGTTCATTGAGTGCTTTCGTTTACATCGTCAAATAAAACGAGTTATAAAAATGCATAATCAGTCATAATGTTCCCACTGCTGGGACACAGGCCTCCTCTATGATAGAGAGAGTGGGCCTTAATCCACCACGCCCCGGTGGGCTCAGTGCGGGTTGGTAGATGTCACGTGTGTTTGATTTTTTGGTTCTAGGATATGCCGGTTTCCTCACGATGTTTTCCTTCACCGTTTTGAAAGCAGTGCAGTGGTGAAGAAATTATTTACACAAAGTGAAGCCCCTGCCTGGGTTAGAACCTAAGACCTACAACTCGCGAGTTGCCGGGCCGTCACTACTGGGTCACCACTGCAGTTAAAAAAATACTTTGAGAAAAATGAACATTATTTTCCATAGGATAGGAACCATTTACTATTTAAATTCGGTCCAGGGGATCTACTCCGAATGTTCGGCCATTTCCTGCTACGAAGTTACTATTTGGTTCGGTCGGTTCCAATCCTACACTGCCGATCCGAGCCGATCCGAACTTTTTTCGCATTTACCCCCGTTACATATGTAAATAGTCAGTGCAGTAAATGGTACCCTATCTCCTTTATAAAACGAAAACCTTGGTCTACTTCAGTGCGGCCGCTGATACGAGCAGAATGTGTTCCTGACACCTGTCAGTTTCCCACTAACGATTACGTGTTTTGCGAATTTGATCTTTATTAGCTACTAGAATTGTCGCACTGACAGATGTAAGGAACGTATTTTCTCGACGGCCGCACAGTAACAGAAAAGTTGTCAGTTACCCAATGCTTATTATTATGCTGTATCTTTGCGTACAGAAAAACACTGACTAAGAGCTGATTTTTCAATCGACAGATATTTTTTATTCGTGGAATAAAATTGACGTCCGACATTTTTTGTATGGCAGAATTGCCAAAAATTCAAAGTTATTCCTCCGATAAAATTATCTGGCGTTGGAAAAATCAGCCCTAAGTTAAATATTTCCCCATTATTGTTGACTGCATGTTTTGGGACACGGCGGGCGAGATAGGAGGTGGAGCATGGTTTGCGATGTAGCTCCACAACCACACTCTATTGTCGTTCCTTCGAGGTAGTTATACGCTATGGTAAACAAAAAAAATCTTCTGTTTCATAGAAAAGTGCAATACCTACGCGGTCAAAATGTATGGAACAGCAATATTTTTTTTTTAATAACCGACGAAAAATTTCGACGCTATGGGGTCTTAACTCATGTGCTGAATCCATGGTTACAGTTTGCGCGTCGATGTCCCTGCCACCCTGTATACTACGCTACCATAGTATATAACCATAGTTATGCTTAATACAATATCTTATCTTTAAACTAATATTTTAAAGATATTTTTTTTTTGTTACGCTTTCACGCTAAACGGTTGAACAAATTTGCATAAAATTTAGCACATGGGAACACCATGATTATTATAATACAGATATTCCCACGGGATTGAGACTTATACGGGTGAAACCGCGCGCATAGCCTATATAATTTTACATTTTACGTTTACAAGATCTTGGCTATCACCTGGGTTGCTATTATTAGAATTATTACAAAGCAAACGTACTAAAAATATTTTTAGTTTTTTTTTTCTACTACCAGGTTAATATGGGTTGCATAGGCCATAACAGAGGGGTAATTCTCGTAATTTTAAGGACGTTCACAGTCTGATCTCAGTCTCAATCTGTCATAGATCCCTCTAATTTCCCTACATTTTGACAAGTTTTTGACATTTGTTTGTCGCCGAGATGAGACTGCGACTAGATTTTGAACGTTTTAAATTACGAGAATTGACCTTCTGATATTTAAAACGATCATGACACTGATTGCTATTGACATAAGAGACAAATTAATTTACGTAATCTATTTGGCTTTTTCATGAAATTACTGACACTTGTTTTCTGAGGTTGAAAAACACTTTTATTTTCAGGAAAAGTTTCAACACGATGCGACGAGGAAAAACAAAGGAGACATGTTGAGAAATGACATGGATTTCCAACCATTTTCTAGGGAGACGGTGTCAGAAACGAATTGCTCCAGTCTGCAACGATTTAAAAGGCTGATTACAAATACTTTTTTTATGCGACGGAAACTAAATGTTGCCTTGCGGAGGTTGTACTGCGTGATTTTGGGGTTTCACTCATTAAGACGTATCGGGTTAGTTAAAAGACCAAGAAGAGGGGCTTGTGGCTAAGTAATAACAGCGGCACGGGTCAATCGATTAGGTTAAGCTACGCTTGCCGCGGTTGGTTCTTGGATGGGTGACCATCGTCATATACCAAGACGCCTCCATGCCACGGAAAGCACGATAAGCCGTTGGTCCCGGCTGAGCAAAAACCTCACTTTCCATTTTTCACACACGTAACAGATCATAGTCTGGCGGTGTCTACATCGCCACGTGCGAACTACGCTCATACTCACGGCACGCAAAATCTTGCATCGGTTGATCACAGTTCTAACCCATTTGGTTGGGGTGCCCTGGCTTAGTTACTGCGACCAATTCGACTCGCACGTGATTGGTTACAGTTCCAACCTAAACTATAATTTATTGAATATCACTCAGGCTTTTAGTTGAACGACCACCGTTTAGTTAAAAGGCTAGGTTAGACAGTTTCTACTAGTTTTTTGGGAGTTTTTATCAAAAGTATATGACAATACGAAAATAAATGCAAACACTGGCAATTCTAATGTGTAGGATTCTTATGTAACGATCAAATAAATCCGAACATCGAAATTAAAAAATAAAACTATTTTTTTCAAACATACTATAATAAATAGTGGTGATGGTCTGACCATGGGTTTTTCCGATCAACCGACTAGCTATAGTAACTAAAGTATGTATAAGTACGGATATATTTGGTTGAATTTATGTGTGTAAACTGGGAACGTCATTTAGATATATGAAATTTAATTTATAGTCATCTCCATCTCGTATACAGGTACAGACAGTCATATTGCCGATGAGCAATGGAGCAGATGAGTCCTGAAGTGGAGACCGCGTATTGGCAAGCGTAGTGTGGGACGCCCCCCAGCCAGATGGACCGACAACCTCAAAAAGGTAGCTGGGGCAGAAGCCGAGTGTTGTGGCGTAGCCTGAGAGAGGCCTATGTCCGGTAGTGAACTGGAGTTGATGGAGACAGTAATATTCACGTCAATAGACAACCAACGAGTTTAATAAGACAGAATTCAAGAATGACATACGGTTTCGTATCGTAATTGTATGCTCAACTACGATTAAGTTTTAATAGCAAATACATAAATCGTCTGCGCACTGTTTAAGTATTGCACATAAACAAAAGATAAGGCATAGTTAACGACTATAATAAATGCGTTCAGAGAGAATTTTAAATTGTTTACGAGATAATTTGAAATGGTTTAAGAGCTTTGTGCAGTTAAATAGAAGTTATGTTCTTTTATTAAAAATGTATAGCTTAAGTGTAGTTTTAATGTGAAAGGGTCTAAACTTCACCACCAGCCATCTCATCATCATCACAGATTTAAAAAAACTGGCCAAGTGCGAGTTGGACTCACGCACCGAGGGTTCCGTACAATTTCAAATTACTAAAAATATTTTTATTATATGATGTAACTAAAAAATGATGATGATGATGTGTAATGTTTTATGTATGTAATTTGTTGTGTTTGTTCTATGTATTTTGTAGTGCTTATTATGGGAATAATTTCCTGAAATAAATGATTATTATTATTAAAAAGGTAAATTACGGTTTACGATTTATGACGTATTAAAAAAAACAACTTACTAGATCTCGTTCAAACCAATTTTCGGTGGAAGTTTATATGGTAATGTAACTACATTATATATTTATTTTTATTTTATCATTCTCTTATTTTAGACGTTTTACACATTTTACCACTTTGGAAGTGTCTCTCACGCAAACTGTTCAGTTTTGAAAAAAATTATATTAGAAACCTCAATATCATTAATTTTTGAAGACCTATCCATAGATACTCGTACCCCACACGTATGGGTTTGATGCAAAAAAAAATTTGAGTTTCAGTTCTAAGTGGGGGACCCCCAAAATTTATTGTTTTTTTTTTCTATTTTTGTGTGAAAATCTTAACGCGGTTCACAGAATACATCTACTTACCAAGTTTCAACAGTATAGTTCTTATATTTTCGGAAAAAAGTGGCTGTGAGATACGGACAGACAGACAGACATGACGAATCCATAAGGGTTCCGTTCCCGCACGGAACAAATATTTGTATGACCTACATGTATTTGTTCCGAGTCTGGGTGTTTTTCTATCTATAATATATACATATTATAGATAGAAAAACACCCAGACTGACCCCCCCCCCCCTGACTTTTTTTTATATTTTTTTTGTATTTACAAATAAATAAAAAATTGTATAGGTATATGTAGTTTATCAGCCATCTTGTTACCATAACACAAGCATTAGGTTGCTTAGCTTGGGACAAATGGTGCTGTGTGAAATGTCCAGGGATCTTGCTGCACTTACAGTTTACCCCAAAATATGCAGCAAACCAACAACTTAACAGTTTACTAAAAAACCACAACACCACTATCTTTCGGCGGTTATTTAAAGTTCCATGTAATAGGGGGGACTATTTTACCTCACATCCGGAATCAGGGTTGCTACATATGTTGCCCTTGGTTTTTTTTTTGAAGTGAAAACTTCTTTAGCGGCGTTGTGCACTTTTGTTGTGATGGGTAAAAAATGTTAAAGCGCGTCGCGCTCGCGTCACGACACGTGACCTGATCGAAAATACGTAAGACGGAGCTCGCGTCAGGACACGTGACCTGATCGAAAATTTGTAAGACGGAGGGAGAGTAGACCGCATTCCAAAATATCAAAAATGCACAACGTTAATATTCAAGTTTTCACTTCTATATAGCGTTGTCCGACCCGGTACTCGAAACTCAGCTCCCTATGCTGAACCACTACTTAGCTAGACATCCGAACAAGGAAGTCGTATTTACCAAATCTATTCCTATTAATATCGCCGTCTTGCATAAATCAATCTAGTTTAGTTTGCAGAACTTTCCCGGAGCTTTTCATAAGTTTAGTGCAGAGTACGTCGAATGCTCGAAACTTACAAGTTACTTACATCTGGTACTTACTAACTTGAGAGCAAAAACTAGACAAGACAGCGTATCAGTTTTCTTGATGCGGTTTTTGATTACGTTGCGCATTTTTTATGCTCTTGTCTGAAATAAAAGTTTTCTATTCTATTCAATTTGCGACTGCATCAACAAACAGTTGTTACGTTGTAGTTGACTGTGTCCCACGGCGTTCTCTGAGTGTTAAGTATTGATTTTCGCGTATCAAAAGTACGTAATTAATGTTTTTCAAATATACCAAGCTGTCTTTCTTCTGTATGCTTTCATAATTGGAACTTTGATTTAAATGCAAAATATGTTTTTCAGGTTTTTTTTTTGTAAAATCGTACTACTAAAACAGTCTGGGTAACATCCGATTTCTCAAACGGAAATTAACACAAAAATTAGCTAACAAATAATCAAGCACAGAAACTGCTGTAATTGGCCAATTAATAATAATTTGATTAACCAATCACATCACTTGACTTACATTTAATTGATACGTCGATAATTTTGGTTTCAGAAACCGATATCTATCCTGATAGCGACAACTTGCAGCAGCAGCTTGGGCTGTGGTGGCCTAGTGGTAACGACTTACGAGTTGTAGGTCGTAGATTCAAACCCAGACAGACGCTTTACTTTGTGTAAATTATTTCATCACCACTGCTCTCTAAACGGTGATGGGAAACATAGTGATAAAACTGGCATGTCCTAGAACCAAAAACTCGAAGACACGTGACATCTACCAATAAGCATTGGGCCCGCGTGGTGGCTTACGGCCCAATCCCTCTCACCAAGAGGAGGCCATTAAAGAATGGGACTTGTTAACGCCTTTGCGTAGGGTAACTAATTAGGGTGCAAAATAAAATTCTCTTTGTAAGCAATGAATAATTATTAAACTTCAGTATTAAATGTTACGTTTACAAGATTACAAGATTACCCGTTACACGTTTCGGTTGTTGTGTCGACCGGTCGCTGATGGCCCGTGAAGGCAAGTGTCCATGAAGGCATGGGGGATGGGCACATGAGAACATTATATGCTGATTATGCTATGACAAACCTATACAATTTTCCGATCAGTGTACCCAGTTCTCTATCATCACTATGATAGAGAACTTTGTACACTGATCGTGTAACAAAGCCAAAGCACTTAACCAACATATACAAATAACTCCCAAACGCAAAAAAAATAAACAGAGAGAAACACAAAGAAAGATTAAAAGTTTATTTTCATGTTTCGCGTAAATGAAAACAGGTATGAAACCATTTTAAATTCATAGAAGAACCATTTTGTGTTTGTGTACAAAACATATGGGGCTTAAACTAAGTCGGAATTTCAGTTGTGTGCATTTTATTTCACTACTAAAGCCGACGGCGTTCGTCCTGAAAAATTCGGACGTTTATAGCAAGAGAGAAGATTTTATATTTTTGTGTAGTAAGCTAATTTGAATGTACATACAATTACGGAAACACTCTGAAAATATGCGTTGTTACTTTACGAAGAAGAATTCGTTACGTAATAGTTTTCAGAGAGGTCCAAAAAAATATTTACTCTACTAATCGTTTTATGACTGCCTCGTTGCTGTAGTGGTTGCAAGCGCTACTGCTGAGCATGAGGTCCTGGGTTCGATTCCCGGGTCGGGCAAAGTGTTATTGGGTTTTTCCATCTGGAATTTCTCAGTAGCAACCCAGAATATGGGTTTGTGTCCGATGGATGGCAATAGGCTCGCCCCCATAGGACACCCCACATGGGACTTAAAAATAAGTGAAGACATATGGGTGTTAAATCAAAATCGAAAAGTAATTTATTCAAATTACGGTGAAAATCAGAACTTTTTGAACGTCAAAATTACAAAAGACAGTCCCCCAAAAACACCCGCCCTTCACCACTTCCTAATGCTATCGCTGGGAAGAAGAAGTGGCGCAACAAACTCCCCAGCAGCACAGCTGTCTGTTCAATTAAAAAATACTTGATTGTATACAATACTACTTATGTTCGGTAATTAACATAACAAGACCAGAACATAAAATTAAGTTATTTGCCATATGTCAGCTAGCCACGCCAATATACCAACAAATATAATAAAAACTATACGTACTCAAGCGAAAGAATAATTAATTAAAATGTAAATAAAAAACTTACGACTAAAATAAAAGCCTCCAGGCATAAAGGGCGTGACAGCTTACATATTTATGCATTGCTGGGTTCTGTTCACATAGCTGTCACTTGAAGTCACAAATGATAAACTAAGACCATCAAAGTAAAATAAATAAATAAGTTAATAACAATAACCTGTCAGTAAGCTAATTCTGGAGAAAGAACATAAACATTGTCTTTTTTAAATTAGGGCGACAAACTATTATTATCGTGTAAGTAGTCGTTGATGGAATAGTATGCCTTTGAACAATGGTTGGATTTTACTTGAACTTTAAACGCATTAAAAGGCAAGTCTGTAAAGAAGAGGGTAACTCCGCCCCGAAGATAACCCACTGACCAGGGCATCTTGTTATAAAAAGTTTATACCAAGGCCAACAAATGAGTTATGAACCTTATGAAGCTGGTAACGTAGTTTGTCCTTATTTCTAGTGTTAACACTGTGAATATCACTGTTTTTAGTAATATATAAGATGTTGGCAAAGATGAATTGTGATGCAACCGTGAGAATAAAAAAAATCTCTTGGAGAAACTCTGGCACCTGGCGTTACTTTAGGTGCACCTCTGCCTAACTCTTCAAGGTTTACAGGCGTCATGTTATGTTATGTAATCATTTTATAGCACTAGCATTCTTTTAAACAAACATGCACTTTTGTATTACAATGACGTGCAATTAAAAATCCTGTTACTATTACGTTTGAAGATAAAGTGCAAGAAATCGAATAAATAAATAAACTCTTGGAAGTCTAGGAGGACGTAGCTCCCACTCACCACTTCCACGGCGTGTGCGTCATGTACCGATTGTGCTGAATGATTGAACCGCCCACGCTACGCTAGATAGACAATCTTTAGAAAGATAGCGTTGTGAGGAAACCAATTTACTTGTCAATTCCTAGGATATAAGGATATAGGTAGATCGGAATCGTTTAATACGATAAATTAATTAAAACTACGCTTCTCTGTTCAAATCTTCGGTTTTAGTAATAGCTATACTAGATATTGCGGTTTCCCTGGATTACACGGGTAACTAATTCATGTACCTACGTTTATAAAAGGTATTTCTAGGTGTAAATCCCACAGTTCAGTATCCATCCACCCGAACAAAATTTTCGAATGAATGGAGAATTAACCAAGGGCACCGTATACATACACACAGATAGTCATTCTGTGCCCAACTACATTCATATACATTTAGTGCCCGGAAAGCACGTTAAGCCGTTGATCCCGGATGCCATTCGTGGATCTTTGACAGTCGTTACGGGTCATCAGTAGCCCGAAAGTCTGACAACCATTCTTACCAAGGGGTATGAAATAACCCAGTAACTAGGTTGTAGAGGTCAGAAAGGCAGTCGCTTCATTTAAATAGGTACGGTTAGACTGGAAGCCGACCCCAGCATAGTTGGGAAAAGGTTAGGCAGATGATGATTGTAAAGATGGTACAAAAATATGGTACCCTGTAAGGGCACAGCAACAGGGTAATATTAAAACTACTACTGATATAAAAAAATCTAGGAATTTCAATTAATTTAACAATAAAATAAGGACATAAAAAGTTAGATGATTACAAATTATTATAGCATTTATTAACAATTACTGAGATCAATATTGAAAAAAACGTAGAATTGCTTTGTTTGAATTTGAAGGTCCATTGAAATCCGTACAAACATTTTACATGATTGAGTAAAATACATCTTCACAAACTTTCACACAGACCATATCAGAAAAGGCATTAGAAATCAAGCTCTTGTTTGCTGTGTCACAATTAATAATAATCAATTTCAAGATTCATGACAAGTTGCGACAGATACAGATTACTATGAAGGAAAAATCCGCGACTTTCAGTTAATAATAACCTGAAAATACAAAGGCAAAAGTAATTCGAAAGATTCATTGAACATTAAGCTCATTTTCGCTTGATGTAATATCAAAATATTTTAGGAGGCAATCCGTCTTTATAACAGCTATTAAGGTTCAAATAAATGTCTTACAGAGCTATGAATGGGCTAACAGCAAAGTTTATCTATTGTACTGTAAGTAAGTTAACGGATTTACTTAATGAGCCTTTTATCGCCTGAGGGGTAAGCAGATCTGTGGGTGGCAGTTATGAGAGAAACTGTTTTGAATTCGTTTAGTTTTAGTAGAAGGTGAGTTATATGGTGCTTTTATAGCATAGTGAGCCTATAGTGAACCCGGACACACTGATTGACGTCATCACTTCAACGCCGGCCGTCGCTGAAAGCCAGCGCTGGGGCTCTGTCTCATATAGGGTCTTAGCATTGTGCTGGGCGATGGCCGTTTTGCGTGAATGTGCACGAACACATGTTTTCCCCCAACTTGTTTTTTTTGTGTTTGTGTTCTTTTTATGCGTCATTTTACCGCAAATAAACCTATGTTCTTTCTTTCCCAGCAGGGAATGTTATAGACTGATTATGCTTATGCATATGGAGCCTATAATATTCCCACAATTGGGAAACAGTCGTAATCCACCACTCGGGCTCAGTCTGGTTTGGTAGATGACACATGTCTTCGAATTTTTAGCTCTAAGACATGGTGCTTAAAATGGAAAAGTACGAGTACGTGTTGTAAGCACTAGTTCATGTTACGTCACACAGCAACAGCGTCAACAGCTTAGGGATATTGTTAATGAATTACTCTTGTGGTTTATACATCGTGTGTGTGCAACCTTATATAGCGCTAACCTTGACATGTAAATTGCATCGTGTGTAAGCGCTCCTTGTTAGGGAAACCTGCAACGTACTAAGCGCTAAGCTACGTTGATTTTTCTTCTGCTTAGATATTTAGATAGAGTCACTCTCGATCAAGTCACCTTTCAAACAAAAAAATAATAATCATAATCGGTAAAACCGTTTGGGAGCTAAGATGGCGCAGACAGACACACAGAACCACACGTTAAACTTATAACACCCCTTAGTTTTGGTCGGGGATTAAAAAACATGGTGACAACACACAAAAAATAAAACAAAATTGAAGAAATAAAGTGACACTATGACACATACAAAAAAAGTGCGGTGTACGTTTCACAATTCGTTGATTGAGTCCAGCTCAATACATGTCAGGCAAATGTGCTTAGGAATTGCGTCAATGTTTAAAAATGTATGTTAATTACCTAATGTCATGCGGCAAACACAGTTAATTAACGTAGCCAACATATTCCATTTTCCTCAACTGACCTGGGAGAATGGAAATAGAAAACCTGTTGCGCCGACCACGAGTAACATGGAGCCAGGTCAGGAAGATGATGATGAAAAACACCTCTAAATCGTGCCTATTAAACTTCAGCCCCCAATGATTTATAAAAGCTCTTAAAAGACTTTGAAAGATAAAAGAGAAAAGATAAAAAGAAATACGATAGCTGAAGGGCCTGTCAACTGCATTTTCTTATCGGTGAGAAAATTTATAGATGGACTGGATTTAGGATAAAGAATTAATTTATTACAGAATAAGTTCAGACAAAACTGAGAAAACCATTTGTACAGGGTGGCAGGGACATCGACGCGCAAACTGTAACCATGACTTTAGCACATGAGTTTAGACCCCATAGCGTATAGAGTTCAAGAATTTGTAATCTATATTATATATAAAATTCAAAGTCCTGACTGACTGACTGAGACATCAACGCACAGCCTAAACCGCTGGTCCCATTTAAAAAATCTTATTTTTTTAATCTATAAACTTTAAAATTAACCCGAATTAAATAAATAAATGATAAAGATCGTAAACATACATCTTCGATATTTTTAGAGTAAAGTACACACGGACGAAGTCGCGGGCAAAGTGCTATACTACATATTATTATAAATTCTGTCTGTATGTTGCATTTTCACACCTAAACCACTGAACGGATTTCGATAAAATTTGGTAAAGAGATAGATAGCATCCTGGGGAAGGACATACCTACTTTTTATCCTGGTAGCACGTTCCCGTGGAATTTTTAATGAAAATATTTCCGACATCCACGCGGGCAAAGCCGCAGGCAGAAGCTAGTGTGATATATATATGTGTTGTGTATTACTATACAATGAATGTACCTACGGGTCACCGAACGAGAGTAGGAACATTAGATTTCTTTCGAAGATTTATTTTAATTGTGTTCTCTGCCTGTATTGTACATTTTATAACATTTGCGGGGTTTTAAATGAAATGGAAAGGTTTAAGTCTCCTAGGTAACCATCAAATTTTAGTCTCATATCAAACCTAATCCCGATTGATATTATGATATTTTCATCAACCTTACATTGCAGCAGCTTAAGTGAGTTTTTACAGCAGGTTGGCTGAAGTGAAAATTCAACTTAAAGACACCCCTCTCTACACGCGGAAATTATCAATGACTTTTTAGCGACAGTCAATCCGTCAAAAAAGACATTTTTTTATTTAATTTATGTGAAAAAAAAATCTTTTCCATAGGCTTCTACTCCGTTCACGTTTTTTTGTTTTTGTGCGAACGGTGAAAAAATCAGCCGGTATATAATAACTAATTTAAGCTCTTCAATTTTCCAAAAAACACGACCGGTAAACTCAATTTTCCTTCGGACAAGATAAGTACTATAAATAACCCTTTTACGCACAACCGGTAAGATAAATGACGTCAGAGGACTCGCGGCAGACATAACAAATATTTATACAACTCACGACCCGCCCCTGCTTCGAACGATTTTCACGGCTTGACAAAACATGGAGATTTCTTTACTACATAATAAATCCGTTATGGAGTGAATAAGAACAACGCGGTCAAACAGACAGATACGAAAAGTGATTTAAATTTGTAATAGCTACATATTACCGATCCGCGACTGCTTCTCACGGTTTTTACGACTGAACTAAATATCTTCATTTCTTTATTATACAAGGTATCGTTTTGCATCCTCGTCAAATTCAAGGAGGTAACTATGCTACTGATTCTTGACACGAATCAATAATAAAATAAGTAGTTTTTTTTTCAATTTTTTTGGAAATGTATGGGCAATGAATAATTATTAAACTTCAGTATTAAATGTTACGTTTACAAGATTACAAGATTACCCGTTACACGTTTCGGTTGTTGTGTCGACCGGTCGCTGATGGCCCGTGAAGGCAAGTGTCCATGAAGGCATGGGGGATGGGCACATGAGAACATTATATGCTGATTATGCTATGACAAACCTATACAATTTTCCGATCAGTGTACCCAGTTCTCTATCATCACTATGATAGAGAACTTTGTACACTGATCGTGTAACAAAGCCAAAGCACTTAACCAACATATACAAATAACTCCCAAACGCAAAAAAAATAAACAGAGAGAAACACAAAGAAAGATTAAAAGTTTATTTTCATGTTTCGCGTAAATGAAAACAGGTATGAAACCATTTTAAATTCATAGAAGAACCATTTTGTGTTTGTGTACAAAACATATGGGGCTTAAACTAAGTCGGAATTTCAGTTGTGTGCATTTTATTTCACTACTAAAGCCGACGGCGTTCGTCCTGAAAAATTCGGACGTTTATAGCAAGAGAGAAGATTTTATATTTTTGTGTAGTAAGCTAATTTGAATGTACATACAATTACGGAAACACTCTGAAAATATGCGTTGTTACTTTACGAAGAAGAATTCGTTACGTAATAGTTTTCAGAGAGGTCCAAAAAAATATTTACTCTACTAATCGTTTTATGACTGCCTCGTTGCTGTAGTGGTTGCAAGCGCTACTGCTGAGCATGAGGTCCTGGGTTCGATTCCCGGGTCGGGCAAAGTGTTATTGGGTTTTTCCATCTGGAATTTCTCAGTAGCAACCCAGAATATGGGTTTGTGTCCGATGGATGGCAATAGGCTCGCCCCCATA
This sequence comes from Apamea crenata, assembly GCA_949629185.1. NCBI lineage: Eukaryota > Metazoa > Arthropoda > Insecta > Lepidoptera > Noctuidae > Apamea > Apamea crenata. The sequence continues at coordinate 19,265,492 of OX451353.1, forward strand.
GGACACCCCACATGGGACTTAAAAATAAGTGAAGACATATGGGTGTTAAATCAAAATCGAAAAGTAATTTATTCAAATTACGGTGAAAATCAGAACTTTTTGAACGTCAAAATTACAAAAGACAGTCCCCCAAAAACACCCGCCCTTCACCACTTCCTAATGCTATCGCTGGGAAGAAGAAGTGGCGCAACAAACTCCCCAGCAGCACAGCTGTCTGTTCAATTAAAAAATACTTGATTGTATACAATACTACTTATGTTCGGTAATTAACATAACAAGACCAGAACATAAAATTAAGTTATTTGCCATATGTCAGCTAGCCACGCCAATATACCAACAAATATAATAAAAACTATACGTACTCAAGCGAAAGAATAATTAATTAAAATGTAAATAAAAAACTTACGACTAAAATAAAAGCCTCCAGGCATAAAGGGCGTGACAGCTTACATATTTATGCATTGCTGGGTTCTGTTCACATAGCTGTCACTTGAAGTCACAAATGATAAACTAAGACCATCAAAGTAAAATAAATAAATAAGTTAATAACAATAACCTGTCAGTAAGCTAATTCTGGAGAAAGAACATAAACATTGTCTTTTTTAAATTAGGGCGACAAACTATTATTATCGTGTAAGTAGTCGTTGATGGAATAGTATGCCTTTGAACAATGGTTGGATTTTACTTGAACTTTAAACGCATTAAAAGGCAAGTCTGTAAAGAAGAGGGTAACTCCGCCCCGAAGATAACCCACTGACCAGGGCATCTTGTTATAAAAAGTTTATACCAAGGCCAACAAATGAGTTATGAACCTTATGAAGCTGGTAACGTAGTTTGTCCTTATTTCTAGTGTTAACACTGTGAATATCACTGTTTTTAGTAATATATAAGATGTTGGCAAAGATGAATTGTGATGCAACCGTGAGAATAAAAAAAATCTCTTGGAGAAACTCTGGCACCTGGCGTTACTTTAGGTGCACCTCTGCCTAACTCTTCAAGGTTTACAGGCGTCATGTTATGTTATGTAATCATTTTATAGCACTAGCATTCTTTTAAACAAACATGCACTTTTGTATTACAATGACGTGCAATTAAAAATCCTGTTACTATTACGTTTGAAGATAAAGTGCAAGAAATCGAATAAATAAATAAACTCTTGGAAGTCTAGGAGGACGTAGCTCCCACTCACCACTTCCACGGCGTGTGCGTCATGTACCGATTGTGCTGAATGATTGAACCGCCCACGCTACGCTAGATAGACAATCTTTAGAAAGATAGCGTTGTGAGGAAACCAATTTACTTGTCAATTCCTAGGATATAAGGATATAGGTAGATCGGAATCGTTTAATACGATAAATTAATTAAAACTACGCTTCTCTGTTCAAATCTTCGGTTTTAGTAATAGCTATACTAGATATTGCGGTTTCCCTGGATTACACGGGTAACTAATTCATGTACCTACGTTTATAAAAGGTATTTCTAGGTGTAAATCCCACAGTTCAGTATCCATCCACCCGAACAAAATTTTCGAATGAATGGAGAATTAACCAAGGGCACCGTATACATACACACAGATAGTCATTCTGTGCCCAACTACATTCATATACATTTAGTGCCCGGAAAGCACGTTAAGCCGTTGATCCCGGATGCCATTCGTGGATCTTTGACAGTCGTTACGGGTCATCAGTAGCCCGAAAGTCTGACAACCATTCTTACCAAGGGGTATGAAATAACCCAGTAACTAGGTTGTAGAGGTCAGAAAGGCAGTCGCTTCATTTAAATAGGTACGGTTAGACTGGAAGCCGACCCCAGCATAGTTGGGAAAAGGTTAGGCAGATGATGATTGTAAAGATGGTACAAAAATATGGTACCCTGTAAGGGCACAGCAACAGGGTAATATTAAAACTACTACTGATATAAAAAAATCTAGGAATTTCAATTAATTTAACAATAAAATAAGGACATAAAAAGTTAGATGATTACAAATTATTATAGCATTTATTAACAATTACTGAGATCAATATTGAAAAAAACGTAGAATTGCTTTGTTTGAATTTGAAGGTCCATTGAAATCCGTACAAACATTTTACATGATTGAGTAAAATACATCTTCACAAACTTTCACACAGACCATATCAGAAAAGGCATTAGAAATCAAGCTCTTGTTTGCTGTGTCACAATTAATAATAATCAATTTCAAGATTCATGACAAGTTGCGACAGATACAGATTACTATGAAGGAAAAATCCGCGACTTTCAGTTAATAATAACCTGAAAATACAAAGGCAAAAGTAATTCGAAAGATTCATTGAACATTAAGCTCATTTTCGCTTGATGTAATATCAAAATATTTTAGGAGGCAATCCGTCTTTATAACAGCTATTAAGGTTCAAATAAATGTCTTACAGAGCTATGAATGGGCTAACAGCAAAGTTTATCTATTGTACTGTAAGTAAGTTAACGGATTTACTTAATGAGCCTTTTATCGCCTGAGGGGTAAGCAGATCTGTGGGTGGCAGTTATGAGAGAAACTGTTTTGAATTCGTTTAGTTTTAGTAGAAGGTGAGTTATATGGTGCTTTTATAGCATAGTGAGCCTATAGTGAACCCGGACACACTGATTGACGTCATCACTTCAACGCCGGCCGTCGCTGAAAGCCAGCGCTGGGGCTCTGTCTCATATAGGGTCTTAGCATTGTGCTGGGCGATGGCCGTTTTGCGTGAATGTGCACGAACACATGTTTTCCCCCAACTTGTTTTTTTTGTGTTTGTGTTCTTTTTATGCGTCATTTTACCGCAAATAAACCTATGTTCTTTCTTTCCCAGCAGGGAATGTTATAGACTGATTATGCTTATGCATATGGAGCCTATAATATTCCCACAATTGGGAAACAGTCGTAATCCACCACTCGGGCTCAGTCTGGTTTGGTAGATGACACATGTCTTCGAATTTTTAGCTCTAAGACATGGTGCTTAAAATGGAAAAGTACGAGTACGTGTTGTAAGCACTAGTTCATGTTACGTCACACAGCAACAGCGTCAACAGCTTAGGGATATTGTTAATGAATTACTCTTGTGGTTTATACATCGTGTGTGTGCAACCTTATATAGCGCTAACCTTGACATGTAAATTGCATCGTGTGTAAGCGCTCCTTGTTAGGGAAACCTGCAACGTACTAAGCGCTAAGCTACGTTGATTTTTCTTCTGCTTAGATATTTAGATAGAGTCACTCTCGATCAAGTCACCTTTCAAACAAAAAAATAATAATCATAATCGGTAAAACCGTTTGGGAGCTAAGATGGCGCAGACAGACACACAGAACCACACGTTAAACTTATAACACCCCTTAGTTTTGGTCGGGGATTAAAAAACATGGTGACAACACACAAAAAATAAAACAAAATTGAAGAAATAAAGTGACACTATGACACATACAAAAAAAGTGCGGTGTACGTTTCACAATTCGTTGATTGAGTCCAGCTCAATACATGTCAGGCAAATGTGCTTAGGAATTGCGTCAATGTTTAAAAATGTATGTTAATTACCTAATGTCATGCGGCAAACACAGTTAATTAACGTAGCCAACATATTCCATTTTCCTCAACTGACCTGGGAGAATGGAAATAGAAAACCTGTTGCGCCGACCACGAGTAACATGGAGCCAGGTCAGGAAGATGATGATGAAAAACACCTCTAAATCGTGCCTATTAAACTTCAGCCCCCAATGATTTATAAAAGCTCTTAAAAGACTTTGAAAGATAAAAGAGAAAAGATAAAAAGAAATACGATAGCTGAAGGGCCTGTCAACTGCATTTTCTTATCGGTGAGAAAATTTATAGATGGACTGGATTTAGGATAAAGAATTAATTTATTACAGAATAAGTTCAGACAAAACTGAGAAAACCATTTGTACAGGGTGGCAGGGACATCGACGCGCAAACTGTAACCATGACTTTAGCACATGAGTTTAGACCCCATAGCGTATAGAGTTCAAGAATTTGTAATCTATATTATATATAAAATTCAAAGTCCTGACTGACTGACTGAGACATCAACGCACAGCCTAAACCGCTGGTCCCATTTAAAAAATCTTATTTTTTTAATCTATAAACTTTAAAATTAACCCGAATTAAATAAATAAATGATAAAGATCGTAAACATACATCTTCGATATTTTTAGAGTAAAGTACACACGGACGAAGTCGCGGGCAAAGTGCTATACTACATATTATTATAAATTCTGTCTGTATGTTGCATTTTCACACCTAAACCACTGAACGGATTTCGATAAAATTTGGTAAAGAGATAGATAGCATCCTGGGGAAGGACATACCTACTTTTTATCCTGGTAGCACGTTCCCGTGGAATTTTTAATGAAAATATTTCCGACATCCACGCGGGCAAAGCCGCAGGCAGAAGCTAGTGTGATATATATATGTGTTGTGTATTACTATACAATGAATGTACCTACGGGTCACCGAACGAGAGTAGGAACATTAGATTTCTTTCGAAGATTTATTTTAATTGTGTTCTCTGCCTGTATTGTACATTTTATAACATTTGCGGGGTTTTAAATGAAATGGAAAGGTTTAAGTCTCCTAGGTAACCATCAAATTTTAGTCTCATATCAAACCTAATCCCGATTGATATTATGATATTTTCATCAACCTTACATTGCAGCAGCTTAAGTGAGTTTTTACAGCAGGTTGGCTGAAGTGAAAATTCAACTTAAAGACACCCCTCTCTACACGCGGAAATTATCAATGACTTTTTAGCGACAGTCAATCCGTCAAAAAAGACATTTTTTTATTTAATTTATGTGAAAAAAAAATCTTTTCCATAGGCTTCTACTCCGTTCACGTTTTTTTGTTTTTGTGCGAACGGTGAAAAAATCAGCCGGTATATAATAACTAATTTAAGCTCTTCAATTTTCCAAAAAACACGACCGGTAAACTCAATTTTCCTTCGGACAAGATAAGTACTATAAATAACCCTTTTACGCACAACCGGTAAGATAAATGACGTCAGAGGACTCGCGGCAGACATAACAAATATTTATACAACTCACGACCCGCCCCTGCTTCGAACGATTTTCACGGCTTGACAAAACATGGAGATTTCTTTACTACATAATAAATCCGTTATGGAGTGAATAAGAACAACGCGGTCAAACAGACAGATACGAAAAGTGATTTAAATTTGTAATAGCTACATATTACCGATCCGCGACTGCTTCTCACGGTTTTTACGACTGAACTAAATATCTTCATTTCTTTATTATACAAGGTATCGTTTTGCATCCTCGTCAAATTCAAGGAGGTAACTATGCTACTGATTCTTGACACGAATCAATAATAAAATAAGTAGTTTTTTTTTCAATTTTTTTGGAAATGTATGGGACACGCATTTTAAAACGCGGCCTGTGTGAGACCGCACTGTAACTGCCCTTTTACACACACATAAAAATGCGCTTATACGATACCATAACGCGATTCTGTTCTTTGAAAGTGGTACCGTGTATTCTGAAATACTGTCCAACTTAAATAATTAAAAAAACAAGTAGGTATGTATTGATTATTTACCAGGGATCGTAATTTTATTTGATTATATTACGTCTTTCATAACAGCCTCCTAAAATTTGACGAGGATGCAAAACAATAGCTTGTATGTAAGTTTCATGTATAACTAGCTGTTGCCCTCGACTTCGTCTGCGATCCAGGATGAAAAGTAGCCTAGCCTAGTATGTCCTTCTCCAGATCATGGTCTCCCATCGGTAAAGTCGTTCTCAAGTTATGGCGTGACCAAGGGAAATAGGGACTAATTTTTACATATATATATATACCTACACATAAGCTACTGGCAGAATCTATAGACGAGTTGTTGTTGCTGGTCTACACAATGTTTTGTTTCGTTGTCTGTCACTTGTTTCTTGTAAAATTTGTAACTACTCGTATATAAATATAGTAAGATACTACTCTCATCATTAGTTTATTTGACGGCACAGTTGGCGCAGTGGTTAAGCGATTGACTGCTGCGCTGCGTGTCGCGGGTTCGATTCCCGCACGGAACAAATATTTGTATGACCTACATGTATTTGTTCCGAGTCTGGGTGTTTTTCTATCTATAATATGTATCTATTTACAAAAAAAAAAAATGTATATAAGTAGTTTATCAGCCATCTTGTTACCATAACACAAGCATTAGGTTGCTTAGCTTGGGACAAATGGTGCTGTGTGAAATGTCCAGGGATTTATTTATTTATTTTATTTATTTATTCATTTCTATTTCTCCATTTCATCCATGCCATTAATTACCTACCACATTCCACTTTTATTGTATATTCACTGTAATACTGTATCCACTAGACTGCCGTAATGTATTTATTTATTTTCGCCGGAGGGTCGGCGCGTGCGACCTTTTGCTTGTCACAGAGTGCCTCTGACACTCAAGGCATGATAGACAAGTAATGAGGCTATGTCTGGCGCGGATTAAAAATGAATATTTTATTTTATTTGTTAATATTGTACATATGTATATCTGTTTTATTATTTATTAATTTCTGTAACTGCCCGTGACATCACAGCGGGCCCTTACAGAATACCAGCGCTACGACCTTTATTTTTTAAATAACGCAGCATCATGCTGAGATGTTTCATTTTTCTTTTTGTTACTTTTTTTACATAATTTGGTTTTTTATTTTTGTCTGTGTTTAGTTTAATTTATGATCTTCCTGTACGAGTCACAATCAATATTTTTTCTTTCTTTCTTTATAAACCTTTCAGAATAAATGATCTAAATGATGGTGAAATCCGGATCAAAATTCATTGTGTATTCTTTCTATAAGAAAAACGCGGTTCAACATAGGTACTCGTACATACACGAAAAACTACTTTAATTTATAATAGTACCTCAAGCGATCCGCCCCTGTTTCGCACGTTTTTTATGACTTCACAAAACATGGAGATTTTTTTTATTATATGTAAGTTAAATATTAATGTAGTATACACATAAACCTGTTACTGTAAGCTAGCATCATCCCACTGCTGGGCAATGGGATGACTTCCCTATGACTTCCAGCTCTTCCGACCTAGAGCGAAACCACTGGTCGTTTGTTTTGTCCAGCTAATCCCCGGCATCTTCTACGGACGGTCTGCCGAGACGCCTTCTAGCTATGTCACAGGGCTCCACGCGGGGTTTATTTGGCCCAAAGCTCATACATAAGCCTTCCAAACTAAAATTTCAAAATGATGGTGAAAACCACATCAAAATTCGTTGCGGCACCAACAGAAACACGAAAAGCGACTCGCGTTTTATACTATTTGTAGATCAATCAGGAAGATGGCAAGGGTTACTGGTTCGATACGACGTCATCAATGTTTCCATAACTCGAACAAAAATAACGACTCGAAGGGATTTCAACCCTTTTAATTGAGCCCTTTAGTTTAACGATGCTTGGACCTCTTTATCATATTTGCTTTGAACCTTTTTGGATTCTGTTAACTGAAAGTCCGTTTAAATATAATCTGTGGTGTTTTAGGTTAGGTTGTCAGTACAGTCCTTTTACAGATTTTTTTTTTATCTCTGGTTTTGCACCACTGTCCAAATCACTGTGATCTTTATTCTTATTCTAATAAGGTTGCTGTTGGGTTGTCACTGACAAGTCTGTCGAAATCATTGTGATTTTTGTTCTCGTTACAATAAGGTTGCTGTTAAATTGCTGTTGTCAGAGGTAAAATAACTGTGAACAGACTGCATTATGTATGTTTTAGAAACAAGCAGTATTTAGAATCTGTGGAGATTAGCTAATTATAAATACATGTAATAGGTACTTACAGTTATTTCACAGTTAGCTCAGGTACGCCCAGGCGCATTTTTCCAGCGGCAATTTTGTTTCGCGCTCTGGATTTTCAACGCATTGCTTAGCGCAGAGAGTTGAAAATCCAACAGTGTGTTTTTTTGACGCGCTGGGAAGCGCTTTGTTACATATTCAATGCTCGGCTCAACACAGAGAGTTGACAATCCAATGCCCGATAAAATCTCGCCGTGATAATTTTACGTCTGTAGGCTTATACAGGAAAAAAAATACCAGTGCGCCAACTGTATAAAAAAAATAGTTGTTCCATACATTTTGTTCGCGTACGTATTACAGTTTTCTATGAAACAGCAGATTTTTTTTTATAACCGATGTAAAATTTCCGCGCTAGAGGGTCTACAATCATGTGCTGAATTCATGGTTACAGTTTGAACACTGGTATTTTTATCCTGTATTTGTTACTTTTGATTTTGCATCACAGTGATCGTTCTCCTTGCTAAAAGGATGCTGCCAGAGATAACATTACTCTTTTTTTTTTAAAAAAAAAACGTTGCCCCACACTAAGAATTTCTCCTGTATCGTGGGTGCGGTTACATACATATAAACTCACATACACAAACAGCCAGACCCGGAACAACTAATTGTAGGTCATACAAATATTTGATCCGTGCGGGAATCGAACCCGCGACACGCAGCGCAGCAGTCAATCGCTTAACCACTGCGCCGACCATGCCGTCAAATGCCGTCGTTTTGGCTCTTTACTCTTACAGAACTGTGAAGATTATTTAGAAAATGACAAAATAAATAATAAATATTAATCGCAATATGTTTCGAGTAAAGAGCCAAAAATCTAGGTACATAATCAAATGACGAACTAACTAACTATACAAATAAATATAAAAACAAAAAGACACATAGGCCGTTGAAGTACTCGTCCGCATTACCACGTTGGATGGATCGCCATTCAACTAATTCTTTGGCCAAAGAACGACTAAAAGATGGTTTATATTTTTCTTGAATGATTATGGATTAAAAAGACAAACTTTTTATCCGCCCAATGTAAAAAGCACCAGCTGGCTAGATACTTCGATACGATCCCGAGACAATTTTCATAATAACCGTCAATATTATGAAATTGAGCGATTTTTTTCACCAAAGTATGTTTAAGAGGCTCCCCAAACCACTTGTAGGCTAATAAACTTCGAAGGGATAATAGTATTAAATCAAAACGATTAGACCAAATTCTATTATGACCCTTCATCACTTGGTTTTGACGTAAATTATTCCATTTATCACTTAAACTAGGTCTGTAAAATGATAATTTGGGAGTAAATCTCCGTTTTAGACGTAAAATAAACTGTAACTACATAACTCTCTCATAATTTTTACTTCTCTCTTTTTTATCATGTATTTAATCCTACTAATATTATAAATGCGAAAGTTTGTATGGATGTATGGATGTTTGTTACTCTTTCACGCAAAAACTACTGAACAGATTTTGACGAAATTTAGCACACAGATAGTTTATAACCAGGATTAACACATAGGATACTTTTTATCCCGATATTCCCATGGGATTGAAACTTATGCGGGTGAAACCGCGGGGCGCAGCTAGTAACTAATAAATAGATTGACTTACTGTGACCCAGGAGCCAGTGTTCTGCTGTCACTGTGATACCAAAAACCTTTTATGTTGTGTTATATTTTTTTATGTTACTAATATTCAGAAAATAAATAAATGAGTTATAACACTTAATAACTAATACTATTGTAAAAAGCAGATAGGTAGGAAGTAAAATAAATATTTATGTTATACATATACCTAAGTATAATCATAAAAGAGCTTTTCTATCTTTTATTCTTCTTTTATTTTGCCTAAAATCCAGGACCTACTGATTGGAAGAGGACACTGGCTCCTAACACAAGTGTTGTTACCTAGCGCAGAAGTCAGGGCTTCACTTTGTTTGTACACATTTTTATGCCAATAAAGAATTATTTTATTACTAGCTGACTTAGTGAACTTCATACCGTCTCAGAATCATTAAAGAATGTTGTGTTATCTTATTAGCTATATTATAATAATACATACAAAATGGATGAGAAAATGAATTATGTTCATTATTATTTTTTTCGTGATTTTTTTTTATGTCTTAGTAGTTATTCTGCTATTCGGGCGGAGACAAATCCAACAAATCAAAGATCATACAAATCAGTCCAGCCGTTCTTGAGTTATAAATGGTGTAACTAACCCGAATTTATTTTATTTATATATTATAGATTATTATTTTGTAAATAAATAACAAAGAAAAACGTACTGACACTTCAATTTTACAGGTTTTCATGTCATCATACCTTACTTTTACCTTATTACCTTTTATTACAGAATGTGATTAATGCTAGTACCATGTTTGTTTACTAAATAGGGCAAGAGAAAAATACACTGTAAGTAAGAGTTGTACATGGACTACAATAGTAAAACTAAATGAAGAAGGCATTGTTTGGCGACAGGATATAAATACAAATTGAACTCATTAGTTTCTGTTGTGGTGAGCGCATTTTTAGTACGAGAATAGTTATGTAGAAAAAGTAATTCTTTTGTAATTGGTAATTAATTCTTTAGTAAGTCATTCTTTTGTAATGAAATTTTATGAAATACTGAATAACGTTCTGGGTTAATGTTTAAAATTAGTATCATAAAAGTACGTCGTAAATTTATTTTCTTTACGAAAAGAACAGTAAAAAATTTCGTCAGGACGCTAGTATTATATTGTCTGTGCCTAAAGCAATACTAGCCAGTATTGGAAAATAATAAAGACGACCACCTAATGGATGCTAACAGTCTTCATTATTTCACATCACGAAACCTTCAACCATTGTTGATAAACATTAGCCTTAATTACGCTTCACCAAACTCTATTTGATCCCAAAACACTTAAGATCCTCAGAATTTAATTAAATGGCGTTTTGATTCGGTTATTTTGAATCCCTAAATATCCTTACCCTTTGGAGGAATCTAAATCGCTTTCGTATTCAACAATAAATAGTTATCGACGTTAAATGATACGTTTATGTCAAAATGGTTGAATGTTTAAATATGAAACACATTTGTTTTGTAAGCGGCGTTTGTTGTTGATGTTAGGATGTAAATGTAAACCTGATTTAAGTTTAGAACAAAAGTACTTAAAGATGTTTTGGAATATCTGTGTATGTATATTGAATATCCGATGTATTGTTAATTCGTTCGAAAATATGAGTTAGAGAATAATTGGCGAAAACTAAAAAAGAACATATTTCGACGCACTCCCGTTGCTAATGCTAATTCGATGCATTTTATCTTATCAAACGTCAAGTGGATAAATACTTGTACTAACAGTATTACGATAAGATAACAAAAAGCTCGATTTCCGAAAATTCTCGAGCCTCGAAATAACAAATTCAAAATTAACTTACCGAACAAAACAAACTGAGAATTCCCGCTAGTCAGCTGTTTCAATCCGCTTTTCTCCCGAACCCACTCTTCCATAACACTTATTTATTTGTTAATTAAAAAAAATCAATCAACTTGCACTGTTTTCTAAACAACATAGAATGAATAGACTAAATTAAAAAGTACCATTTGCAAAGCGCTCACATCCCAAGCAAAAAGTTTACAACTCACTGAAAAGACCAAGAAAATTCGAAATTCGACATCAGCATAGCTTCGAAATGTCAAAAGGAACTGGGAATGTTTTTTTTAAAGAAAGGTTTTTATAATGTCGGTTTGTTGTTATGAAAAGTACGAGGTGTTTTTGTTGTCGTTTTGCCGCGCGGCTAAGGGCGGCGCGGCGTGTATTCTGCGCGGGTGGCGCGCTTACACTGACTCACTGAAAGTCCTACTGAAAGCTCCGCCAGCTCGTACTGAAATACACATCAATTTATATTCCTATGAAACGACGCTGAATACTGCGGACTTGTTTCGAAACTATTTCAGATTTTTTCATTGTTACTTCGGAGCGTGGAATCAATTGAGAATTTGAATCTGGAAACTCGTTAGTGAATAAAACCCGAAGGCAGGGGCCTTCTCCATATTTTACGTTGAATAGTTGATACTTAAATAAAAAGATCTCTCTGTTGCATTACAATACATTTGTTTTCTATCAGCTAGGTAGATACTATTAATAATTAGGAATACACATAACATCCTGTAATCCCCGAAGGGTAAGACAGAGTTGTACCCATAGAATAGAATAGAATTTTCTTTATTCAAGTTACAAAGACTCAACAAGATTGTTAGTAAAACTTACGACTATGTTAGTAAGCACAGACACTAAACAAAAATAAATATAACTATAGGTACTTAGGACCTTTAATAAAACTTTTAAATGGCCCTACAATTTAATATTGCCTGTATAAATTAGCTGTAAGTCTCCCAAATAGAAAAAAAAATAAAAAAAATAAAATGCTTTTGTAATACCATCCTTGCTTTTCCAGTGTCCTATAATGCTAAACAGTTGTACAAGTTAGTTATAAGATAGATTGTAATCAACAATTTTGTGTTTTTCTGCACTGGGCGATGTGGTCACAAAGCGACAAAGCTCTTTAAATAAAAATAAAAATGGTACATCCACATTAAGTAGATTTATTTCCAAAATTTTCAATTATTTTTCTGTTTGTAGATATATACCGTTTCTTAGTTCCAAGGGATCAAGGTGTTTAATTTTAATAATTATAAACTTGGTCCAAAAGATCTTTTTTGTGTCTCATTTGTTGTTTAGTGTACGGAATGGTGATACACCACTGGTGTTTTTGATGGTTTTTGTTGGGGGCTTAAGTTTTTTGAGTTTTACATTTAAACTCATAGAATGTTATTAATGTAACATTATTGGCTGATTTAGTACGAACTTCTACAGCCAGTGAACTTATTACTTATACCTATTTAATTTCGAACTTATCAAGTCTTAGTCAAACAGGTGAGCCGAAATAACGAGAACCAAAGTAAATAGAATCGAATGCTCACTGAACTATTAATATTAAAACATTATAAGTAGGTATTTTAACAGAAGGTTATCCGAATAAATGCTCAAATTAGTGTATTTAGGTCTTGAAAAAATTAAATGAAATATAATAATATGTATGTCATAGATGCATCCTTATTTTAGGCAAATTAGTTAAAAACAAGATAAATTATAATTTGTTCGATGAAAAAAAAATCTGGAACTATGTAAATATTTAAAAATAGGGAATTTAACGATTGGATTTACACACACAATTTTGTTACTTGTATGTTTTTTTTGACAAACAAGAGCTTTTTTTTTTAGAACATACCATTTGTTATGGTTATAAAAATGAAGAAAGAATACGTTAATGTGAAGTGTTATGCCAACTTATAGTCTGAGCACATCGTTAGAATCTATTGCGGGTAAAGGATTACCTATTACGATGGTCGGACCATCAAAGGGCATAATGCACATCCCATTTGTCCCACTTAAGAATTCTATGGCCCTTTTTCCTTCACCACTTATTTTCATTTCTGCTTAGAATTTAGGGAAAAAAGAGACAGTAGATTTAAAACCAGGGACACGATTAGATAATTCCTTTTTTGCGAGACCGTAATAAACGTTTCAGTACCGGTTACCTTCGAAATAATGACAATGGCGCCGATTCCCTCGTTCACAAACTAAACTAAATTTAAGTTCAGTGCATCTTTTTCTTTATATTTCATTAAGAAAAGGACAGAAGATAAATATTATTTTAGTCCTGTCAAATTAAGATACTCCATAGACAGTTTAGACGTGATTAAAAACATGGCTACTAAAAATACGTCAATTTACGTCAGATGCTGACTAATTTGACGGGACTAAACTAATATTTATCTTCTGTCCTTTTCATAATGAAATAGAAAGAAAAAGATGCACTGAACTTAAAAGTTTAGTTTATGAACATGGGAATCGGCGCCATTGACTACGGTTACTGACAAGCTTATCTTTGACTTATCAACATTGGGTTTCAGTATTACTTTGTCGATGAGTTAAGCTTGGGTTTCGCGGGAAAGCGGTTCCGTGATATTATTATAGCGCCCGTCTTGAAAATGAAATGAGACAATGGTGGCCAATTGGCTGCAACTTACGAGTTGTATGTCGTATGTAAGTTGGAACACACACAGGTGCCTTAACTTTGTGTGAATTATTTCATCACCACTGCTCTCAAAACGGTAAAGGCGAGATCTTAACCACACGGCCATCACGAGATCATCCATTGCATTTGTCTAACAATCCTTGAAAAAGGTGTCATCCTCAAATTAATTAAGCTATTACAAGCTATATCCAAACTTTTAAAACAAAACACGACCTAGCTATCAATTGAACACGCTCGAAAACGGTCTAACTATTTCGGAGATTAGCTCTATCAAACTAACACACGACTCCAATTACGAAGCAAATGGCGCGTAAGATTATTCGTTTAACTTTATCAAGGGAATCTTATCTCATCGCATGGAAACTCTAAACGATCTAATCAGTTTAATTACAAAAGATAGAGAGAGTAGAAGACTCACTCCGATCCAATCAATCTGCATAACCTTTCTTCAACTATGTTGGGTTGGCCTTCAGTCTTACCAAATGCAACAGAATACCAGTACTGTACCTAGTTACTGGGTAACACGATAAAATAAAGCCGCATGGGTTGATCAAAGGTTAAGCTACGCTTGTTGCGGTTGGTTCGGGGAGGGGTGACCATCCATTACATATCTAGACCCCTCCGTGCGTCGGAAAGCACGTTAACCCGTTGGTTCCGGCTGTAATTTGTTGATCTTTGAGAGTCGTTACGGGTAGTCGAAAGCCCTACAGTCTGACAACCAGTCTTACCAAGAGGAATCATGGTACGCAGTAGTAGTTCTTGGAAAAACTAAATAATATGGCATTCGCGAAATGAGCAAACTGAAGGGGTAGGTATTTCATCATAAAAATTACCTAGTATTTTTATCAATTACTAGCTGCGCCCCGCAGTTTCACCCGCATAAGTTTCGATCCCATGGGAATATCGGGATAAAAAGTATCTTGTATGTTAATTCTGGTTATAAACCATCTGTGTGTCAAATTTCATCCAAATCCGTTCAGTAGTTTTTGCGTGAAAGAGTAACAAACATCCATACATCCATACATACAAACTTTCGCATTTATAATATTAGTAGGATGTTGGCAAAGATGAAATGTGATGCAACCGTGAGTTTTTGCGTGAAAGAGTAACAAACATCCATCCATCCATCCAACAATACAAATTAAAAAAAAATAATAATAATATTAGTACTTATCAATAATATTTTTATCAATTATCTAGAGAGCACCTTCTGCATTCATTTATTTCGTGGTTTTACCTCCAAACTTGAGATTTGCGAGCTCGGTACTTATACATAATTACATCCAGATACATTAAATTTAGATTAGACGAAGGATTGCCTGAAGACAATATGATTAATGTACCTACCTACATAATACATAATGGTATTCCGTTATTATTAGCTATTATCCCTTGATAACTCTTTTGGCGATATCCGAAAGGCTGATTAGTTGATTACAGTAAGACGCGATGATTATTAAACTACTGTCTTCGTATGTTCCATATTAATCAACACCACACGTTTTTACGAGCGCGGGGTGATTGCCTAACAAAGTATCAGCAGCAAATAAAAGAAAGAAAATACATTTATTTGCGGCAAACATGACGCATATAAAAGAACAATCACACAAAAAAAAAATAACAAGCAATGAGTTTCATTTGACAGTTTAACAATAACACAGGTCAACACGAAATCGAAAAAACGTCCTAGATAAGAGAGTATGAAATTTTAAGGTACAAAAAAAATAAATGGCCTGAAAAAGTTGGCTTTTGTATCCAGGAGAACGGGTAATCTAGAAAATTCATACTTTACATTTAAATAAATGGCCTGAAAAAGTTGGCTTTTGTATCCAGGAGAACGGTTAATCTAGAAAATTCATACTTTACATTTTTCAAAAAATATTATTATCATAACTACTACAAAAGCAAACTTTTTAAGAATTATGGGTACTTTTGTTTTATTTTAGATCATAATGAACAGAAAAATAATAAAATAAACTTAAGGACAACTTTTTTTTTAATTTTGTTGAACTGTGTATTCATTGCGTTATTTACATTGCTGAGCAGACAAATGTTTCGAACATATGAAGCAACGGATTAGCGATATCCTTCAAAACGATTCAGATTGAGATTGATAGTGTGTTACGGAATTAGGGTGCTGCTTAAAGAATTAGAAATAAAAGTTGCATAAGAGATAAGGAGTACCCCCTATCACCCAAAACCAGGATAATAACTAAAGACATTTTGTCATCACCAAGAAATACATAATTTATGTCTGATTTGCAAAGACGTGCATGGAACACGATGGAACACGATGACCTTTGTGTAGAGGGCTTAGTGTACCAACTCGACTACTAATGTCACTTTTCCATCTAGTAGTAATTATTGAAACTGTTCGTGTTCACATCCGTTTTTTTTAATGTCATATTGTTTACAGCGTAATTACTTAATACGCATTTATATGCATATATATTACGCATATACGCATTAAATTACTCTTTGTTTTACTGCCATTCGGTCAGTAAAAACGAAGCCAGATTTTCTCTTTAAACAACGATTTTCTGGCGAAACCTAACGTTATTTTTTTTGCTATGATTAACTTTTATCTTAATTTGACCCGGATTTTTCTTTTGAGAATATTTTTACGAATGCAAGCGAAGTCTATATGCGACACTCAGATTACATAGAGTCCTGCCATTCGTCTTTGCAACATGACACAACGTAATATTTTCAAAAATCTTTTAACTATTTTTGCTAGAACTAAAGGGATGTGCGTGACAATACATTGTCATGTATGCGACTCCAACTATTTTCTAAACCATAAAACTCAAACCACGTCAAGCCTAAGTGCTATAATATACATAAACAGCGATGGGTGGCTGGGCCATTGCGTAAATAGGTAGGTACTAGTCCTTTGTACTAACCCTTTACTATGGTTTTATTTTTACGATTTGTTTGGAGAGCCTGTGTTTTTGTAAAACGAGAATACATAGATGTAAACTAAAGTCACGTAGTCATTTTGTACACTGAGTGATCGTTCTGTTTTTTATCTTTTAAATGCTGTATCTTTTATATCTTTTCCAGGCTGATAATTATGTTATCAATATACAAAACAATCTCTAAAATAAAAACTATATAAGCACGAAATTTACGCCATAATCCATTCTATCGATACTATTGTATGTCTATCTGTCTACTATGCTACGTTTTGCTAGACGAGCGGTGGCGGCACTTAACAGCCGAAGTGACGGCTGTCATGAAATTGACGACAACGACAAAGATTTAGATCGTTAGATTCTCCCTACCACGTCAAAAGATAGTCGCGTTTTTGTTTCATTTTGACACCTCTGCTGACACACAATTACGCAGGGACTTGATGGCCTTAAAAGGTTATTTAATAACATCATCATCATCATCAGCCTATAGCAGTCCACTGCTGGACATAGGCCTCTCCTATTGCACGCCAATCAACTCGATTTTCGGCAAGTCTCATCCAGCTGCTACCAGCCATCCTGCGAAGATCATCGCTCCACCTAGCCAACCTTACGTTTACCGATTCGCGGTCTCCACTAAGTACGGTGAGGGAAAATCTAGCGATATAAATCTTTGGGCCGCTGCCCAAAGATTTACCTCACTCACTCCTCAAGGTTTGCCTCACTTAATTCAAACCCCGCTGGGTTTGAATTAAGTGACAGATTTTCATGACGGCTGACAGTACCGTTTTTCTAGAAAACCAAAGCATTACCTTTTCAAAGCTTTTAAGAGCTGAACGGATTCCGATGAGGTAGAACATGACCTGGGTTAGGATGTTGGATACTTTATTATCCCGGTAGTACATTCCCACCGGACAGTATCCGACGCGGGCGAAGTCGCGGACAAAAGCTAGTAGGTATTTCCATACGTAACTAGTTTATGGAAGAATATTCCTAACAAAGTTGCTACTTAGTATTATCTTTGGTTCAGTGCCAACCTTAACTGAGGACTGCAGTTAAATGGCGTATGACAAGAGAAGGCTGCTGCCAAATGTATTGTACTGTTTCTTGTTACGTAAAAGAGAAGAAAGAGATTTTTTTTTAAAGTTATTTCAGCATAGTTTTGCTAGTTCTTTGATAAAGATTTTGGTGTGCCTAATTTATACTAATAATAAAACTAAATAGTTTGTTTATTTGTTTGAATGCGCTAATCTCTGGAAGTATACAGGGTGGCAGACACATCGACGCGCAAACTGTAACCATGGATTCAGCACATGAGTTTAGAAGAAAAAATCTTCTGTTTCATAGAAATGTGCAATACCTACGCGGTCAAAATGTATGGAACAGCAATATTTTTTATAAATAACCGACGAAAAGTTTCGGTACTATGAGGTCTAAACTCATGTGCTGAATCCATGGTTACAGTTTGCGCGTCGATGTCCCTGCCACCCTGTATAGTAGTCGGATTTGAAAAATTCTTTTTGAATTTGATAGCCCGATTCTTGAGAAAGACTATAGGCTATATTAACATCACGCTAGAACCCTTAGGAACCAAGCAAAAATAAAAAAATCAGAAAAAACGCTAAGCGAAAACGAAGTAACAGCGCGGGCGGGCGGGCGGATATGATGCGACGCGGTGGTGGGCCGAAATTTCACGCGGACGAAGTCGCGGGCAGAAGCTAATTAACCCTTCATATGTCGGAACGTAGATCCACGCGAGACAGAATGGCTTTTTAATTGTGTCTGTTATTACCACAATCATCGGGTTAACTAACAAGTTTATTTGAAAAGTGTTCACGAATAGGGCGTATCTATTATGTGTCTATATCTATATCTATAGACACATAATAGGGGCTCTTGGCTATGTAATAATAGCCGCACGGTCGATCGATCAGGTGAAGCTACTCTTGCCGTGGTTGGTCCGTGGATGGGTGACCATCATTACATACCAAGACCCCTCCGTGCCTCGGAAAGCACGTTAAGCCGTTGGTCCCGGCTTTCATTCTTGGATTTTCATAGTCGTTACGGGACAACAAGTTTTGCCAAGGGTATCATGTTACCCAGTAACTGGGTTGTGGAGGTCAGATAGGCAGTCGCTCCATGTATTGTAATCTACTGGTATTCAGCTGCCTCTGGTTAGACTGGAAGCTGACTCTAACATAGTTGGGAAAAGGCTAGGCAGATAGATTTGATCTATATCTATACAAATCCTACATTCCTACTTAATATTATAAACGCGAAAGTTTGTATGGATGGATGGATGGATGTTTGTTACTCTTTCACGCCAAAACTACTGAACGGATTTGGATGAAATTTGGCACACAGATAAAAAAAAGAAAAGAGAGAGAGAGTTTTTTATTAAAAATTAAAGTCGCTTTTCATGTCTGCCTGTGTGACCGCGTTGTTCTTCTAAGCTCCGCGACAGATTTTGATGCGGTTTTCACCATAATTTAGAAAATTTATTCCGAAAGGTTTTTATATCTAAGACATTGATATTAAACTTATATATAATAAAGAAATATCGATGTTTTGTCAAGTTGTAAAACCAGTGCGAAGCACGCGCCTCGCTAGTAATTACTTACATAAAATAAAACCTATTGCTATCATTTACACACAGCTAAAACAAAACACTAACGGACAAAGGGTACAAAATATTAATTAGGGTTGTATGGAAGTTTATTAACCTGATTTGAAACGTCCAAACATTTTACGAAAACGTCTAAACTGAAATGACAGCTCTAAACTTCCATCTCTGTTTTTCCTGTAAAAGAGAAAGAGAGAGAGAACGTGATATCAATATTTTTTGTTGAGATAAGTTAGTGTGTTCTACAAAATAAAGACACTATAATAATAATAATATCCCTGGTCATTTCACACAGCACCATTTGTCCCAAGCTAAGCAACCTAATGCTTGTGTTATGATAACAAGATGGCTGATAAACTACTTATATAATTTTTTTTTTTTTAAATCGGTTCTATCGGTTTCAATCGCCTGCAGTGCTGCGTCGTAGTCTCGGCTCGAAGACTTATCTACGATGTTGTCAAGTCCAGCCAAACAGATACTTGTTTGCTTTCATGCACTACTTAGCATTGTAGCCACATTTATCTAAGTGATATGTACTGAGCGCTGCATGGTGAAGCCTCTACTGAACACTGTCATCCTGTTGGAATTTTTCTGATAATAATAATTAGCAGACAGATTGAAATTCCTACTCTTTAGTCTCTTGTCATACATGTATGACAAGAGACTAAATAGTAGGAATTATTAATTAGTGGCATTACGCCTAGTTTCCCAGAAGGGATGGGCAGAGGTATACTTACCCACATTTCGCCAGTTACGTTTAAGTCTCATGTAATAGGGGGCGATTCTATCAACCGGGCACAAATCAAGACTCTGTGCTGCTTCTGAGAGATTCCAGATAGAAAAACTCAATAACAATTTGCCCGACCTGAGAAAGGAACCCAGGACCTCATGCTCAGCTGTACCGTTAAGCAGCCTCTTGACCTACATAAAACTCATACGGCTTATACGCTGAAGAGGGTGTGCAGAAGTAACCTGCGAGTATGGAAACCAATAAAGAAATATTTAAACGATATTTAATTATATAATTAAATAGCTTTGATGAAATGTGTATTAAGGTGTAGTAATAGTTACCACTAAATTTGATAATTTTTATTAATCATCTCTAAATAACTAAAATAGTGCGTCGAAATATTCCTCCGCATCGGTGTCGACTGGTGATGTGCCCAAGATAATGGCGGCATTGCCACGTTGTATGACAATGCATATCCTCTGGCCAAGGTAAAAGCCAGCCTTTGGGTCATGGGAAGTGTCAACCAGCTATTTAGAGATTTCATTGAACCATAGTTAATTTTTAATAGTTTTACTTAGGTTAGGATATTATAATTTATAATCAATAAAAAACATAATTTTAATAATGTCCATCATCTCTCATAGGAAGATTAGAATCAGATAATAAGATAACAATATGAAAAAGCATTTATTATCAGACATAAAAAAAAATTACAAGACATTTTACCTCAGCCAAACTGCATAGCGATTTATTGGCATCTGTAGCTCCTTTTTTTGAAGTACAAAATATGTAACACTTTTTCACCTACATGCGCAACCAGTCATGCATCCTTAAAATTTTATCTTACTTTATTAGCATTGCATTACAATAAACTCAATATACTACTATCCTCCAAATCAGACGCAAGTAAACCCTTATTATCCTCACATTATCCTTTTAAGTTCGTCTGACAAGACGCTTACAAAGCACTTTATCAGTCTGAAACGACCTCCGAAGTGCGAATGACCGATCAGTGTCGTTTGATGTCCATGTAAGATAGTAAAATATATGTATGTCGCTCTTTTATTTGATGTCATAAAATATGTGTGAATATTATCTGGGGTACGGAAGTGTGTGTCATGCAGAAATGTGTCACTTCATCATAGCATCTAGTGGAGTTCGCGCCGCTGAATGTTGGGCCTTGGAATGATGTGTTGAACTTTTTGCCATCCATACGCTAAGAATAAGAAGTTTCGTAACAATAAATGTTAAAGAATCCTTGTTTGTCTGTTGGTAACGTTTTCACGGCTAGCTCGAATCCTGAAAAAGCAGTTAGTAATATAATAAATGCAAAAGTAACTTTGTCTGTCTGTCTATTTCTCGGTCAATCTGTCTTTTACCTTTGTCTAAACCTTTGAACCGATCTTTATGAAATTGAGAGAGAGGTAGACTGGACTTAACTTTTACTCCTGTATATTAGAATGTTTAGAGGTATGAGGAACAGGGTGTAAAGTTCCCTCATACCCCATAGAAAAGGGAGGATCCTCCGACCAGACGGGTGTTGTGTCTGGCGGGCAACTGCCCCGCGACTGATATCGGGAATTAGCATACATACAAATGTATGCTAATTGCGCGGTAAACTCTGCTTGCGAAATGCAGGATTTGCGTGACATCAGTATGACGCGTTGTTCGCATGTGGCGTTGTACCGCTACAAATGAAAAATGTTGAAAATATGTATAAGCAAACCACTAATGGTGTGTGTGTGTTGGAAAAATCCTAATTCTACGCGGGCGAAGGGTTAGTAGGTAAGGTAATAAGTGATGGATGGACAAGGATTTACTAGGACGATTTATGATGATGATGCCAATACCGAATTACGTCCATTATGGGCCGACTACACGTATATGCTGACTTTCGTACCTGTATTCTTTGGCAGAATACGATACCTACGCTTCATGAAAATAGACATTGTTATGACTAGGTTACTAGCCACGCGCTGACAAAAGCTGACGAACCCTTCTTTAGAACTTACCCTTTTTTTACGCCTGTAATAAATAAGAAAGAGAATAGGTAACCAGCCCGTATAACCCACGCCGCAACTCCGCGTCAAAGCGCGTATTTTGCGTAAGGATGAAAGAAGATATAGAGACACTAGACGAGACAAAGAACAATAACATTCATTTGTACACCGATCTATCTAGTAAAACTTCACAGTTTGGCTCACCGGCGAAGTGTTGCCTGTCTGTCCGTCTTCTACAGACTGTACCTCGGGGAGTGTGCTCAAGAGCTACATGAGCTCATCCCGCCTTCACCTTTTTACCATCGAGAGTCCAGACGCACTCCGGGATACCACCCCTATTTGGTTAATATACCCTATATACGCACTAAGCGCTTCTCATCATCTTTTCTGATGCGCACAGCAAAGGAGTGGAATTGTCTGCCTGCGTCTGCATTCCCGAGTTCATACAACCCTAATCTCTTCAGGGCGAGAGTGAATAGGCTTCTTCTGGGCAAGCTCGTTCCACCGTAGATCTCATCCCTGCCTCTGGGCTGGATTGAGGTCAAGAGTGAGCGCATTGTCAATAAAAAAAAAATAAAATCTTAAATTCATTCACTGACCGACAACGTGCAGCCTAATCCGCAGGGGAAGCTGCATGAAATTTTGCGTAAGATTTCCTTATACTGATAGCGCAGGAGAAAACTAAGGAAGGACTTTTGAAAATTCATCCCCTCATCATCTGCCTAGCCTTTTCCCAACTATGTTGGGGTCGGTTTCCAGTCTAACCGGATGTAGCTGAATACCAGTAGATTACATGGAGCGACTGCAGTTACTGGGTAACATGATACCCCTTGGTAAAACTGGTTGTCAGACTTTCGGGCTAGTGACGACCCGTAACGACTGTCCAAGGTCCACTAATGAGAGCCGGGACCAACGGCTTAACGTGCTTTCCGAGGTACGGAGGGGTCTTGGTAAGTGAAAATGGTCACCCATCCACGGGCCAACCACGGCAAGCGTAGCTTAACCTGATAAATCGACCCGAAAGTGAAAATTCAAAGAGATTCCACTCAGAGCACCGATTTCAACAGCACTTGCCTGAATCGCACCTGAGCACTTCCACTAACCGCACTGAAACAAAATATTGTAACGTGCGGTTTGGATTAACAGTTTATCAATATTCATCCCCTAAAGGTTTTAAATAGGGGTTGAAAGTTTGTATGAAAGGACGAGTATACCATCCATAAGGCTCGTATTCGTTTTTTCATAAATAAATATCATACGAACGGCAGCTTATTTGAAACACTCAATAAATAAAAAAGGAAAGACTGTCATAGAAAAAACTTGAATAGCGTTTTACGACAAAGGATAGGAAATAAAGAATCCTTTATACCATTAGTTGGAGCGTTTTATTTATGATAGCGATAACAAACATACACTCCGGGCCTTTACAATTTATACTCGCAAATAAATTTTGTATTGTCTCTTTAGAAATGTTTTATTTAGGTATTTATTCGATGTATTTGGTTGTCGTAAAATCTATGGACTATGAAAGGAAACGGAATATGAGTAAAGTGTAACATGGGATGTTTTCGGTTTTATCTTTTCTTACCGTACCGTTTTTGTTTCGTGTAACCACGTAACCGTAAAGTCTGTACCTTAAATGTATTGGAAAGAAAAAGACAAATTAGTCAATGAGAAGTTCTTTTTTATGATGATGATGCCAATACCGAATTACGTCCATTATGGGCTGACTACACGTATATGCTGACTTTTGTACCTGTATTCTTTGGCAGAATACGATACCTACGCTTCATGAAAATAGACATTCATTGTTCACATTCATTCATTCATTCATTCATTGTTGTACATTGTTCTTCGCGATTTGTCTGACACCGCCGATATTCCATACTAATCCATATTCTGACCTCGGGTATCTGATAGTCTCTTAAATTCACTGACAGACAACGCACAGCCTGAACCGCTGTGTTAATTCAGAGGGGTAATTCTCGTAATTTTAAGAACGTTTTCAGTTTAATCTCAGTCTCAATCGGCCAAAAATACACCTCTAAGTAATTTCCCTACATTTTTGACATGATTTTCGCAGGATTGCGACTAGATTCTGAACGTTTTTAATTAAGGGAATTGGCCTTCTGATGTTGACTGCTCTGAAAACTTTAACCAAAATACTAACAACCAATCCAATTTTTGTCAGTTAACAATCAAAATTTTCCAAACCAATGGTTTAACATGCAATTTAAATAAAATATAATTTGGTGCTTTAAATACACATTTTTTTTATTTTATTTCAAAACTTATTTTGTAATGGACTGAAAACGTAATGTAACGTAACGTAATTTTTTTTTTAATATTATTATTATTTAGTTGTAATTGTGCGTTTTGTTTGTGCAGAATAAAATATTTTTCTTTCTTTTCTTTCTTTTTTAATGAGGTTGGTAATTTAAAATTAAACTTCAACAGCAAATACTTAATTAAACTAATGGTTATACATAAATTAATCACCAATGTAATTATCGTATATTGCACGTAAATTCACAAATTTAACATAATATGTATTAATTAGTCTATGCATATACAGGTGGCAGGAACATGAACGCGCAACCTGAAACCCTTAAATCAGTAGGTACTTGATTCTGAACCGTTTAAATGTTACGTAGGCTATTAAAAAAAAATCTTGTTCCCTATACAATGTGTAACCGAATTAATGCACATTATGAAAGTAGTTAGTTCAGAATCATTTACTGAATAGATTTCTGTAATTTTTAATATAGGTACCTAATATTTTAGCCCAAAAATAATTAAAAATACGTAAATTACTGTCACACTTCCGCTATACAGTCAAAACAAACCAAAATTGATGAAATACCCACTAAGCTAGACCCCTATACGAGTGCAACTGTGTGCATGCGTAGATTTGTAATGTAATCATAATTTTCTCCCACAATCAGTATAACTAATTAGTTAAAAAAACAATTTTGTTTACATAATAATAAAAATTCAGGGTATGTATTATAATTAAAACATAATATTCTAATTGGGGTGTCTGGTGGTGTGCGTTAATTTCGGGACATGTATACCTCGTGGGAATTGCTCATTCCTGTGTTGGCCAAAGTATTTTCATGATGAATTTCGCAGTAGCAGCGCAGAATCTCGATTTGTTCCCGGTTGATGGCATTCAGTGAACGAAATGTTTTTTTTGTTCAATGATGGCCCCTTTTAAATGGGACTTAAATATAACTAGCAAAATGTGGGTGTACTATAGGTGCACCCCTGCCCTTCCCTTCGGGGAATTCAGGGGTGATGTTATGTAGAATACTAGTACTGCCTCGTTAGTCTGAAGAATACACTACAATTCATGACAACAGCAGTGCGATTCTGTAACCATCTCACCGTGAAAACTTAGGTGAAGTGAGCGTGGAGTGACCTGTCATTCCAACTAATGCTAACGGATTGACGCTATTGGCAGCTCACTCTAAGCTCACTTCACGTCATTTTTCACGGTGAGATTTTTACAGAATCGATCGGCAGATTGTCAATTACGTCCATTGTACTGCGTTGTATTCATAAACCGCCAGTGAACGTGTTCGTTCCAATTTCGAACGAGAAACAATATGGCTTCATTTGAACGTAGCCATGTGTCGCTTTATGTACTGCTTTTGAGATTTAGTTACTATAATAGTAATATTGTATTAGAAACACAAATTTTTAGGCAGTTTTGATGACGCCATTCTTATAATCTCAATGACTCTCAATGAATCTAACTAGCCTTTTCCCAACTATGTTGGGGGCGTGCACCCTTGTCGTATTTAAAAACGAATATGTATATATTTAGTTCCGAGTTCATGAGCATACCCAGTCCCAATTATACTTAAAGTTAGGGCAATAAATTGTTAAGAAAATAACTACCAAACTCAAATTACTTATACAAATCACAATGGTCGTTCTTTGAAATTGCTATAACACGGAAGATTGACGCAGGGTGTCAATTTGCTTAGCAAATAATGTCCCTGACTAAATAAGCATTTAGCTTAAATGCCCCAACATTTAACCATTAATTATACTGTAACAGCTGAACAGACAAAATATCCAAGATTAATACAATAAAATTCTTGTTACACCAATACGTACACAAACAACGAATTACGAGAACATAAATCAATTTTCCTTTCCAAGAATCAGCCTCGGCATCGCATTCAACAAATGAAAATCTACAAAGCTAACAGCGACATCAACAAAAACGTTCATAATCAAATATTCGCTTCATTGATTAAAGCGACCTTTTGCTAACAGGATATTCTAATTAAGACGGTAAAAACCGAGATCTACAGTTTCGGATTGCGAAAGAAAAATCAAGGAAATTCCTTTTAATTAACTCTTGTCCCTTTAATACTGTGTTGCAGATAATAAATAAAAAAGACTCGCACACGAAGGGTTCCGTACCACAAGGCAAAAATCGCCGAAAAAAACACGTTTCTTGTATCCCCTTTAATTTTTATTAACTTTATTTAATTTTTTGTTATAGCGGCAATAACAATACACACTCCAACTGTCGACCTGTTACGGTTCATGAGATACAGCCCGCTGACAGTCAGACGGACAGACGGATGGACAGCGGAGGCTTAGTAATAGGTTTCCGTTGGCACCCTTTGTGTACGGAACCCTAAAAAGTGAACAACTAAAACACAGTTGTTGATCATGCAAATAGTTCTTTGAATTTAACTTTAGCTTTACATAGCTAGCGTTCAAAGCTACGAAAGTACGTGCACTACAATTTATAAAACATTTAGTTTTATTTCCAGACATAACAGAGGGGCAATTCTCGTGTAGCGGTATCTACAACGCCACATGCGAACAAAGCGTCATGCTGACGTCACGCAAATCCTGCAACTCGCAAGCAGAGTTTACCGCGCAATCAGCATAATAAACAAATTTCCCGACATCAGTCGTAGGGCAATTGCCCGCCATACACAAACACCCGTCTGCTCGGAGGATCATCCCTTTTCTATGGAGGATGAGTGAACTTTACACCCTGTTCCTCATACCTCTATACTCGTAATTTTAAGAATGTTCACAGTTTGGTCTTAGTCTCAATATGTCAAAAATACGTTTAATTTCCCTACATTTTTGACATGTTTTTGACATTGATTGCCGCAGAGATGAGAATGCGACTTGAATTTTAACGTTTTTTTAAGTACAAGAATAAAATTGGCCTTCCTGTTCGTTGCGGAGCTCACAGTAGTTCTCGTTGAGAATTCTATGTTGAATTTCTCCTTAACAGAGGTTTCCATAACGGTACGAGAGCAGTGCTCACCCACACGTTTGTAGATAGTATTTATTTTGAAAAAAAATATTTTTAACGTATACTACAATCCTTTGTTTTGAGTAAATAAATAAATACGAGAAAAAGGTAGTTGAACTCTTACCAACTAAAGCGACTCTAATCACTGTTGCCAAGATCAAAAAATATCAAGGGACTCTAACAGCAGTTTCCAAGATCCAAAATATCAAGTCAATCAGAGTTCTTTTCTCATCTTACGCCAATTCAATCAACTCATCCAATGTTGCAAAGCTGGTACTTTGTACAATCCACCTTGAACAGCACTGCATTTTACTTCACACTGCACAAATCCCCCTTTCATTCATATCTCCTCTCGCCACACAATATATTTACATATGTATAGCCCAGCCCGCAGGTCGGAGCAATATCTCGCTTCATAGGACGTCCGCATCCCGTGTACATTGCGGTTGCTAATCCTACACGTCCGTGCCGCGGTATCTGACCTCAATTTGTGATGTTCACGTCACTATAACTTGTTACATTTTACTGGTATTGTAATTATGGTATTAAAATTATAACTGAATACGAAACCGATATTTATAACCGAAGAAAAAAAAAGAATCTTCAAAATCGGAGGACCCTAATTTTAATGTTGAAAATGTTAACATTTTTTTAACCCAAGGAGGTACGTCAAACAATAAAAAAGTGTCCTCCGATATTGAAGGTTATTTTTTAAAGAATCGGATAATGTAAAATATAAAAGAAAAAAACATCGGGAAGGGTGAAACTAAATAAAAGCTTGTAAAAATAGGGGTTGATTGAATTTTCACATACTGACTTTTCATCTGTGAACGGATTCTGTTAAAACTTAGTTTGTAGTTCTGATGACACTACAACATAATAGAGACCACCTGATCTGTTCTGTTAAAATCACACCGTGAAAACTTAGGTGAAGTATAGTGAGCTGTCAATAGTTGCAATCGCTAGCATCAGGTGGAATGACAGCTCACTTAACGGTCACTTTATCTAAGTTTTCACGGTGACTTTTTACAGAATCGACCGGCTGGAGTTAGTCTGATGAGAAGGAGAACGAATGTAGTTATAGTCTTATACACCGGTAAATTTTGATCGTTTTAATCCTTAAAAGGGGTCATTGAACTCATCATTATGAGCAACTTTTCAACCCTGAAATCGTGAAAAAAAAATCAGTGCATCCATACATTATGTCGAGTTATGCGAACATAAATCTATGGATCAACTGATTTTTTTTTGGTTTTCTGGCGTTATGTGTCGTGGAGTTGGTTATCATGCGTATCATCTACATCATGCGAACTACGCTTCATCTTTATGAAGCGTGACGTCAGTA
Organism: Apamea crenata; assembly: GCA_949629185.1. Taxonomy (NCBI): domain Eukaryota; kingdom Metazoa; phylum Arthropoda; class Insecta; order Lepidoptera; family Noctuidae; genus Apamea; species Apamea crenata. Next base: position 19,294,325 of record OX451353.1, read on the forward strand.
CGTCACGCAAAGTCCTGCATCGCGCACGCATATCGCCCCTCTGTATTACTAGTTATTAATAAAAAAATAGGAAACATCTGTAATATAATTAGTTTGTCCGAACACTATTGGCAAAGTCCCAAAGTCTCTTTCAATTATATTTATCGTTTGACTTTCACAAAAATTACATAAGCGTGAATGATTCGTAAAATGTCGAAGAATAAACAACAAGAATTTCATAAAGACAGAGGAAAAATTACACTGGTATACAGTGGTTTTGTTGCCCTGGATATAAGACTGATTTTGGATATATTTATGCTCACAATTCATGAAACTATCAATGATTTTGTAAGAATTGCTCTTAATTTTGTTAAAATTATGACTGATAAAATCAATTTTTATGAACGAAAAGCTGATTATTGTTCAAATTTTGAGATTAGTGAAAATCATAAAAATAAGAGCACAGTCAGTGCTTTCATAAATATATTCTTGATCTGGATACTTGAAAACATGAGAATTTTCACAGAAATCCAGGGCAACAAAAAAAAAATCTTTTTTTGTAGAGCTGTGTTATCTACACACAAAGACGACGCTTAACTTTATTCCAAATTATGCCCTTTGTTTAAATTACACTTCGTTCCTACCAATACCGTCTGTGACAGCACTAATATTTTACATACACTGTAATAATGAGGGAAGTGAAAAATTGCCAGAGAATAGACAATTCTAGGTATACCAGAGACACGTTTGAGGCGTGCCTCAACGCTTGAAGTAATAGATTACGACAAGAGGCGGTAGTACAGGGTTATTTTAAATTGGCTAGCTAAACTCGGCAAACGTGATGGGTATCGACCTCAAAACATGATTTAAAAAAAATATATGTTTTTTTTTGTGGGGTTACGCGACCGCAGTTGTTGTATTCACTTGAAATATCAGTTATGTAACTTCGCTGTCGTGATGGGTAACGATATCTAAGCACGATAAAATAAAATAAAACAGTTTTTCTCAACTCATACTTCAAGTAACAACACTTACAGCTGTCGTTGACGTCCCAAAAAAAAACCGTCAATTTTTTTTTTTTTTTGTCCTGTTTATATACCCATCGCGTCTGCGAAGTTTAGTTAACCAATTTAAACTAACCCTGTATAACGTCCTCTTGCCAGCTAATAAGAACAAACAGTGATCACCAATGTGCATCTCAAGAGTGGTGAAATTCACCGTTTTTTTTTAAATATTTTGGTATCTTTCTTTTTAATTGTGAAGGTGACCATGTTCTGAAGTGGATCATTATCATCTGCTTAGTTTATTCGCGGCATGCCTAGGAGGATCTCGACTCTTTTCTAAAATATTGGGCACAGACAGCAAATAGATAGAGATAAGTGGACGGAGAGGAGACTTCTCTACTATGTTGGGGTCGGCTTCCAGTCTAACTGGGTGCAGTTTTACATATATACAAGATAAAATTAAATAGGTGCGCCAAATTAAAATATGTAATTCAATGTGTTATAAAGATTTGGCAACGTCGTCGAGCGCCCTTTTTTCGTACGAACGGTCAGAACCTAATTCTGAAATAAATACCGCTAGTTCGACACGTTACCGTTCAATGGATTGTTAATCGGGTTCGCGTTAAAATTGATACTTTATTTTACTTATTTATTTTGCTATTCTAGAAATTGTTTTTAGTGGAGCTACCATAGTTCTTGTCTACTTGAAGACAATAGCTAACTTAGTCTGCACTATCAAGCCGATAAATTACACGATTTTTTTAGATTCAGATGTAGATTTGGGAAATGACATTTTATAATGATTATGTAACAGATTCACCTCCAATTTCAATTTGGCGCAAGTTTTCAATTTCATCCTGTGTTCATACTACAGCTGACCTTGACAACCCAGTTACTGGTTCTGCAGTGAATATTCACACAAAAACGTCGCGGCGTCGCATAATAAAAGATCCTAGATTGAATTTTCTTTTATGGCAAGAAAAACTTGCGAGATTTCATTACGGTTTAAAGAGTTCTCTTTGCAGTTTTAAATTAACATAGCACTTTGTGTTTTCACTGCCCACGCTTCAGGGCAGCTATAACGTAGTTTCACGATTAAAATCGTTTTTAAACACTGCACTGTTAGATTGCTAGGTGATTGCCTAGAAATACAGAAATCGTAGACTATGTAGATTTAAAATAGATTGCTGGAGCTTAGACGCGCGTAGAATTCTTTAAGACTGAAAACTTAAAACCTTAGTAGGTCATTTTCGAATTTAACGTGTCATAACGTCTTCAGTCAATTTTACGTGAAGTATATTTTTACAATTACCCTCAACAATAATCTAGTTATTGTCAAATTATTTTCTTAATAACAATTGAACAGAATGAACCGAGTCCACGTGTCTTCCACTTCTCAAGTAGGGACTACAGGCATGCCAATAAGTTGCACTACTTCACGAAATTTGTACATGCCGTTTTCGCATCAGCGCACATGCATATTGGGGCTAAAATTGCATGAACATTTTCGTCCATGCCTTCTTGAACTCGAGTATCTAGTATGAGTGTACCGATCTCCAATTTTGCAGGTAATTGAAAGTCGTTCAGTGTATAACAGCCAAAGTAGTTCAGATAACAGTGTCAAGAGTCGATAGTAAGTAGATAGTTAGTCCTAGACGTGAGGTTTTCAATAAAGGACTACTTTTCTAAAAAAAAAGTAATACTTGAGAAAAGTTCGGAAAGGACCCTGTAAAAATTTACAAGAATCATAATCATTTTTATTTCAAAAGGTGGTATGAAGTTCCTAATACATATTTAGACACTTTTGGCATTATTTTTTTTTTTGTTTTTAGTGTTCCGTACCACAAAATGCAAAACGGAACCCTTATAAGATCACTTTGTGGTCTGTCTGTCTGTTCGTCTGTCAAGACCCTTTTTCTCAGAAACGCGTGGAGTCAACAAGTTGAAATTAATATCAAATACTCAAGGCTGCAATCCCTTGAAGCAGTGAAAAACTCAAACTTCTAAGTCAACGTAATCAAAAGATACGGGCGTTTATGTTCCGTTTATGCCGGATATTTTGACACTCGCAAGGGAATCAAAACCTATAGGGTACTTCCCGTTGACCTAGAATCATGAAATTTGGCAAGAAGCAACGTATGACATGCACATGCACAAAATTTCATGATTATAGGAAAAAATCCGAAAACCGTAAATTTGTAGTTAGATTACAACAAAAACCCGTGATAAACTATACATACATACCTATAAAAATGTGTACAGAACCCTCTCGGTGCCCGAGTCCGACTCGCACTTTTTTTTGGGTTTTAAGGTTTTTTTTACCTGTACCATAAGAGCTAGTATTAGTTTAGTTATTGAGGGGCTTGTGGCTAAGTAATAACAGCCGCACGGGTCGATCGATCAGGTTAAGCTACGCTTGCCGCGGTTGGTCCGTGGATGGGTGACCATTTTCACATACCAAGACCCCTCCGTGCCTCGGAAAGCACGTTAAGCCGTTACAACCCGCCGTTAAATACTGGTATTCAGCTGCATCCGGTTAGGCTGGAAGCCGACCCCAACATAGTTGGGAAAAGGCTAGGCAGATGATGATGATGATGACCATAAGAGCTAGTATGAGCAATAGATGAATGTGTCACAGAGCTGTAATAAAGTACTTAACGATATCTTCATGAAAAGCTCAACAGTTTTTAGCAGTGTTCCTATAATACGCACGGTATCGTAACGTAACTGCTTTTTGTTGACAGCATTTTATTTTACCAACGTCTGATCACGCGCGTACCTACATATTTGTAGATTTTTTAAACACAAAAAGATACAATAAATGTTTTCAGCACTTGCGATATTTTAAATTCTATAGTCACAATCAGACATAATGATTTATCACAGATTAGCTCATCCCTACATTTTCATCTTTAAGCGATTGTCCATGCTAATTATACGTAATGTTTTATAATCACAATTACTTGCACAACATCTTAGTTATTTAAATACATGTACGCCTTAGGCCTGTTTAATTATTTTATCTTACGAAGTAACAGTTTATTGCATAAACGAGTTTTTTGCACCACCTCTTGCGCATACCGTGACAAATTGACAGAGAAAGTGCTCCAGTGTTTAACGTAATGTTGAATTTTGGTACCACAGTCACCAGCTCCGGTAGCCGTGATCGTCTAGTGGTTAGGACCCTACGTTGTGGCCGTAGTAACCCAGGTTCGAATCCTGGTCACGGCAGTGATACACTGTCGCGGCGGAGCATATCTTTTTGGTATTTTGAGTGTTTTTTCTAAAGTCAAACATGCAGCGTACACAGACATTGATGTTACACACAACTCTGTTATCAATAATGTGTCTTGATCGATATCTTTCTTTATCTCATAAATATGACTGTAATAACTTGTAAATAATTTATCGTATGTTATGTTATGTAACTATTGTTACTATGAGATCTCGGTAAATGACGAGAATTATTTACACAGTACAGTATCAAAGAGTTAGAAATTGCAGCAACAATTTTTTTTTTCCTTTATAAAGTACCACAATTGGTGATACTTTATTTACATTATAATCTAGCCTATTAGCTAATAAGTAATTTTAATATAACTTAGGACTGATTATTCAATCATCTGATTATTCGAGAAATAATTTTGAAAATTTTGACAGTTATTTCATGCAAAAACTGTCAAACGTCAATTTTATTCCTCAAATAAAAGTTATCTGGCGATGGAAAAATTAGCCCCTAAACCAACTAGTAACTATACAATTAAGTAATCTTCCAATAATGTATTTCTTATTCACTATAAGTTAAAGGGAACACACTTGATTCACGTGTTCTTTATAAGATTCAGCACTTGCACTGCAGAAACAATTTACCTTAAAAATATGTTAAATTAATAACCTCCTTCTGACGTAGAGGTTAGAAGGAGGTTATTATTACATAATTTAACATATTTTAGAAGAAGAAGTAACACTAAATCACGACTGTCTTTTCACGTTGTCCCGTCGTAAATAAGCAATAAAAGTTACTAAAGTAATCCCAATGTTGCCGACCTCTGACCTCAATACAAATACACGAATTTGGTCCTTTCCTCCAAATAAACTATAAAGAATGAAATATCTTTCTGGTCCTTATCGTGCTGACTAAGATACTATTGTCTTTTGTGGGATTATGGCGAGTCTGAATTCGTGTCTGTGTATAACATTTAATTTATCATTGACTAGCACACGACCTGCACATTTTTTGATCTCCTGGGAATATCGGGATAAAAAGTATTCTATGTGTTAATCCTAGTTATAAACTATCTGTGCGCAAATTTCATCTAAATCCGTGCAGAGTAAAATCTGTGCAGTGCGTGAAAGAGTAACAAACATCCATACATCCTCACAAACTTTCGCGTTTATAATATTATAGTAGGATTACTCGAACAAGGTTTGTTATTTTGAGTAAAAATAAAAGCATCGATTAGCTATTTAATTTTGAATGTGTAATTACTTATTAATTATACAGGGACGAATTAAATTAGCCAGCGAAACTCTCCAGATGTAAAGAGTATATCTACTGACGATGAAACAAAAAGAAGATAGATTTTCGAAACTGATAATTTGAAGTAACTACACTACCAGCGGCCGTTGACCCCATAGTTAGCTGAAGTTTCATGAAACTAAGAGGTTAGATTTTTGTTGTTGTTAGTTCGCCACTAGATTTCGCCATTAGATAACGAGACGCATCACGTGTGCGGGGTTTTGCTAGGTATTTTAATTTGACTCTGTATTTCTCTTGACGTATTTTTTGTATATTCGTTTTTTGTAGTAACTTCGTACATTCGGCCGATACTACTTCGGAGTAGACCCCCTGAGATCAAACTGTGAACGTTCTTAAAATTACAAGAATTGCCCCTCTGACCAAGTAGCAACTCTCATTGTCCTTGCTGCTAGTCATCTATGTATACTATACTAACAATAAAGCTGAAGAGTTTGTTTGTTTGTACGCGCTAATCTCTGGAACTATCGGTCAGATTTGTAAAATTGTTAGCCCAATTCTTGAAAAAGGCTTTAGCATCACGCTATGATCCTCTGAAGCCGAGCAAAAAGAAAAGAGTCAGATTGAACGCTAAGCGACAGCGAAGTAGTAGCGCTGGCAGGCGATGCCACGCGGGTCGGAGTAGCAAGAAAGTTCACGCGGACGAAGTCAGGGGCAGAAGCTAGTCTTTAGACACCAAAGTATCTCAAGACTAGCTTACTATCACGCTAGCAAGACAATCACGTCATCCACCAGCAGTTACAACCTTTTTGGAAGGACTATAATTTGACATTATTAAAAAAAAGACTTCGGAACTTTTTAGTAGAGAAACTTTACTATAGTGTTGCAGATTTTTTATTGGAGAATGAAATTGTTTGACTATTTTATAAATTGTATCTATGTAACTATTAGAAATTGTGACATTAATTATGTTATTGACTGATAAATTATTTTATTCATTGAATTAATTGAATAGTTGAACATTGATGGTGTGCATTAGTGAATGATGAACTAGAATAATTATGTTATTCAATGGGACAGTAAATATTTATTTTAATTGTAAACTCTGTACTTTTGTAATTACAAGGCATGCAAAAGTACAGAGTTAAATACAGAAACAGCCATATTTTGCCAACTGGCAAAATATGGCTGTTTCTGTATTTACATTATGTACCACCATGACTTGTACCCATATTTGCAAAATAAAATAGCTTTATCTTTAATCAACATCCACCCCGATGTTTACTACCAACCTAACGACTCAATACCTTTATGCTCCTGTCTTCTAATTACTCCATGAACCATCTACCTCTCGCCCCAGTAGTCTCACACGCAGTTATTTGCAGCTATAAACCTGCATCGTTAAAATGCACTAACAGTTCATGAGGAACCCTGGGAGTGTTAGTGTAGTTTTTATAGAGGAATCCTAATGGCTTTGTGGATGTATGGGGTGTGTTTGAATGGGTGTGCACTTTAAATGGCGGTTTTTGAGTGAGTCATAAGGGAGGTGTAGGCCCGTGTAGATTGGTTGGGTAGATAACGTTTATGTACCTTTATTTATTGCGCGTCCAAGCAAAAAGGTTCCAGTAGTGGGGTATTGTGTTAAGACTAGATTCGGTACCTATCTAGAATAGTTAATTCATAGTAAGGATTGAAAAAATATTAAAAAAACTGGCACATATTTTTTTATCAGGCATTTGAAGTTGAAATTCTGAAAAACAAAAAAAAACGTACTAGATGAAATTAATAATCAATTAAAATCGTGAAATGCAATTTTTTCACCCAACTTTACAAAACTTCTTATATATCGGAAACTAAATGCCGAGAACTGGACCCTTTTTGCTTGGACGCTCACATATACATAGTTGTGTTGTGTTTACAATCAAACTGCCATGCTATGCCACGCCGCGGTATCTCTCCTTCACTCTTAGTTGACTGGTAGAGAATGCATAAGGTACTAACCACACTTATTCAGCTCTGTTCAGCTTTTGTCCACAGAAAACAAGGACGAGCTGAATAAGTGTGGTTAGTCCCTAAGGCATTGTGTCGGCCTTTGTACCTTTACATAATCAGCCTATAACGTTCCCACTGCTGGGACACAGGCCTCCTCTCTTATAAGAAGGAGTGGACCGTTATCCACGCGGGCCCAATGCTGGTTGGTAGATGTCACATGTCTTCGAATTTTTGGTTCTAGGACATGCCGGTTTCCTCATAATGTTTTCCTTCACCGTTTTGAGAACAGTTGTGATGAAATAAATTTATTTACGCCTGACTGGGTTTGAACCCACGACGTACAACTAGTAAGTCGAAGCAGTTACTGCTGGAACACCGTAGTACCTTTATGGTGCACAAACAAAAAATTGACACACCTTACATGATTTTGCACTAAAAAACTACCACTACTAGCATAACATATTTTAAAAAGTCCTGGGGGTCTACTCCGAAGTAGTAGGCCGAATGTTCGGCCGTTTCCTGCTACGAAGTTACTATTTATTTCGTTCGGTTCCGATCCTACGCTCCTACACTCTCTTCGAATATTGACTATGGTCCCGACCCAACTGAGCCGCTCCGAAATTTTTTCGCATTTTTCAATAATATTCGGTTCGGCCATGTGTCGGTCCGATCCGAACATTCGCACTTTCCACTTCGGAGTAGACCCCCAGCAATTATGTACTACATCCGAGACACCATTGCGCACACGCACTTTCAAAACAAAACAAAGGACAGACTAGCGAATGTGGTTGCAATAACTAAGACAAATAGCTTGAAGAGTACAAAGTTACAGTAGAGCAACAGGTGCAGTTTGAACTCACGACCTCGCGCTATTCAGTCCGACAACATAGCCATTGATCAATTGTCACTACAATCATTTCCAACAATGGTTGAATGGACATTTCTCAAGAGATGTTGTAACGAACCCAATCAATAGTGAAAGTGTTCTCATTCCAACGAGTTTTGAGCAAAGCGGTCGAGAATTTCGGCTTCACATTCACCAGCTCCGGTAGCCGTGATCGTCTAGTGGTTAGGACCCTACGTTGTGGCCGTAGTAACCCAGGTTCGAATCCTGGTCACGGCAGTGATACGCTGTCGCGGCGGAGCATATATTTTTAATATTTTAATTAAGATATGAATATGCATTTAGGGTTTCCGAGATATTTATACCCGTTTCAATTAGGACTCAATCCTTAGGGATTATAAAAGGTAATCTGGGCTAAATTATGCGGCCCTAAAGTCTTCTAAATAAATAAAAATATCACTTCCCATTATGCGGATTGCAAATCAATTACCCGGTCGGACAAAAATATGCAAATTTTTGGACAGCGTTTTAAAGGTTTTCAAATGGTTTACGTGCAAACTCAAAGCTGAAATTGATTACGTTAGTCCCAAATCGATAAATCATCACGACCGCAAACAATATTGTAAGCGAGCTAATCTTGTTTTCCTAGTTTTTGCCAATAAGACTGTATTAAATAGAAAAAAAAAAATCAAGTTATACATATAAATAAAAAGTAATAAAAATGAAACAGAATGTCCTATACGTGGCCAAAACGCTCCTATCTCAGCATGAATTTAAAAAATAAATGTCGCTGCGCTGCTATTCTGGCCCACTGTCATCACAGTGGGCCAGAATAGCAGCGCAGCGACATTTATTATCACGGGCAGTTACAGAAATCAATAAATAATAAAGAGATATTACGTTAAATATTAACAAATAAAATAAAATAGGAATTTATTTATTAATCCGCGCCAGACGATATCTCATAATCTCTTATAATAAAGCTGAAGCTGCTAATCTCCGGAACTACCAGTCAAAGAAAAATTAATTTTGTATTTGATATTCCAATTTTTTATAGGCTATAGGCCGAACAAAAAGAAAAAAAAGTCTGAATCAACGCTAAGCGAAAGCTAAGTGATAGCGGGAACGGGCGATGCGATACGACGGAGTGCGCGGACGAAGTCACGGGCAGAAGCTAGTCAGTTATAAAGGGTTTATAATGTAATTGGAGAATAGCCATTTATTCTTCAAGTTTATTCACATTTCCATTTATTATTATGTTCGCGACCAACCTCACCCAACCTTTGTAAACACGACCCATATATCTACAGTTACATAGAAGCACGACTGGGCTTAAATCACAATGTTTGTAACGTAACCAATCACTTGATCAAATATTGGTTGACCTTATCGGGGCCATCAATTTAAATATTCGACCTCGTAACCTATTCAATTTCTTAGTACGGGCAACAAAAAAGAGTTAAGTACACAGGCAGCTAACTTGAACTTCTTTTAAGCTATGATGTGTGTGTGCGCTGAGCAGCGAATTCTTTGATATTGCTCTATCGAGTGCGCCTTTTAGAATATACGACAGAGCTTTTTAAATTGTCAAGGGTCGACGAATGGCACAATTATTTTCTAATGTAGTGCGACTCCCCGGAGGTTTACGAAGCTTTGTGAATTAGCAGTGTATTGTGAGCTCTGCGACCTCATATTACCAGGATTAATAAATAAAATAAAACAAAGGTTTGTCAAATAACTTTCATAATGATTCCTATAAATGGTTTTATACGTTAATACATTTTATATTTTTCTATGATATGATCTACTTATAACGGACTCGCGGAGTTTGCATGCTACAACCATGTCAGGTTACAGATTCTACAGTACCTAGTGGAGAAATATTAATTTTATATACACAGCGTACCGCTTTAATAGCGACATTTATTTAACACACGTAAGTACCTATTAAGTTTCGCGTTTTCGTATTATGAACATATTTTACTTTCATTAAACGTTATTATTTATTTATTTTTTCCTAAAATAACATTTTGAAGCAACCTGTAGCGCAAGTGTCATTTGCCGGGGTCATCGATCATAACATCGCATCAATGAAATTAAAACGAATAACGTGTAAGAATAGAATAGAATAATTTATTTCGGATAATTAAAATCCATATCTTGTTACTATATATTAGCAACAATATTAGCTTACAATTAGGATTAGGTAAGGATTAGGTGAATTATATATGGTGATATTAATTCAACACGGGTAGGGCACTAGCTCTACCCGTGTCGAATTTAACCATCAACATCATCACCATTGTGGCGGCAAGTTGTATATCCTACCTACCTACCTACCTTTTTTGTCGACGGTACTAAAGCAATATATTGGTCGTACAGTTGCTGAGTACCAATAGGGGGAGGGACGTTTCCTTTTGTAGCCATTGTTAAAGATTTCTTTATTGTCATATTATTTCCTTGAAACATTCTTATCACAATGAAGAAAAAGGACCAAATATGTCCCCCATTATAGAACCATTTTTTATTATGTACAAAGAAAATCGACTCAATGCTTCTGTTATCTCGTGTAAGCATGCTGTACGAGTCAGAAAGTTTTAATGCTCAAGATGCACCCGACGCACTTAAATATTTTCAGTCCTTCAGGACTAAAAACCTAGACCTGGTCCTTGGACTGGTCCTTCTGACTTCAGTCTAGTAGCACAATCCTATAAATTGAGCGATATTGAGGCTTAGCTGTTTCCGAAAGATAAAATTGTTTGTATTGTATAATTGATAGTCTTTGACAACCACATACTAAGGGGCCAATACCCAGTAACTGAATTTTGGAGGTCAGTTAGGTTGTCGTTCCATGTATTCAATTCCATCCGGTTAGACTGGAAGCTGACCACAGTTGAAACAAGGCTCGGCAGATGATGGCATGCTGGTTTTCTGTTATTGTACAAAACTAATTGTCTTAATAATTGTTATCAAGTGTTGTTTAACACTATGCTGGTTTCTTTCCCAACTTGCACAAAACGTTGTCATCTCTTGCGCAAACTGTTACGAATTTGTTTGTGAAAGTACTACAATTGAACTCAACATAATGTAAAAATTCGGCTTCACAGTCACGAGCTCCGGTAGCCGTGATCGTCTAGTGGTTAGGACCCTACGTTGTGGCCGTAGTAACCCAGGTTCGAATCCTGGTCACGGCAGTGATACACTGTCGCGGCGGAGCATTTCTTTTTCATATTTTTCATTTAGTTATGAATATGCATGTTGAGTTTCCGAGATATTTGTATCCGTTTCAATTAGGACTCAATCCTTAGGGATTATAAAAGGGAATCTGGGCTAAATTATGCATTAAAAGATTAACAATGCAACGCAATATTTTATTTTTATTTTTTCTATATGGAACTTCCTGTGTTAGACAGTACGTTTTAGTGCTTATATGTATATGCCATTAGTTATTTTTTAGCAATGCATGGCAATACACTAGCCAATTCCAAAAATATGACTTACTAGCTGCGCCCCCGCGGTTTCACCCGCATAAGTTTCAATCCCGTGGGAATATCTAGACAAAAAGTATCCTATGTAATAATCCTGGTTATAGACTATCTCTGTGCCAAATATCCAAATCCGTTCAGAAGTTTTTGCGTGAAAGAGTAACAAACATCTATCCATCGATGCATACAAACTTTCGCGTTTATAATATTATAGTAAGTAATTGTTATACTGCTTCATACACACTATGACTGTTACCTTTTCTATAAAACCAGTGTAAACAATTGTTAGTGAACAAATAAAAATAAATAAATGACCCTGCTGACAGGGCCATAAGTCATATCTTTGGAGTCGTCTCCTCGAGCCCTTTATTTTGACGCCAGAAGTACCCAGTCAGCAAGGTTTAATGCTCAAGGTGAACCTGACGCACTTAAATATATTCAGTGCTGGTCGGTCATCATCATCATTTCAGCCGAAAGACGTCTATTTCTGGACATAGGCCTCACCCAAGCACCGCCACTTCGACCGGTTCTGTGGTTCCCGCATCTAGCTGATTTATGTGGCCTTCACCAGGACATCGGAGCACCTTGTGGGAGGCCTTCGAACGCTACGTCTTCCGCTACGCGGTCGCCCCCTCAGAACCTTTCGACCCCATCGGCATAAGCAATGTGCCCTGCCCACAGCCGGTTAAGTTTGGCAATTCTTCGGGCTCTGTATGGTCTGTAGTCCTTGAAATTGAGTGATCATGTGCATGAGCTGTTTCCGAGAGATATAATAGTCTCTATAGTACACTTGCTAGTTTTTTGTGAATGTAAAAAAATCATTGTCTTGTTATTTTCTGTATAATACTGCGCTGGTTTCTTTACCAACGTGTAAAAAACGTTGTCATCGCAAACTGTACTGAATTTGTTTGTGAAAGTACTACAATTGTACTCAATGTAATGTAAAAATTCGGTAGCGCTGTCATAGCTCCGGCGGCCGTGATCGTCTAGTGGTTAGGACCCTACGTTGTGGCCGTAGTAACCCAGGTTCGAATCCTGGTCACGGCAGTGACACACTGTCGCGGCGGAGTCATTCTTTTGCCCAAGTGATGCTTAATATTTACTTTAAAAAATTTAATGTAATGTAGGAAATTATGTTCATTTGTTTGAGATTTGCATAATGAAATTAGCCCCTTATTTTTTTTATATATGCCCTAACAATTTATATACCTACCATCTTTTGTACTGCCATTCCAAAATATATTTGCGATAAATCTGCAAATGTATTTTGGAATGGCAACATCTCAAATTCTAAGGTTTAAACTGGTAACGTTTAAATTAATTTATTAGGCATTAACAGGAGTAATGTGCCGTCGACATTGCTGCAATATTATTTTAGGTAATAAGTTTATTTATAATACTACATTTGTATAAATCTCTCTTTTCCAAATAATGGTTTGCCTTAGTAATAAGATTTGTATATTATTTAATTTTACTCTGAACTATTTTATTACTTTGCGACTGTATATGCCACCCACATCAAGTCGTATCCATAACTGCATCTGTTTGTAAACATTCAATCAAAGCTGCTATTAAACCATCATTGGTCAGCGAATGCTTGCCAAAATTTGTCTTTGTACACGCGGGTTGTTACATTTCGTCTCTTGCGCAAACCGTAGCCAATTGTAAGTGAAAGTACTCAAATTTAAACGAGATAAAGTCTTATATTTCGGTAGCTCTGTCACTAGCTCCGGTAGCCGTGATCGTCTAGTGGTTAGGACCCTACGTTGTGGCCGTAGTAACCCAGGTTCGAATCCTGGTCACGGCAGTGATACACTGTCGCGGCGGAGCATATCCTTTTGCTACGCCTGCTACGAGCTACGCGCTACGGCGTAGCGGAACTGTGTGATGTTTCTAGGATTTATTTATATATATTTTTGTTTTTTTTTCGTATTGATCTAGGCAGTTAGTTAAGTATGTGGTTATTTAAATAAAGTGATTATTTTGATACCATAAGGCTTATTTTGATACAGAAAATCTTTTTGATCAAGGTTTGGCGTAAATATTAGTATACTGTTAGAATTTCATCCCATTTTCAAACCATCTTCGTAAACTTGCTCTGGGGCGCTATATGACACGTATACTCGGCTACTTTCTAAAATAAACCTTAAACAGTTAAAGTTTAAAAGCTTTTCCATCCACTTTCCTCGGATCAACGGTTTAACAGGATAAACCTGGAAGAACTAACAGCAAGCAAGATTGTCGCACAATGTTTTAGAACAAAGAGATTTTTAATCTCCCCGTCTGTGGGCGTAATTACATACCTGCTTAGTTTTAAATTGAAATTGAATTGTGGGGAAATTCAAACAAAGAGGATATTGGCAATGAGAAAGAAAATGTTAATAGTTCGTGCAGCAAATAGTTATTTTGTTTGGTAATTGCTCGAACGACTAGTGATCGTATATTTGCTAGTAAGCTGTATTTTCTATCTCAACAAAGACGCTTCTTCAGCGGAATCCCTTCTACCAAAGTGATTGATTATTTGCTGGAAATGAATTGAATTGAAAATATAAATGTGGTCAGAGCCTTGTAGATTTTAGATCTGTAAACTATTTTTTATTTTATAAAGTACCTGGTACTTGTTTACGCTGTCCTCCCATAGGTACCTAGTGTAATTTGAAAACATTGTAAAATCAAATTATTTTTAAGCGAGTGACCGTGTAGTTTCTTGCCGGCTCATCTCGATAGGAAACGACCAATTCGAACCGTGCAGCTTCTGACGTTTCATAAGTACCCATGTAGGTTTATGTGAAATAAAATATTTTGATTTTGTGAGCCGTTAAATAAGTGCCCGATATGCATTTCATTTATCATAACCATTTTTTACTATAGATAATTATTATAATCTTACATAAATCAGTAAAAATAAAAATATTAATATATCAAGTTTAAAAAGCTAAAAACCAAAATAGCTTTCGTCTTTATCCCTACTAAAAATAAGTTACCAAGGAAGGCACTCGCGCCTACAAACAATATAGTATACAGAGATAAGATAGTAATATCAGTGTACAGAGAGCTTCAGAACTCAATTTACTTGCGTCGAGCCTTAGTCGAGCCAACGTCGAGCGCACTCCACTCGACACTAGTGACAGACACTATTTAGAGCCAGCTCGAGCAGTTTAGCTGCCAATTAGTGACTATTGTTTACTGTCCTACTTGTCCTTTTGATGAGTTGAATGCAGTTTCAGTTTTCTTTTTTTACATAATAAAATTTAAGTATATACTTAAGTTTTATGGAAACCTGCGTGTAAAATGATTAGTAACTAGCTTCCGCCCGCGACTTCGTCCGCGTGATTTCTTTGTCCGATTTCTTTGTCCCCCCGACCCACCACATAACATCGCCCGCCCGCGCCATTACTTAGTGTTCGCTTAGCGATCTTATCGATCGATAACTGTGAGTATGTACATTATGTTACAATCTTTCTGACTGTTTTTCTTCTTGCTCGGCTCCTAAGGGTCGTAGCATGGTGTGAAGAATTTTTCAAATCCAATCAATCTCTTTAGCTTAATTATTAGTATTTATAAGTATAGCTTTTAACGGTACTACTAACTATTTAATTAATATGCTCCCTGTGTGGGTTGGTAGATTTCTCATTTTTCGTCACTGTTGTGAGATTAGTGGTGGTGAAATAATTTACAAAAAGTAAAGCACTTGGTTCAAACTTACGACCTACAAACTCGTAAGTCGCTGTCGTTCCCACTGGGCCACAAGAGGTAGGTATATTTTTTTATTTTTTTTTATTATAACATTGCCCCACACTAGGAATTTCTCCTGTATCGTGGGTGCGTTTACAAACATTTAAACTCACATGCACAAACAGCCAGACCCGGAACAACTACTTGAAGGTCATACAAATATTTGTTCCGTGCGGGAATCGAACCCCCGACATGCAGCGCAGCAGTCAATCGCTTAACCGCTGCGTCAACAGAGCCCTTACATATAGATATTACTACACCGCCACAAAACTAACTCATAACTACTCGTAACAAATTCTTTATTGAAGCAGTTTCTATTTCTAATGACGCAATCAAACCAACAAAAGTAATAAAACAAAACAACAATAATAATATATTACACCTCCGCAAAACTCATAACCGGTACAACATAATAAATTATTGATTAAAGCTTTCAAACAATTGCTAAAGTCCGACATTCTAAGTTCACAGACTTAACAGATCCGTCTTACATTTCATACAACTTGAACTAACTTAAATTACTATCTTAAACGCCTACACTTTTCAAGAGTGAGTTGATACTTGTATGAACATTTTATGTATAGACGTATAGTCTAATCTACCTTCTTGGTATTTTATTAAATAATATCACGCCTGTAATCCCCGAGGGGTTAGGCAAAGATGTACCTATAGTTCACCCAAATTTCGCTAGTTATGTTTAAGGCCCATGTAATATGTGTGACGGCACGGTTGGTGCAGTGGTTAAGCGATTGACTGCTGCGCTGCGTGTTGCGGGTTCGATTCCCGCACTGAACAAATTAATATTTGTATGACCTACAAGTAGTTGTTCCGGGTCTGGTTGTTTGTGTATGTGAGTTTAAATGTTTGTAAACGCACCCACGATACAGGAGAAATTCCTAGAGTGGGGAAAAGTTAAAAAAAAAATGTATATATAGGGTGAGCTTATTTTCATCAACCGGGCACAAATCCAACATTTGGGTTGTTACTGAGAAATTTCTGATGGATATACCCAATAACACTTTGCTCGACCTGAGAATCGAACCTACTATACCACTCGATATTCTTCAACTAAATGAGAAGAAATTTAAAACATGCATTAAACGCGCACTATGTAGACAAGCATATTATAAGTTGGATGAGTATATACTAGATAAAAATGCTTGGCTTAATGCTGGTCCTGCTCCACAGGCACTTGGGCTCACTGGTTGATCACAATTTCTATATTTTGGAGGAGATGCTTCCCCTTTTTATTTTTGTTTTTTTTTTTTTTTTTTAGTGTTTCTGACATTATGAATTTAATGTTTATTTTATTCAATCAAGATTAATTTTGAATACTTCAATATTAAATACCTCTTCCAGATTGGTAGTAACTTTTTATATATTTTTTTTTTCTTATCTGTTATTAAAGTTGCAAACTATAGTTTTGTATAATTTAGAAGCATTTTTAAAATTTTGTAAATGTAAGAACCATGGATTCGTTTTTTATGATATTTTGATGTTGACTTGAAAGAGCATGGCAGTTGAGAATATGTCATGCTCACTTAAATGTCTCACTGATGGTGGCGCGTGTGTTGGATCATTCGGTTCCCTACAAAATGGTTGAGCTGGGTGGTGCTGATCCACCCGTCATGTTTGTGAACGGGCGCCGTTGGTTGAGACTGGTCATCTCTTAACTGCCAGGGCTTATTTGTAATGTTATATTTTAAATTGTTTCTTTTTTTACATTGTTCTCACATATAGAAGCAATAAGAATAATGTACCCAGGATTTTGTAATAATATCTTGATTTAAAAGAGTGTCCGTGGAGTTTCTTGCCCGTTCTTCTCCATAGAGATCTACGTCTTTGGAATGGGCGACTAGCTTCAACTTTCTGACTAACTGACCGACTATTTAATTTTGACAATTCAAAAGTGCCTGTAAATGGTTTAATTGAAATAAATGATTTGAGTTTGAGTTTGAGTTTAAAAACTACTAGACTAGCGAGGCAGTTTATACCTCCCTTCATTATTTCCATCGGTCCCAGTTATGTGCAAGTTCTTGTCAATTTCTAAGGTAGATATCGAAGTCGTCCCGCCATAATTTCGTATTTGTGAGTTGAAATTAGATACCATCCAAATCCCCATAAAGGTATAGGATAGAACATTAGGACCCTCATCAATCATCCATCATTGTGCACGTTGATAAAATCAAATCATTAGTTTCCTTGAGGTTTAGAAAAGTATTCACACTCAGCCTTGCTTTAATGAAAAGGTAAAGCCCTTTGCACACGGCACGGTTTCTTTACGGTACGGCATATAGATCGCGTCTGTCAACAAGCTTCCATAGTGATCAATACAACACTGAACACTATCCTTGTCCTACACACGGCGAACAAACCTAATTATTTCACGGCAAAAAAAACTTGTGTGTAGTCTCACTGTGATGTGATAAATTATTCTGTATTACGAGTAACTGTGTAACCACCAGCTAGATAAATAATCCTTGCTTGCTTCCTTAATTTAGCCCCAAAGAAAAGCTCTCCTAACTTTTTCCCATTGGTCGTTTTTGTACTTTCTTTCGTGACGATATTATCGTGGCACAGGGAAGTAAAATGCATGGAAATATATGAATACGCTTTTGAATTTCCGTCCATGATAACGATATAACGTGCAAGTATCTCCATACGTTTAATGGACGTGGACATCCACGATAATATACATATATATTTTTTTATAGTGACGTCTGGCCTGGATTTTTGCCAAAAATTCAGCAGCGCGAACTGCTTACTAACGCAGTCATAAGATCATCAAGTTCACCAGGTGACAGGGCATGCGGCGCAGGATTAAAGGTGGGCCATTGTCTGTGGGGAGGCGCCACATACGCACTTGAGATCAGAGCCAACAATCAGTGAACCCCCATCTGTGGAGATTGTCTTTGCTCCGGCCGACTTGGGTTCGAAGTCTATTTAGAGATTTCCAAGTCAGCCACGGTAACTTGTGTCTAGGCGGAAGGCTCTCAGATGGCTCGTGAAGTTAGAAATTATAAAAACGCACATTCACTAACATAATAAAACGCCCACTTCTGAAACTTTACCTTTTCAGACGCAATACCAAATTATCGGAGCTTTTTTCAAACCAGTGTAAAAATAAAACCAAACATAAACATAATTTGAAACATGAACATTATAAGAGCGCCCGCTTTGATAATCCAGCAATTTAGTTAGACGGCAAATTACTTTGTAATAAGTAAATTATTTTAGCGGTGGAGGTAGACAAGGGCTTTCAGCGAGGTTCATAAAAATGTTAATCATTGCTGTTGGGGCAATTACGAGTATCTACGTGTACCTGAAAAGTTAAATGATACTTTAGGGAGATAAATAAACATGAATATCATCTGCCCCATCTGCCTAGCCTTTTGCCAACTATGTTGGGGTTGGCTTCCAGTCTAACCAGATGCAGCTGAATACCAGTATTTTACATGGAGCGACTGCCTATCTGACCTCCATAACCCAGTGACTGGGTAATACAATAGCCCTTTGGTAAGATTGGTTGTCAGACGTTCGGGCTTCCGACTACCCATAACGACTGTAAAAGATCCACGAATGACAGCCAGGACTAACCACTTAACGTGCTTTCCGAGGCATGGCGGGGTCTCGGTATGTAAAGATGGTCACCCATCCACAGACCAACCGCGGCAAGTGTAGCTTAACCTGATAGATTGACCAGTGCGGCTGTTATTATTTAGCCACGGGCCCCTCACAAACAACACAAACAAGCTTGAATATATTATGTAAAAAATAATGTATCGGAAAAAGTGAAGTGGATTTGTGAAAAAATATTCATTTTAGTTGAGTGTGCCTACTCATTCAACATCACTGTTTTCAGTTCTAGATATACGAGATTAGGATTTCCAATTTAAATTTTTTTATATTATATTTTAGGCGAATTGAGATAACATACTTGAATATGTGATAGGTAGGTACTTAAGGTTCCTCCGTCTTTCGCTTCCTTGGTAGTGACTGAGCTACAGTTACTACGCTGAAATCACCACGTCATAATTTATGTACAGGAAAAAGTGAATATTTGTCACCTGGAATAACACACAGACACGTACAGTCAACAGCAAAAGTAGATTATCAAAATCAGAAATTTAATACTAATGAACGGAGTTTGCGTCAGAACTGTGTGGCGTCGAAGTGATTCAAAAGTATGTCAGACTCAGTGTCATACTTATGAATCACTTCGACGCCACACAGTTCTGACGCGAACTCCGTTAATTAGTATTGAATTTCTGATTTTGATCATCTACTTTTGCTGTTGACTGTACCATACCATACCTGAAATCACCTCCCTCTCTCTCACCACTCTGAAATTCATACTCCGAGCCAAATACTATACATATACCCCTTTATTCATAAACGTTGCTTAAAGTTAAGCAGTGATTAGCGACTGTTTAACCATACATTTTTGACGTTTAAGCGTTACTTAACTTTAGTCATCGTTTATGAATAAACCCCATTGTAACCTAGCTGTAGGTAATATTTTAAGCTACTCATATCGTCTTAACTTGCTGTTAACCAGTGAACCTGTTTACTGCATTACCTGGACAGTAATTATTTTCTATTTCTATTTCCAAAACCAGACAAAAGTTTTATAACGAACACCAAAACAGCGCAATATTTCAGCGAGAATGGTCTTAAAAAAGAATGCCTTGGTTTTTATTCATTGTATTCTGTGCAATCTGAAATTCTAAACGAAGCTATTTAGATGCAAGGAAACAAAAATATCGTGCGGCTTGATTTTAAATCATCTTTTGTTTGAAATATTGATTCCAAGTAATTGCAGCACGTTCTGGCACTATTTTGGGTCAGATGTAGGGCTTGTGGCTACGTACTAACAGCACGAGTCGATCGATCAGGCAGTTAGTTGCCGCAGTTGGTTCGTGGATGGGTGACCATCTTTACATATCGAGACCCCTCGGTGCCTTGGCACGTTAAGCGCTTGGTCCCGGCTGTCAGTCGTGGACCTTTGACAGTCTTTACGGGTCGTCAAAAGCCCAAGTCTGACGAACAGTCTTACCGAGGGGTTTGGTATTACACAGTAACTGGGTAATGGGGGTCAGATAGGCAGTCGTTCCATGTAAAATACTGGTACTCAGCTGCATCCAGTTAGACTGGAAGCCGACCCCAACATAGTTGGGAAAAGGCAGGCAGATGGTGATGATGTAGCCCGCACCGACCTTTTTACAGATTTTTATTTACTTGTGTTGTTTCGTAGGTACGAAACAAAATCCTCTGTGTTATACCTACATACAAATACTCTAAGTAGTTAAGTACTTAGGAATATGGGTAACTATATCTTCCCCGAAGTATTAGGACCCTTAAGGGAATACTATAATGCCGTATTACATTATGCAACACTGTTTAGTTAATCCTAGGTAAGCCGGGTTAACAATGTTCCTAGTCGAGAAATACAGATAGGTACACAATGACAAGCGATTGTGGTCTAATATGAACCGCCTGCCAACTCCAGCATAAATGAATAAACAGAATGCTGAGCGCTTTATAACGTCGGAGTGTATCACGTTCCATTGCAGAAGGCCGCAGGCGCTCGCCTTTATGTGACGATGTGGTAATTAAACCAGTGATATTGTCTTCTATCGGCAGATAATATTGTGTTAATTACTTTAGTAGACTCTCAAATTAGTTTTAGGCTACGTTAATAATCAATTTCACTGATTGAAACTTAAGATAATGAACAAGTTGTTAATTTGTTTTATCAGTAATTTGGAAACTTTCACAACTAAAAAAAATGAGTTTTATCAATACGTTCAATACGGAATACAAACATAACTAAAAATAAATGACAACAATGAAATGTGGGTGTACGGCGTTATGTAATGTTTAACACATTACATAACGCCGTAATCCCCGAAGGGTAAGGCAGAGGTGTACCAATAAACAACTGACAATAATGTAAAAGATAAATAATTACCAACCCATTTACAATACTATAAATAAATACGAATACAAAATGTATTTCGTTTTTTATATTTTTTATTCTATAAATATCTAAAGAGATTCTAAGCGAGTTGCTCATCATTCATATTTCACATTGCTATCAACAAACCTCCAGGCGCTGTATCTCGTTGCAGTACAATTTACTGCAGGCGCGGGCCCTCCTGTCAGTATTGAGTGCTCTTGAATTGGACGCCGACAGAATCGAGTTATCGTATCGGCACTGTACTAATTGGAAATGTAAAAAAAATAGGAGAAGCTTAGAGATACAGTTCGCATAAAGACTACGATGAACGGTGAAGCTTGGGGAAGTAAGCTCTCATCAAATATACCGTACTGACAGTAGACAAGAGCTCCACTCCAAATGGGTGACCGGTGAAAATTGCAATCTTTTTTTTTCAGTACCTACGTGAATTTGAAACATTATTTTTTTTTACTTTGGTCACAGGCTACACAACAACGCTATTCAAATGTCATACAACGAGGCAATGCCGACAGCGACAGCGATGCGGAGGAAAATTTTTGACGACATATTTTAGTTAGCTTATGGTTTTAGTTCCTCGTAGGTTAGGTTATAACTTTTTTATTTGAATAGTTTATTTTGTTTAATTTGCAGGTTATCGTGGTTTTACTATCTTTAGAACTGCTAGTTTCACGTAATCCCAACACTGTTCCTTTCTCAAAATATTATTTACAGCCAAATGAGCAAAACATTCAGCTATCAACCTTACTCCGCAAGTGTAAACTTCAGTGACGTTAAATTAAGCCAAGTTTACTCAAATATCTTTGTAAACTAGGGTAAGCTGAACGGTAGCCTCACGATGTGGAGGTTAACAGTGATTGGCATGGCTGAAGCTGACACTTTGAACAGTACCCGAACTCAAAATGTTTCATGTTTGCCGTTCCACAGTTGACCGATGTTTGGTTCAACAGTTGACTGAATGTTTGGCGTGTCATGTGCAGGGACGTGGTACAAGGTTTGACTTTGACGTGGTACAATGGCGGCACTGCATGATAGCTTGTGGCGTTTGAATATTTTGGTAAATCGTTACTATTGACTGCTAATTGTGAGGAAAGGATGACATACTAGACTGTTCCACGGGCTGCAATAAAATTGTACTGCTGGAACTATAATTAATCAAATGAAATATATGAATGCTAATATCTGGAACAACACCTATGTACCTATGTTTAACAAAATAAATGATTGATTGATTGATATTAATCTTTTTGATTTGTTTATTAATTTAATAAATTAATTATGAATAATTAATTAATTATAAATAATAACTGAATATAGAAATAAACTGTATAATTATTATTATTATTTTTTTTTTTATTTTTTTTTTTTTTTCAGGCGACGCAGGCCCATAGATAAATACCTTAACCTAAACATACATATTTTTATTATATTATAAAAAAGTACTTCACTAGCTGGTTCTGGTGCTGTTCTGTGGTACTTGTCCGCGGAAGCGACGGAACACCACGTCCTGCGGCCAGAAGTCTTCGTCCATGACGACGGGCAGATAACAATTCGGTACACGCACCACAAACGCCTTGAAGTTGACGTTGCGGTGCGACTCCAGTAACTGCACCCTCGGTGTGTACCTCGTCTTCTGGCGC
Source organism: Apamea crenata (assembly GCA_949629185.1). NCBI lineage: Eukaryota > Metazoa > Arthropoda > Insecta > Lepidoptera > Noctuidae > Apamea > Apamea crenata. Next base: position 19,317,458 of record OX451353.1, read on the forward strand.
ACGTACTTCACGATGTCCTCTGCCGTAGTGGTGTTGTGTAGGCGGGAGATGTACACCGGTGTGTTCGGCTTTGCGGCACGCAAGCTGACTTCGGGCTCCTTAGGAGCTTTGCCGCAGCGGTTCTTGTTCGTTCGCGATCGGCGCTTCCTCTTTTGCACCGTCACAAAACCCTCATCATCAGCCCTACTCGGTGCCTTTTCTGGCATAGGCTTCATACTTGGAGCACCTGGAGTTACTCGCGGTGACGCTCCTCCTTTTGTGTACCTATTTATTTTGCTGTAATGCCAATAAACGCAATAATCTTTCTTTATTTCTATAATTTGTCCTCTTGGCCAGGTGCCGATGGATTAACTACAATGTATGCTCCTACTGCTGAAGATATACAAGCTATTCAAATATTTCCAATGAGTGAATTCATTCAGTAAATAAATAATATTTTGTCTCATACAATGTGCATGTGTTAAAGATTCCAAACGCATTAAGTCCTCCGGACTCTTTCCATATTATCACTTAAGGTTTAATAATGATTTCACCTAACTATAACTTTGCTATAAAATCACCCCTATCATACCAAACTTACATATCTACTATAGAAATACGAACCCAACAAACTTCGTCTCCCGAAGATTGCCGACAGTGCACGAAGTTCCTAATTATCCGGTCAGCTCAAGTGTTAACAGATAAAAGTCCACCAACACTTACAAAGTTACCGACCGTTGATCCCTAATTTACGTGGAAGGATGATCTTCCTACCCTTAACGTTTAGGGGGAGATTATTTCAGAGGGCTACCAAGATTTAGGAAAGATTATTTCGTTGCCAAAACCACCAGCTTTTTGCAACAAGTAATGCTCGGTTTCTATAAACAAAAGGGGACCGTTTTGCTTTTCAATGGTAGCATTTTGTATTGCTAAACTGAGCATATAAATAAATTTGTAAGCTAATTTTACCTGTGATAGCTACTTCCATATCGGATTTCTACTATGTGAAGCTATGAGGTCTTTGCTTCATTTTGGTAAAAAATACAAGAGTCTTAATTTTAACCAAAAAACGGTCCTTAAATTATAGGAATAGGTCCTAAGTGTTGTATGTCCTTATACCGTATCGACATAAGCAATGCAATAAATGTTTGTTATAATTCGAAGGTCCTTGGGTCAATTCCCAGGTTGGGCAAAGTGTTACTGAGTTTATCCATCAGGAATTTAATAGCTGGACTGATTTATGCTCAGTTGACGGCAATAAAGTTACAGTGTTCAAGAATATTTGGAAGATAAGTCGTTAATAATATAATACAATAAAGATAGCCTTTATTCTACCGCATGTAACAATTACATAATTCATTATTACTACAATTTCAATCTTTATTAATTAACTATTATAGATTTATATTACATTTTCATAATTATTAATAGGCTGGTAATATAATCCTTGTTTTTTTTTCTTTTTTTTTATTCATATAGAAATATTTTTACGCCATATTATGGCAGGATATGCTGGAACCAATATTGTAACGTCTATTGTACCATATTCTAACAAATAAACATTTTTTTTTATTTGATTTGAATAGGCCCGCCCTCTGTTACATGGGACATAGATATAACTGGCGAAAAGTGTGTGTACTATAAGTACACCTGTGCCCCACAGTCATCCACCGGACCGGCCGTGCCGCCCTCACCCGCACCCTAATTGCGTAACACACGATCAATCGGAATCGGAATCATCTTGACAGTTCAACAACATTCATTGCGTTATTTACGTTGTTGAGCAGACACATGACACGTTTTTTGAACATAAATGAATCAATGGATTAGCAATATCCTTCAAAATGATTCAGATTGAGATTGATTGTGTGTTACGCAATTAGGGTGCAGGTCGCAAGCATACTCGACGAAATGTTACGCAAATTACCCTCAGTTTAGAATTATCATTTTTTTCTCATCGATGATAAAATATGTATAAATTTAATTATAATATATTATTGTAGTATGCTCCCTGTGCTCCACATAGTCAGTGAGTGCATTACCTTAAGTAGGTAAACAGAAGTATGCGTTTAAAGTCAGTGCTAAGTGTTTTGTGTTTTTTTTTTTTAATATTAGTGTTTTTATGAACTTATTATTGTATAGTTTTTTTTTTTAACCTTTGCCCCACACTAGGAATTACTCCTGTATCGTGGGTGCGTTAACAAGCATTTAAACTTACCTATACACAAACAGCCAGACCCGGAACAACTACCTGTAGGCAATACAAATATTTGTTCCGTGCGGGAATCGGACCCGCGACACGCAGCGCAGCAGTTGATCGCTTAGCCACTGCGCCCACCGTGTCGTCATAACAAAGTAAACTCGGTGTAAAATGTTTGTAAAGGTAAGTTAGCCTAATAACTTGTTATGTATAGGTATGGTTGTACACAATGAGAATAAGATCTTATTGTATGCACTTTATGTTATTATTTTAATAATAAAGACTTTTAAAATCAATCAAATTTGCCTCTTAAGCCTTCGGGGATTACAGGCGTTAGGTATGTTATATTGCTGTTTATACAACCTTCTAAAATTTGCTAGAACATGTCCTTGATGTCTAGAAGGCTACAAGGTACTCAACATTCTTCTACCCAATCCATAAAACTTCAAAAAGAAATATCTTGAAAAATATAAAACTTTTCATAAGAAACCTCCTTGAATACTAAACGAAACCTCGGTAAGTCTCAAGTATCAACATTCCACAATTTACAAATTTACTTTTTTCACAAAAAAAAAACCAAGAACTCAACTTGAACTGTCTAAGGACTTTTTTAAAAGCCCTTATAACAAAGTCCATCGGATCTCTTCGTCAAAGGGATAGACAATATTAGGTAATTAATATAATTTCATCTCAAAAACGACCGTCTGCACCCAGGTATTTTATACATTTGAACGAATGAAAATAAGTAAAGCTAGAAGGCAAACTAATACTATGCCTTGTGGCAGTTGGACTCACAGCTTTGCAGAAATCAGACAAAAAGTCCAGGAAAGCGAGCCTCACAGGCCAACATTAAACGAAACGGGAAAATTTTTGCAATTAAATTTCTATAGGAAAGGTTTATTTACCACCTTTATACGTTTTCCGCGAAGCAATATTTAAAAAACATCTATAAATATACCCTGTCCATTAGGCGTTATTTGACAGATGGAACTAGTGATTGCAGCAACACAATACATTGATTGATACACATCCGGTATTATAATGTATGTAAGAAGCCATAAATAAGATAAGGCAGTTTATATATTTATTTTATTACACATTTTAAAGTGAACTTTTATGTAGTCTGGATTAGTTGGTTCTAAGACAGCTGTCAAAAAGCGTTTAACCTAATGGACAGGGTATACACAAAAGAAAACACGATATTAAATCTATTTTAGGCACTATCTGAAGCTACATAAAAGATCTATCCTAAACAAGTATTGACAAAGACCTTCACGTTAAAGATTTTACTCCACGTACATAGGTATAATGGACAAGTTCTTTCTAAATTGAATTGCGCCGAGGATGCGGCCGTCTCGGTACACAGTCGTCTGGTTTGCGGCGCTCCTAAATTGGAAATAGGATGTTAGTAGGAAGTAAATCTTGAAGGAAAATGGTACAACTCTTGAAGAAAATACATTAAAAGAGGTGAATGCAGTTGTATTAAGAAGAATACCTAATTACGTTCTAGCTTTAAGGCTTTAAAAGGCAATTTGATGCAGCTATTTGCGTTTTAGTAGAGAGGGGCTTATGGCTAAGTAATAACAGCCGCACGGGTCGATCGATCAGGTTAAGCTACGCTTGCTGCGGTTGGTCCGTGGATGGGTGACCATATTCATATACCAAGACCTCTTCGTGCCTCGGAAAGCACGTTAAGCCGTTGGTCCCGGGTGTCATTCGTGGATCTTTCTTAAAAGTCGGAAGCCCGAAAGTCTGACAACCAGTCTTACCAAGGGGTGTCGTGTTACCCAGGAAATGGGTAGTGGAAGTCAGATAGGCAGTCGCTCCATGTAAAATACTGGTATTCAGCTGCATCTGGTTAGACTGGAAGCCGACCCCAACATAGTTGGGAAAAGGCGAGGCAGATGATGAGGCAAATGCATTTGTATTAATATATAAGAATACCTAATTATGATCCAGCTTTAGAGTATTAAGGAGCAATTTGATGCAGCTATTTGTGTTTTGGTAGATTTTTATCACCAGCCTTTTATTATATTTCTACTTGTATAGTAATCATATTCAAATATTATCTACTAGTAGAATAAAAGCTACTGAAACTATGTATTAACAGGCCCGTATACATCTTCGTCTGAACATTATTTACTGAGGAATAACTGTTTATTTTGTTACCACTGGGCCACCATTGGTCTTATTAATGCAAGACCCCACGGCCCCCACTTACGAGTTGTACGTGGTGGGTTTACCCCAGACAGGCGCTCTTTACTCTGTGTAAATAATTTATCACCACCACTTTGAAAAAAAATATCGCGAGGAAACCGGCATGTCCTAGAACCAAAAACCGACCACCACCGTGCGAGTCGGACTCGCGCACCGAGGGTTCCGTACAATTTAAAATTATTAAAAATATTTTTATTATATGATCTAACTAAAAATGTACGGTTTTCGCCAGTTTTCCTTTATCTGTGCTATAAGACGTTGCTTCGTACCAAATTTCAAGATTCTGAGTTCACGGGAAGTACCCTGTAGGTTTTGATTCCCTTGCGAGTGTCGAAAATTTGCGGCATAAACGGCTGTATCTTTTGATTGCGTTGGCTTAGAAGTTTGGTTTTTTACAGCTCCAATGGTCAGTAGACCTGAGTATTTGCTATAAATTCCAGCTTGATACCTCCACGCGTTCCTGAGAAAAAGGGTTTTGACAGACAGACAGACGGACGGACGGACAACAAAGTGATCCTATAAGGGTTCCGTTTTTTTTTCCTTTTGAGGTACGGTAAAATTCGAAGATACGTGACCTTTAACAACCCGCACTGGGCCCGCGTGGTAGATTACAGCCAATCAAACCGTCAGCCTCTCTCGAAGACAGGAGGAATGTTTCCCAGCTGCAGAATTTGTGGGAATATTACCTATAGGCTGATTATGGTTATGCATATATAATGTATGAATTAAATAATCTGGTTGACCTTCTTCTATTTTCTTCTATGTAGCACCTCCAAGAGCTACCGTTGTGAATATTTCACAACAAAGATGCCACTGACAGCTCTTGAACGCGGTTTAGATGTGCTGGTCACGTTCAGTTTCATTGGTGAAATACCAAAAGGAGTGTTAAGGGTCATAGCAGGTGGTGCTCTCTGGGTTCATCCTAAGAAAAAAGGAACAAGGCGTAAGTATATGTATGTATGTAATTTTTTAACAAAACTATGAGCAAATGTGCATAAAAAATTCAACTCCAAATATCAGCTAGTCTGGATTTTGTAACTGGATTACCTGCTCAGTCCTAGTACTTATAAGCTCACACGCGGCATCCCTATTCCATAGCGTATGATACGTCAGTAATAAAATTTGGCATCTGCAGCCGGTGCTCATGCAACATGCAACTCGATGCTCACTGTAATTCGATCTGAAAGAACGTCTCTATTTGCTTTAACGTACAGAAAATGGATTCGATTTTAGGACTTTAACGTTAAAATAGAGGAAATGTATTTTTGTAGTCTTAAGTACTCGCAGAAAGTAATTTTAAGGGTTAAGGCAAACATGCAACAGGGCCCCTAATCACTAATCTATTTTGTTGTCAATTTGTCTTTTAACCCATTTGACTAGCAGAACTTCTGTAAACATTTACCGACCCTTATTACGTCTACAATTATTAACTCGCGATTCGCCATCGTATGAATGGCTAAGCTCTCAGAGGCGTTCAAAGAATTAAATAGAAATAATAGAAGTAGAAAATCATTACTGTCCAGGCTTAAAATATTACCTACAGCTAGGTTACAACATATTATTTTCCAGTGAGCCCCAAACTAGACAGTTAGTCTGTATCTTGGGGCTCGGAGTATGAATTCCAGTGTGGAGCCTAGAGAGGTGATTTCAGGTAAGGCTTAGTATGTGTATGTGTAATGTTTGTGTGGTATGTGGCGTGTGTGTGTTGTGTGTGAAATCTGTCAACCAAAATTAGGGGCCGGTTGTTTCAAACGGTCGGTTAACGTAACACACGGTACATCAAACAGTAACGATTACGTACTCGTTATTATTTGACGTACGACAAGGCCATCATTTTGTAATTGTTATTTGAAATAACACTTTTTTTTGTTTGATGATTGTTGGCGCCATTTTTGACGTATACGCGTGCGTCAAGTAGACGTGAAACAACCCGCCCTTAGCATTCTCACTTGGGCCTCTCAAGGAGCAGTTAAAATTATTGCCTAAATTTCTTCGTTTGGCCAATGAATCGATGATTGATTACGTATTTTCAAATCAATGTAAGAAACTAGTTGCTAACACAACCCAGGGGACATTACTATAATAAATAATATCTTTCCCAGCAAAACCAGTGCTCAGCTGTGATTGCAAAAACTTACCCGCGGTAACAAGAAACATTAATTAGAAGAGACTTGAGATTTGTTTGCTGCAAGTAAAATAACTTGCACAAACTAAACAGCCGCTAATAACTTGCAGAAATTGCCCTATTAGTTAGGACGCTTGCAACTCGCCAGCTCACTTTTTTACTTGCTTTTAACAATTTATTTTGCGAATATTTATTGCTATCATTTAGAAAGCATGTTTCTTTATATTTTCCTTTTTATAGCAACTATATCCTATTTGTAGGATGGCGTATATCACAAGAAAAACTGAAAACACTTAAAATTCTAGATTGTGACTTGTAACTCGGAATCTATTAGAATAAGACTTGTAAATTGTTTGCCAAATTGTCTTTGTAAATTGTGACTACCTACATTGTTGTATTGGGTGGGAACCTGTAAAAACAAATGAAAGTGGTAATAGTAAATTAATACATTGTAATAACTAAACTGACCTAGGGCTGATTTTTCAATGGACAGATATTTTTTATTCGTGGAATAAAATTGACGTCTGACAGATTTTGTATGGAAGAACTGTCAAAAATTCAAAATTATTCTTCGGATCCTTAGTTGTGTAAATAAATGAAAGAAAGAAAATACGTTTATTTGCGGTAAACATGACGCACAAAAGAACTTATGAACAAATAAAGAAAATAAAACATTAAGAAATAGTTGACATGCGTCACATCCACGCAAAACGGCTATCGCTCAGCATTATGCTGCGACCCTATGCAAGACAGAGCCCCAGCGCTGGTTTTCAGCGACAGCCGGCGCCGACGTAATGACGTCGTCCGGTGCAGCAAACAATTATTCATCAACAAGTAATAAAACAATTATACATATTTTTAAAGCAAACAGTTATTCTGACGCTGTACTGGTACAGCGTAGATACTTAAAGCAAAATAATACAATTTAATTTAATTGTGATAGAAACAAACAGGAATATAAAAAAAAAACAAAAATAAAAAACAAACAGCAAACAAAAAGGAAATATATGTACATGCTAAATAGTTATGTTGTGGCACCGACGATTTATGTTCGTTATGTTTCTGTTAAATCAAATGTGACCTGCCTTATTTCTGAATAAAAAACGATAAAAGAAAAGTTTTATATAAAACACTGTACTGCTAATTTATTTTCTGTTCCAACGATAGTTATTGTACTATAATGTAGGGTTATCTAATGCTGCAGCCTAACCGCACAACACACACATCTTTCGTAGTCCTAACAACGACTACGAGCGTAGCATTGCTACGTATGTGCTACGGATAACGTAGGCAATGTATGAGTCTCATCAAGTATCATGAATGTAAGATTGACGCTGGAAGAAGTCAAACTTATATCTCAACCCGACTAATAATTTATCTACAATTTTCCGAAGATTGAAATTTCTCTTGGTACCTGTATTTTCACTGGAATACAACGAATGGAATTAACACTTCCTTTTTCACAAGGACTACAACGACTTCTCCTGTTGTGGACATGCAAAATCCTCCATTTGAATAACTTCCCACGCAAGTACTGGGTGGCGCAAAAGTAGTGGCACTAAAGAAAATACCTTTTTTTTTTTTATATGACATTTTCTGTCATTCTTTTGTTGAAAATTGTGTAGTGAACAAATGTAAAATACACTGAAAATAAACATGGACCGTTTTACTCCCCAAGAACGTGGAATAATTGTGTCAATGTTCTTACGGAATAATTCATCAGTGATAAGAACACAACGTGAATTTCGTCGACGATTTCCCCACCGTCCGGCACCGATTGGTCGCACAATTCGACGCTTTGCCACACGCCTTGAACCAACTGGCTCAACATTGGATAGACCTAAGTCTGGGAGACCAAGAACAGGCCGTTCAGCTGAAAATATCGATGCTGTGCGCGAAGATGTGGAAGAGTGTCCAGAAACATCAACGAGGCGACGTGCCACGCAAACGAGAACGCTACAGAACCATGTTACGTGAGTTTTTGATACCCAGTTTGGACGAATTGGGGCTGGAGCACATCTGGTTTCAACAAGACGGCGCTACGGCACACACAGCGCGCGACACTATGGACTTAGTGAGGGACGCTTTTCCAGGCCGAGTTATCTCTCGTTTTGGCGATTTGCCTTGGCCTGCAAGATCACCCGATCTGACCAGTCCAGACTTCTTTCTTTGGGGTTTTTTGAAATCTCGGGTGTATGTGAACAAGCCACAGACTCTCGCAGCTCTAAAAGAAAACATTCGTCAAGAAATAACGAACATATCGCAGGAAGTGTTACGGCAAGTTATGCAAAATGTCATAAATAGGGCTCAAATGTGTATCAACTCTGGAGGTCACCATTTAAAAGACATCATCTTTAAATCCTAATGGTACGAAATTTAATGGCACAAATATACATTTAAAAAAATCTAAATCTAGTTTTCTAATTTAGAAAAAATGTTATAGCTGAACCAAATAGGGTCTTTACTTTTGCGCCACCCAGTATAATAATAATAAAAAAGACATCTATTAATAGAAGGAGTGCCGAACATCCGAATCGTCCCGATATAACCCAGATTACGAATAGAATGTGTAAATATCGCGAACTGTTTGTTATCAATTGGAGTTCTTTTAGATTTGGGTTCTACTGTAACATTGTTAGGGTTGGCACGGTGCATACTTTTGTGGAAATGCTAAAAATGTTTAATTGCATTTATTTATTTGGTATGGATACCTAGTGTCTACTGGAGTTGTTGTAGGTAGCTATAACTTGGGTGATTGTATGCGGCAAATGCGTCACCGCACAGTCCTGCCAGACGTGACACCGTGCGCCTTTAGACAGTAAGAGCCTGTCTGACCCTCCGCCCGTTCTAAGATCGCTCATTCTATGTTATGTTGTAGAGGACATCCATGACATCATTATTTACAGATATAAAAAAACAGAAACAAAAAGTTAACTTTTTTTTGCAAAATGGGCTAGCTCTTAACGCTCTCGCTTGGTGGAAAACAATGGATGAGGGTCTATGATGAAACGAGCGAGTCCAGAAGATGCCTATTCACTCTTGCTTTGAAGAAAGACGGGTTAGGTGCGGTAGTGAACGCAGACGCTAGCAGAGAGTATCACACTTTTGCGCATAAACGTGAAGGAAAAGTGCTGATTACGACTAGTCGGTTATCGACCATAGAAGATTAGAAGATGCCGTGTGCCATAAACTTGAGAAGAAACACTGTACTTCAATAAATAAAAACTGGCCAGTGCGAGTCGGACTCGCGCACCGAGGGTTCCGTACAATTTAAAATTAATAAAAATATTTTTATTATATGATGTAACTAAAAATTTACGGTTTTCGCAATTGTTCCTTTATCTGTGCTATATATAAGACGTTGCTTCGTACCAAATTTCAAGATTTTGAATTCACGGGAAGTACCTACCTACCTTGTAGGTTTTGATTCCCTTGCGAATGTCGAAAATTTGCGGAAATTTGCGGCATTTATCTTATGATTGCGTTGGCTTAGAAGTTTGATTTTTTCACAGCTTCAAGGGTCAAGTAGACCTGAGTATTTGATATAAATTCCAGTTTGATACCTCCACGCGTTCCTCAGAAAAAGTGTCTTGACAGACAGACAGACGGACGGACAGCAAAGTGATCCTATAAGGGCGCTATTTTCTTTCGAGGTCCGAAAAAGAAATATTTCAATTCTTGACTAAATAAATAATTAAATAGCTTGAACAGACTTTAGATATATTTTTTTTCTACGTATTTGCAATAAATCCTTACAAGAAATTCCTGTATTTCGACCTGTATCATTGTATAATGCACAAGAGACGTAACGGGGATTTACACAAAATCTACGCCTGCCTTATGTTTTCTTAGAGGTAATTTTGTACGTTACGAGGCTTCACGTTATTTGTGCTAAAATATAGCTATATTTACGTTCAATTATAGGAGGACGTGACGCTACCAGGAGAAGTAATCTTTCGCTTTGCGTTGGTACGACTTGAAAAAACATCGAGGTTTTTCTTTATTTTTTTGGAAGTTTAATAAATTCTCTAAATAATGGTGAAACGCGGTCACACAGATAGACCGACATGAAATTAGCGACTTATAAATATATTGGGGGGGGGGGGAAGGGTAAGTGTCTAAGCATAAAATTCTAAAAAAAAAAATCATTTACGCATCGTTAGGCGTAAATGAATTTATGCTTTAGAGTTACTATCGAAAAAGTTACAGAATTGTTTGAAGTTGTAGCGTAAACTGAACTTTATCGTGTAGGAATTAAAGTTATTCTTCCATAAACTCATATGGTTTACATTTTTGGCGAATATATCGCTATATTAGATTACCTACATGGGCTCTTATGAAACATCAGAAGCTAGGTGTACGGCTCTAATTGGTCGTTTCCTATTGAGAAGAGCCGGCAAGAAACTCCACGGTTGCTCTTTTAAAAATAATTGGTTTTACTATGTTTTCATACAGTGTTGAGAGGACAGTTACGTACCATGCACCCAACTAAAACGTACAACTAAATAGCAAAAATAATTTTCTGATTAAACTGTGCTGTTTTTTTCTTCTTCAGCCTGTTAGCCTATTTATCTCTTAACATAGTACTTTTATTTGCGGGAAACATGACGCAGAAAAAGAACATAACACATAACAAGTTGGGGAGAAATATGAGTTATATCCACGCAAAACAGTCATCACTCAGCATAATACTACGACCCTATGCGAGACAGAGCCCCAGCGCTGGTTCTTCTATTTATTTGCCAACCCTACCGTCGACAGGTCCCGTAACAGGCACTTCCAGGCTCACGTGTGCTTCACTTCGGAGCTTGTAGAGTACTTAAACTTTATATTAGTGCTACAGCTAGTATTCGTTGACATCATTGTGGACACATCGTTCCAACTTATTTGGTGTAGTAAATGGACTATATTCAGCGATTTGTTTTTATTAACTTATGTTTATATTTATGTAGATATACTCAGTAAAATAGATACAAATTTTAGATTACGCTATTTGACTAAACTTACCTACCTACCAGTAAATAGTAGCCATTGTTCGCATAGTAGCTTTAAAAAAAATTAACTGAGTAACTACAGCTTTGAGCCGTTTGGGGTCGAAACGCTCGGGTCATGGGGCCCGAGTGTGGACTCCTTTTTAAGGAAATTTCTCGCCGGCTGATCGACACTTCACGTGACCAGACGGCTTGCTCATAAGTTCTTAAAATGCAGAAATGCCTAATATAGTGAAACCCATAGGTTTCACTATATTAGGCATCTCTGCCGTGGAAATTTTTGGCTAAAGAATCAGCATTCCCATTCAAGGTGTTCATTCATTATAGCATAGCATTCATTCAGTCTCCTGGGCACGTTTCTGGATGACAGCCATGCAGACGAGTATTCCGACGCCTAAATATACGTTTGTTTTTATTTATATGGTTAGTTAGTCTTTTATAAAATAAAATTGGTTACGGTCACGACTCGCGAATCATATTTGAATCAACATACAACGTGACACTGACCTGCAAGTTTACTCAAGTTTTTTGTCATTTTATTTACGTCTTAAGTCCTAACCAGTGAATTTCCTAGAACATGTATACCTACTTTCTGTCCGAGCTTCATTTTCCCACGATAAGAATATCTGGGGCGAGACGAAATTTTCTTCGCGATTTTCCCGGAAAATTCCCAGCAGCTCATAACGGTAGTGCCATGCTGGAATTATTGTTATGTCTAGTAAATAAATGTTTATTTTAGACTGCTGCATGAAATTGCTTAACAAATGTTATCACCGAGTAGGTATACCTAAATGTAATTCGAAATCTAATAATTTTATTGAAGTTTTGCCTGTCACGATCCAATGGTTTATTTAAATAGTTAAATATCTTTAAACAATATGTTTACTTCAGATTCTAAATAGCAGTTGCAAACCCTTATCTTCAAAACTTACATAGTTAAAACTAAATAATTAATATTATACTAACATTAATAATTAATTATTTACTATTATTTTATTTAATATTGTTTTATTTTTAATTAATATTATACTTACCTACATAATTAAAATAAAGGAATCTCGATGTTTGGTCAAGTCGTAAAAAACGTGTGAAGTCGGTAGGTAGTTAATTATAATATGAACGCACGGCTACAAATTAAGCTATACATAACCAGTATAAGCTGATTTCTGATTGTGCGAAAAACCTATACAATGCGAGGTCAGCTAAAACTGAAAATGTATAGCTTGATAAGCGAGTAGCCGTGTGAACTGTGGCCTCATAATAAATATTTAATTATTAGCAAAAATAATCTCTTAATCAGCTATTAAGTAACTAGATTTAAAAAAAACCGGCCAAGTGCGAGTCGGACTCGCGCACGAAGGGTTCCGTACCATTGACTAGGTAAACAACAGTAGGTGCAAAAAAACACGGTTGTTGTATGGGAGCCCCCTTAAATATTTTTTTTTTTTAGTATTTGTTGTTATAGCGGCAACACAAATACATAATTTGTGAAAATTTCAACTGTCTAGCTATCGCGGTTCTTGAGATACAGCCTGGTGATAGACAGACGGACGGACAGACAGCGAAGTCTTAGTAATAGTGTCGTGTAGCGACAAGAAAAACTAAGTGAGGGGTAATGAAATGAAAGAAAGGGAGGTAAAGAACAATTAAAGATATACTGGGTGGCGCAAAAGTAGTGGCACTAAAGAAAATACCTTTTTTTTTTTTATATGACATTTTCTGTCATTCTGTTGTTGAAAATTGTGTAGTGAACAAATGTAAAATACACTGAAAATAAACATGGACCGTTTTACTCCCCAAGAACGTGGAATAATTGTGTCAATGTTCTTACGGAATAATTCATCAGTGATAAGAACACAACGTGAATTTCGTCGACGATTTCCCCACCGTCCGGCACCGATTGGTCGCACAATTCGACGCTTTGCCACACGCCTTGAACCAACTGGCTCAACATTGGATAGACCTAAGTCTGGGAGACCAAGAACAGGCCGTTCAGCTGAAAATATCGATGCTGTGCGCGAAGATGTGGAAGAGTGTCCAGAAACATCAACGAGGCGACGTGCCACGCAATTGGGCATTTCCATTCGTCCAGTTTGGACGAATTGGGGCTGGAGCACATCTGGTTTCAACAAGACGGCGCTACGGCACACACAGCGCGCGACACTATGGACTTAGTGAGGGACGCTTTTCCAGGCCGAGTTATCTCTCGTTTTGGCGATTTGCCTTGGCCTGCAAGATCACCCGATCTGACCAGTCCAGACTTCTTTCTTTGGGGTTTTTTGAAATCTCGGGTGTATGTGAACAAGCCACAGACTCTCGCAGCTCTAAAAGAAAACATTCGTCAAGAAATAACGAACATATCGCAGGAAGTGTTACGGCAAGTTATGCAAAATGTCATAAATAGGGCTCAAATGTGTATCAACTCTGGAGGTCACCATTTAAAAGACATCATCTTTAAATCCTAATGGTACGAAATTTAATGGCACAAATATACATTTAAAAAAATCTAAATCTAGTTTTCTAATTTAGAAAAAATGTTATAGCTGAACCAAATAGGGTCTTTACTTTTGCGCCACCCAGTATTTACAAACAGTTTAACAAAATGGAGATGGGTTGAAGAGTGTAGTGTAATATGTGGAGGTGGGGTGTAGCGATGACGATGAGTGATTGGAGGCTGAGGAGGCTGAGGTGGAGCAGCTGCTGGCAACAGATGCGGGTACAGGGGTCCAAGTTCAGGTGCAGGTACAGGTGAAGGCAGATGCTAGTGCGTGCGCGGCCGGAGGGCACCCGTAGGGGGGCCCACGCAGCAAGGCAGGACGCAGCACGGCAGCAGGAGGAAGAGGCACGGCGGGCGCTGACAGCCCACCAGGTAAGGCGGCCCTCAGAAGTTGATGCGTGTGCGGGGCACGGAGCCCAGACAGCAATTTAAACTTGTTTCAGGCTTGCAGTAAGTTTGAAATATCAAATGTGTAAACTTGCATAAAGTTTGACAAGGCAAAGGACAAACTTGTGGCAAGTTTCTATCAAACTTATATCAAATGTCTAGTTTCCGCCCGTCAAACTTGCCAAACCTTTGTCATTGCAAACTTGCCAACTCTTTGTCATTGCAATGTTGCCCACTCTTTGTCATGACAAATTACCTACAATGTTGTCACATACTTGCTTAATGTTTGTTGCAGACATTGTAATCAATGGTTTATTGCTAAGACAGATGCTTAATAATATACCACAAAGCAACGAGTTTTGGTGTTTTTCAGGAGGCTTACTCGCGAACGCGAACCAATACGATAAAAAAATTGTGTCGTCGTTTGCGTGTAGGCCTCATGAAAAACACCAAAACTCGTTGCTTTGTGGTATATTATTAAGCATCTGTCCTAGCAATAAACCTAAGATCACATTATCTTGACAGCATTTAAAGTATGAAATGAAATAAATTGAAATTAAAATTGAACGGGTTTATTTCACCATTGCACTTCAAAGGGTATTTATTTATACAGCCTGGGTAAACAGTTTTAGAAACACAATCTTATATAAGTCGAAAACAAATACGTAAGTATAAAAAAAAGTATAAGTAGTAAGCCATCGCTTTAGACCTTATGGTCTAAGATGGAACGAGCGTGCCCAGAAGATGCCTGTTCATTCTAGACTAGACTTGCATTATGGTCGATTTTGTATTGTCTCTCGGCCCTGAAACAATGAAATAAAATGGCTGTTAGTCAATAAACACCTGCAAAACTAACTTTCAAATTAATGGTGCCATTGATATACATTAATTGCAGTCACCCTGAATGAGTCGTCTTGTTGAAATAAATAAATGTATGCAACTACCTATACAACTTTGAGTCAGCGCCGGGGTTCGAACTATTATTATAAGAGAGTAATTTTACCTTCTTGACAATTTTATTTTGGCTTGGTTTAGCCAGTCTCTTTCAGCTAATCGTCGGTAACATTTCCATGCACTTATTTACACATTTCTGAAAATATAAATAAAACAGCTATAGTAATGTACCTACTATAATTGACATTAAGCAGCATGTTTCATAATGTGACTGTTGTTTATGTAGGAATTAAAACAATAGTAAAAAAAACCTGAATTACAATAGTACTTACGAAATATTGATTCGCAAATTTCTGTGTCAAGAAATGATTTCTTGTTTGAGTTTTTCATTTTTTCCCAGTCAGAGAATATTGCTCAGCTACTTCAACCAGTAGAATTCTTCTATATTACCATCTATGTACCATTGCCTGTGTATTGTCACTATTTTTTACTTGTTCATTTAAATGACAGAAACTGTCATCGTGAAAAGGGATCTTGCCTTCATGGAGTCATTGGCTCTTCCGGCCGCCCTAAAATCAGGTCCACTTTTCTAATAATTTCTGACACTTGTTTCGAAATTGTTTGCTTGTCGCACAGTCTGTAACAAAAATATTAAAATTAAAATATCATTAACATCCTCTGAATACTGCATAAATAAATTATAAATTAAAATATATTACCAGATGGACACATTTTCGGTTGACTGGGAACAGCTGGACTGTCCACAGATGGATGGGCACGAGATGATGACTCAATTGGTCTGGAAAACATCAGAGTTGGGCTGGGTGGGCGTCGCGCAATGAAGTTGGTATCCATTGTAGATATTTGATGGTTTTGTTCATCTGAAGAATCTTCAGTCTTCTGGAAGATAAACATTTGTTTCCTTATTCCTTTTCCTCTTTTCTACTTCTTCATCGGAATCCAAATTTGATGTTTCTTCCGCTTTTCTTAAATGAAGTTGTGCATCCCCATAAGTTTCTAAATTAAAAAAAGTTGTATTATTTTCACCAGCCAACAATAAGAAAGAAAGAAAATATAATATTTGATAACAATATAATATATATACCAATTACAAATAAGAATTTATTGCATACCTTATGCTTTAAGAATTTTTATTTTATATCGTTGCCACATATCGCCAGGTGCAGCCATTTTCCACAAAAGCTTTTTTTTCATTTCTTCAGTGTGTACATTGGGATAAAAGCAAGTATGTCTATCTTCTTTCATCCAGTTGGAAGCAACAATGCCAGGAGCATTATTTTCATCCACAAAGGTGACAATGACAAATCTAATGTCCTCTTCCATTATCTGCATTCTGAAAAATACTTTAGTTACGTAACAGGAAACAAAGAAAAAAGAGATATGTGTGCAGGATCGTCGGATATAGTTGAAGTTTTAAAGAAACCAATGGATTTTCTCGAATTAAATTTTATTTTATGAATACAAAACAAACAGCTCATTTATCAAATTAGGGAATCGTACGCACAGCTACACATCAAGCTATACATAACCAGTATAAACTGACTTCTGATTGTACGAAAAACCTATACAATGAGAGGTCAGCTAAAACTGGAAATGCATAGCTTCATGTGTAGCCGTGTGTACCACATTACGAGATAGTTAGCAGCCACTGGTGAAATAAATTGTTATTAGATTATGTTAAGTTGGGAATTTTCAGGTTATGTGACTTTATAGAATGTTCTTAGGGGGTCTGCATTAGCTCTAATTAATTAAAATGATCACCACACTGTAAAGCCGGCGGTATGTTTTCGTGTTTGCAGTTATCCATTCGACTCGGCAAACAAAACGGCGAAAAATAAAAACACGACCTTCGATAATAACACGGTGTTAGCAATATACGAATACGAAAACATGCCGCAGGCGCAGCGGACCTGGCTAGAGAACCAAACCAAACTTACCGTCAGTCAGTAGGGATATTTTTATCAAGTCCAACAAGAGTGCAATCCAATCGAGGCCAGTAACACAGGCAAAGTCAAACGTAAGAGAAATCCAAAAACACAGCCAGGGTCGTCGATAAATCACAAATAACACGGAATAAGCACTTTTACGAATCAAGGAAAGAAAAGAAAAGAAACAGAGTGAAGTTAAACAAATGGCGCCACTTTTTGACAGCTACGTTGAGTTTCTTCATACTGACAGTTGACAATTGCGTTTAGTTTTCCGTTTTATTTGGTATAATTTGTTTTGATATTAATTAATTAAAACAAAGTTTCCTCAGCCTGTGAAAATAGGCTAAGGTTCGAGATGAACACTATTAATAAATCCCCCCAAATACATTTCGTAATTAATAGCGTGTATCCTTGTATTTTTGTTGTGCGGCGAACGTGACAGCGAGGTGAGAGCTCTGCATTGACTTCTACAACGGATTTGCGTTCCGAGTAAGGCAGTTAATAGGTTCATCACCTACGCCTTTACTTAAAGTGGTCTAATTCTACGTTAATACGTTAGATAACTAGTAGTGCCTGGGTGGAGTGAACACTTTCAATTTTACCCAAATTTAAAAAATATTTCTGTGATGGAACCATTTCTGTGGATGGAACTGATGGATGATGATTAATGATTATGGTACAGACCGAACCCTTTG
This sequence comes from Apamea crenata, assembly GCA_949629185.1. NCBI lineage: Eukaryota > Metazoa > Arthropoda > Insecta > Lepidoptera > Noctuidae > Apamea > Apamea crenata. The sequence continues at coordinate 19,335,392 of OX451353.1, forward strand.
GTGGCTAGTTCAACTCGCACTTGGCCGGATTCTAAAATGGTTGTTATTGATGATTCGAGATCGTTTAACGTGTCAAGTTTACAGTACTAGTGGATCAAACTTGACAGATCACGCTTGCATTATCAAGATTGCAACATTATCGAAACAAACTTGCCATATCATTTTAACATTCACAAGTTTACAGCTAATTTGAAATAAATTTGCCACAACAAGTTTGCCGTAACAACTAAATATCAAATAAAAAACAAACTTGCAGCAAATTTAAATGCTATCTGGGAGGGCACTCGTAGGAGGGCCCACGCAGCTAGGCCGGTCGCAGCACAGCAGCAGGAGGAAGAGGTACGGCGAGGACGCACCCTCCAGGTAAGGCGGGCCTCGGACAAGATGCGGCCCGACAGGTTCAGGTCCGTAGCCTTGAAGACGGAGCACGGAGGTGTAGTAAGGTGGCTCTGGAGCAGACAGGCGGCTCTGGAGTATCAGGCCTTAACCTTAGTGTTCGCTTTAGAGGCGAAACTCGAACTGACCACTGCATTGCGTGGATCAATAAGGAAAACTCGTAGAACAACATCATGTAGAAAATATGAATTTGAAATATGAATACGAGCAGTGTTATTTCTTTGACTAAGTATGCATATGTTTAAACCTGGCAGTTAAGCATTTGATCCTGGCAGCTAAGGATTTAAAAGCAAACGTTACCATGACGTTTCAAACATCAAATGCCAGAACTGTCATAATAAAATAAATATTATTAAAATACAATAAAATCTATAGTTATTATGTAATAAAAGTATACTGTTTAAAGGAAAAATGATATGAATCAATGTGGACGAAATTACCAACCCATGGTTGACACTGAATCGTTGAAGTCATATGTTAAAGTTTGTCTGTGTACTAAGTGTGGATAAAACGTGTCCTGGTGTCGTGAGAAATAATCAGATCAGCACCTAACGGTAAAGGAATGCTTATTCTGATCTGGAGGAATGAATGAAAGTAACTGTGAGTATGTACATTATGTTACAATAGGGTCCCGTTTTTATCCTTTGGGGTACGGAACCCTAAAAACTACATATTTACTAAGTAATTTTAATTTTGTGCTCACATTAAAATCCACATCCGCAGAAAATATTTTCATTCCGCTACAGTTTTCAACATAATGAGGGAACTGCAATATTTCACCTTAGCACTCCCCAGCGCCCTCTATAAATATACGGCGGCGAGCGCGGGAACTAACTCGTATCATTGGATAGGTTTATTACTTGTTGCTGTTCAACGAGGTAGCTCTGAAGTTAGTTAGTTAGGAAGCTCGTATTCCTTAAGGGATGCAATTGGTTTACTGAAGGATGTTGCTTTTAAATAATATTGTGTTTAAATACCGTTTAAGTAGTTCCATGCGTTGTACTAAGAGAACAATAAGTACTTTCAAGAACTGTTACGTACCTACTGGCTTCCACAAATCTACTGAAACCAATTTTTCGCTGTAGCATAGTCCGCCTGTTATGTTCCCACCCCTGGGATACAGGCCTTCCCTCGGCGAGAGGGAGTAGACTTCGATTTTTTAGTTCTAGGACATGCTGGTTTTCTCACGGTGTTTTCCGTCGCCGCCACCTTTAGAGAGCAGTGGTGAAGAAATAATTTGTAGAAAGTAAAGCGATAAGTACTAATAATACTAACATAATTATAAGCTAATATTGTTGCTAATATACAGAGTGGCAGGGAAACGCTTCCGAAAACGAAGACAGGTGATAGGGCTACTGATTCTCGATACGATACCATAAAAAAATGAGAAAAAAAAATGAACAATTTTATCTATTTTTTTTAGCATTTTTCGTACACTATGCTGTGAGAACAGTTAAATTAAACCATTATTTGCTATTAAACACATTTTTTTTCTTTACAACTCTAACAAGCAATGTATTCGTAAATAAATATCATCTGACGCTTGCGCGTGACCTCAAGTTCAAAGTGCGCGCGCGCTCGCCGACAGCTGTGCGGCTGACGACCCCAAGTCCACGTGACGCGCGAAAATAATCAATTTCAGGCGAAAGGTTAGTGGTATTCGTTTGCATAAAGGTTGTATATAATCTACGTTCTGGCTTCGGAAGCGTTCTCCTGACACCCTGTATGTGTACTAACAAGATATGGATTTTAATTATCCGAAATAAATTATTCTATTCTATAATGCGCCAGTCAGGGTTCGAATCTGCGACTTACGACCACTGGGCCACCACTGTTTTTCGCTGCAGCCATATATGTAATTATTCGCATTAGATATGTACATCGGTATTTCTGAAACAGCAAATTCTATGAATAGTATATAGCGTACGTAGTTAGCGACTAGATTTCGAGCGAGAGATTCTTACTGATACTAATAAACTTTTTAAGAAAGCTTAGAATAACAATTTTATGTGGCATATAACAACAGCGTTATACAATTCATCGTAATCTACCTAGCCTTTTCCCAACTATGTTGCTTCCAGTCTAACCGGATGCAGCTGAGTACCAATATTATACACGGAGCGACTGCCTATCCAACCTCTACAACCCAGTTACTAGGTAATACCCGTAGGAGCATCCTGTAATTATAGAACAATATTAAAATGAAAACGAGTCGCGCTTCTCCTCCACATTTATTATGCGCACAGCCAAAGTGTGAATCTCTCTGCTGGCATCTGTGTTCCCTCCCACATTGAACCCTGTCTTCAAAGCAAGAGTGAACAGGCATCTTCTGGGCACGCTCGTTCCAACATAGACCTCATCCATCGCTTTCCATCAGGCGTAATCGAGGTTAAGAGCACGACCATTTTTAACAATAAAAAAAACCGGCCAAGTGCGAGTCGGACTCGCGCATGAAGGATTCCGTATCATTAGTAATTGATTGAATGAAAGGTAAATTGCGGTTTACGATTTATGACGTATTAAACCAATTTTCGGTGGAAGTTTACATGGTAATGTACATCATATATTTTTTTAGTTTTATCATTCTCTTATTTTAGAAGTTACAGAGGGGGACACATTTTACCACTTTGGAAGTGTCTCTCGCGGAAACTATTCAGTTTAGAAAAAAATGATATAAGCAACCTCAATATCATTTTTAAGACCTATCCATAGATACCCCACGCCACACGTAGGTATGGGTTTGATGAAAAAAAAAATTGAGTTTCAGTTCTAAAAATTTCTATTTTTGTGTAAAAATATTAATGCGGTTCACAGAATACATCTACTTACCAAGTTTACCAGTATAGTTCTTATAGTTTCGGAAAAAAGTGGCTGTGACATACGGACGGACAGACAGACAGACATGAAGTATCCATAAGGGTTCCGTTTATTGCCATTTGGCTACGGAACCCTAAAAATAAAAATAAAACATTCATTTCTGAGATTAAAAATATACAGTGCTACCTACATAATATATCTACTTCTATTTAATTTCCAGCCGAGTAATAACAGAGAGAGATAATATTTACTCCTTCACCTCCAGGGATATCAACTAGCCAACATGGCCGTATTAAAAATTAAACCGGAGCATCTCTGCAAAAGTTCTGTTTGTGTAAAACTTGTATTATACGAGGACGTCGAGATATAATAAAGAGAAAATGTACTAAGAAATACATTTACAATGTTTGCAAGTCTGTTAGTATACAGGTGGAAGAAACTTGAACTCGGAAGCAACGTTGTTAAGAAATTCTACTACGTAAGATAGGTACTTATATAATGTATTGGTTTGTACATTTTTCTTTTGTCGAACAGTTTTTCAGAATATAATCTTTTAATTTATTTATTTATTCAAATCTTAACTACAACTGACATTACAGATTATAGAATTATATTATTAATTATCTTTTGATTATAAGTCTTAATTTTTTCTAGCTAAGTACTAAAATGTAACAACAATAGCGCCCAATCCCGCCAGGCCAGGACATCGACGCGCAAAACAATTAAATTTTTACACGAAACTGAATTCATGATTACAGACCATGAATTCAGCCATAATATTAGAGCCCTAGTGTTAAAAAAAAATCTAGTTTCAATTTCTTTTTTCCAAGTTTTTATTGCCAAGATAAAAAAAATTATCAACTGTTTCATAGAACAGTACAATACCTACACGGTCAAAATGTTCCACACATTTTGACCGGGTAGGCATAGCAATTTTTTTTAATAACCTCTGAAATTTTTTTAACTTAGGGGTGTCTAGAATCATGTACTGCATCCATGGTAACAGTTTGCGCGTCGATGTCCATGCCACCCTGTATGTAGATTAGGTACTTTCATTGTGTCATACAATACCCCTTGGTAAGACTGGTCGTCAGACTTTCGGGCTTCTGACTACCCGTACCGACTGTCAAAGATCCACGAATAACAGCCGGGACCCACCGCTTAACGTGCTTTCCGAATCATGGAGGGGTCTCGGTATGAAAAGGTCACCCATCCACAGACCAACCTCGGCAAGTGTAGCTTAACCTGATCGGTCGTCCTGTGCGGGAAAAAGTCAAATCATAATATTCAGAAATTATGATAACAATATAATTATCATACAAACAACGTGAATATAATAAAATACGTTGACTAATGAGAAAATACAGTTGTTGTTTATTTGCGAACATAAAGTACCTCGGGAGTCGGGATGCTGTGGACATTTACAACAAGTAATGTTCTCTCCTTACTGAACGAAAGTGCACGGGCAGCGGGGTAGTTGCGTAACACACTCCCCTTTAGAGAAATTGAAAAAAATAAATGACTTCTTAGTAAACAGACCATAATATACAGTACATGAATTTTTGTCCGACAGATTCGTGATGAGTTAGTGCCAAACTGTTTTTATGTTTTGATGCAAAATAAATCTCTATTACAATTGAAATGTCTATTTGAATTAATATAATATTATCACATAAACTTAGGTCTAATATAATAAATTGTAAACTATTGTATGCCTAACATGGTGAAGCAGTACAACACCACACCAATTAACATAATAACAACTCTGTAACCACTGTCTCACAATTAAGATATTTTACATTGAATTTATTCATAAACGTTGCTTAAAGTTAAGTAGTGATTAGCGACTGTTTAAACATACATTTTTGACGTTTGAACGTAACTTTAATCATCGTTTATAAATAAACCCCACCATCATTGGCAATGGCTCTCATTTTAACAGTTCAACAATATTCATTGCGTTATTTTCGTTGCTGAACAGACAAATTTTTCGAACATATAGAGCAAAGACCTTCAAAATGATTCAAGTTGATGATAGTGTTACGCAATTGTGGTGCTGATATCATCTGTGTGGATGGAGTGGATGGAGAGGAGGCCTGTGTCCCAGCAGTGTATGTATGTAAATTTAGATAAACTATACTAGTTATCCACCCGCCTTTGACACAAGAGACAACTCAACTACAATATTTCCAAAGGCCAAAAAAGGACCAAATCATTAAGTATGTTCTTGTGTAAATAAATGTGTTACAACAACACGGGATATCCAAATCCATAGCATAGCTTATAAAATGTTTAGCACCGAATATTAAGATTAGGTGTTTTCGTATCAGCAAACAAACAATTTTCCCTTAATACATAAAAGATAAAGTGACTTTGATTACGCTAATGTTCTCATAACAAGAAAATAAATAAAATTCCGATAGTTGTTTGTCACTCTACTAAGATACCCTAGATATTTTTTCGTAAAAAAACTTAGGTAATTTATGTTAATAAGGCCGTCGGACGAATAAAATCTTAATTTGCTAATGGATTCGTGACGTCAGACATTAATCTTAAGCTGTCAAAAGCAAACTAATGCTTGCCACAGACTATACGCATTCTGCCTAATATGTTAACCGTTTTTCAGGTTTCAAGGGTTACTGAAGTAGTTCATATTGTACATAATGTAGGCAATATTCTGATTTTTAACGAGCAATAGATTTTATTAAACTATGATTTTTAAACCTTTTTTGTCAGTATGACAAAAAATGTCGCAGCCGCCAGCTGTCATTTTGTTCTAGCAAATTAAAAATCATATTTTTAATTTGTCCTATATATTTATAATTATTATTGGTTGGTCCCGGCTGTCAGGTCGTCAGGAGACAACCAGTCTTACCAAGGGGTATATATTAGTATAAAATTATAGATGAACCCAGCAACTAGGATATGGAGGCCAGTCTGGCCTCCACATCCATGGAGTGACTGCCTATCAGGCCTGGCCAGATGGGCAGTCGGCTCCATGTAAAATACTGATAACCAGCTGCATCCGGTTAGACTGGAAGCCGACCCCAACATAGTTGGTAAAAGGCTAGGCAGATGATGATTATGATTTATAATTCTTATGTCATTTAAATAAATAAATAAAATAAATATCCCTGGACATTTCACACAGCACCATTTGTCCCAAGCTAAGCAACCTAATGCTTGTGTTATGGTAACAAGATGGCTGATAAACTACTTATATACATATTTTTTTTTGTAAATACATACATATTATAGATAGAAAAACACCCAGACTCGGAACAAATACACGTAGGTCATACAAATATTTGTTCCGTGCGAGAATCGAACCCGCGACACGCAGCGCAGCAGTCATTTACGTACTTTACGTTACGTCACGTAACTAACATACTTCAAATTCTTTAAAAAAATCGACACAAAAATAACATTGAAGTAGAAAGTCTTATAATGTTCCTATTCAATAAAAATCCACCCTTTCAACCAGTCTTTAGCTACACACGTGTTCATTACTACCTAATAAAGGGGTAATTAAGTAAAATAACACCGTCGCTTGTTCCCTTGGGTCTTTTATATCTGGTTTAAAAAGTAAAACAATGTCAAATGGAAGTTGAAAACTTGAAAACCTTTAGTTAATTGTCGCGTGAGGGCTGTGGCCTCTAGAATAGCGGATATAATTGAGAGACTATCATAAATTAAGCTTCTATCTGTTTTCGCTTACCTACTAAGGAGTTATATGTACAGACGCCAGCACATCAAGCTACTAAAATCTGTCAAATTTCCATAATACATTTTCAACTTTATCGCTACAGCATTAGGCTCAAAATTGATTGGGAAAATTTGACAGTTTCGGGAAGCTTGAAATGCTACGAAAAAAAATCGAGAAGAATAATCATTATCTTTGGTCACCAATCCCAGTTCACGTATACACGTTCCTTTTTTAAATTTTTCTCATCACAAAAATATTCTTATTCCATTATTATTTTAACAAAAATATTAGTCATAGTTTTTGCTCATAAACATTAACTTGGTCATTTGAAAGCTCTTAAAACAAAAGTTTATGACGAGTGGATATCTGGATATGTTCAAGCCATTAAAATTCACGGCATAGCTTTTATGAGCTCACGCTGACTGTGGCTCGAGCTTGGAGAAATAAGCGCTTGAGTATATATAACCAACATGAAAAAAGAATTAGGAAAATAACCTAATTTATTTTTTCTCCAATTTCATTTACTACAAGCTTCGGCCCGCGACTTCGTCCGCGTGAAATTTCTTGTACCCCCGACCCACCCCGAAACAAAATTTATATTCGTTTGTATGTATGGAGTATAGAAAAGTGTTGTTTTTAGACTTTTTCAGGCAATTTTTTAAATTTTTCTCTGCGTAAGAACCATCTTCGTATTTCAAGGAATATTCTAAAAAAAGAATTAGCGAAAGCTGTTCTCAAGATTTGCGCCTAACAACACACTATATACTATTACTATTATTATTAGATACTATTTATATTATAGATAGTATCACAGCACAAAGAAATGTTTTGAAAATAATAATTCTTAAAGTAAATCACTGCAGCATACTTAGAAACTATTAAAATCATATTGTATTGTAGAGTATATTAATCAACATCATCATTTCAGCCGAAAGGCTTGCACCGTTGGACATAGAACTCCCCTAAGCATTGCCACTTCGACTGGCACCCTAACTGTGTAACACACCTTCAATCACAATCTGAATAATTTTGAAGGATATTGCTAATCCATTGCTTCATATGTTCGAAACATCTATCTACTCAACAACGTAAATAACGCAATGAATGTTGTTGAACTGTCAAAATGAAAGCCATTGCTCCTGTTAGTGTTCTGTGCTCCTCGCATCCAACGGATGCGTATGCGAGGGTATATTAATAAAGATACGAAAGACAAATAACATTTAAATTAAATTCTGTGCTTGGATCTCCGTTGTTTTTGCTGAACTGAGCCTTTTTGGTGCAGCCGTGAGGCACACTTTCCTGCTAATTTCTTACATCATATATGTTTTATACTTTCTGCTTGTTTTCTTTAGTAGTTGCTATCTGATGTATGTATCTGATGTATTGTGTGTCTTTTGGTATGTGCTAAATAAATGTATTTTTCTTTCTTTCTTTCTTTCTTCGTCCGCTGAATGTGTGGCCAAACGACCGAATGAGCCCTCAAGGCGATTGCTTAAACACCCAAACGTCACTTGGAAACTTATCAAAGATATTACCTGAGCCTGAACAGTATTTGTTGATCTTTCACCAAAACTGAGTACCTCTCCATCTAATGTATTGTATTTTAATTACAATTTGTATCAAAGTTAGATTTCCAATTAATACAAGTATCTCTGTCACTTATTTCTGATATTGAGAATTTATGCCGTCTGATTGGTATGAATAGTACCTATCTATTAATCGCAATCAAAACGAAGTAAGTATTTTAAAATCATCTCTTCAATCTCTAAGTTTACCGTCAATTATTGTGTGAGCCACAGCTTAACTTGAAGAAATTAATGAGTAATATGAAAAGTGTTATAGAGGTATGAGGAACTGGCTGTAATTCACTCATCCTCCAGACGGGTTTTGTGTCTAGTTGGCTACTGCCTGACGATTGATAGCGGGGTGTTGTCTATAGGTGGAGACGACAATAAATTAAACTGCGTATATCAAATTACGGAGATGGCCTGGACTCCTTTAATAAAGATTGGTCCTTGGCAGCTCTGGGCAGAGAGAGGTGGAAGGGGAGTACGGAGACCTTTGCCCAGCAGTGGGACATTAATGGCTAATAAAAAAAATTCGTTTGACGTTCCCAGTATATACGAAAATTCAATCAAATATATCCAATAGTTTAGTCACTACACTAGTCAAAGATTGGCAACACTCATAGTCGGCTCATCACTACTATTTAGTTTGTTAGTTTTTTTTTTATTTCGATGTTAGGATTTATTTGATGCACGGTAAACTTTGCTTGCGCGATGCAGGATTTTGCGTAACGACAGTGTGATGCATAGTTCGCATGTGGCGTTTTAGATGCTGCCACAGTGTCAAAGTAATAATTTAAATTAATGGATTAGTATAGACTGATACTAAAAATGCAAAAGATAGTCTGTCTGTCTGTTTTTCAGTCCTTTGCCTTTTGACACCTTAACGGCTAAACGGATTTCGATGAATATTGGCACACAGGTAGACAATGACTTGGATCTGGGCATGAGATACTTCTAATCCCGGTAGTATGTTTCCATGGGATAATTTCCATCCTTCACTCGGGCAAAAACTAGTTTGTCATAACACGAAAGTGTATTATTTAATTTAAAAATATTTTTTTAATTAGACTAACATGCGTGAAGATGAACCTCAAACTTTAAAACAAGTTACCAAGTCCAAGTAAGCATGTTAACGATGATACGCTTAAGTTTTAATGAACTCTAGATTATCATTATAATGAGCAGGTTCAAGATGAACTTGGGCTTTAATTAAGGTATTTTTAGAGGGTTCTTTCTCCCAAAGATTTAAATCGTGAGATTCGGTCTACGGCGTCAAAAGACAATCGCGTTTGATTTCGCTTTGACATCTCCGACTGTCAACGACGCAGTGACTGGACTTGGATTGTCATGGAAACACAATTTTATTATGTGTGTACAGCAGTTTCCCAGTTGTATCGGACCCGACTCACGAATTGTAGATCGTGAATTCGAACCCCGCCAGATAGTTTAATTTGAGTATTTAATTTCATCACGCAAAGAAAGACACATTGCTTTTGTGAAAATTATTTCATGAATACTGCTCTCAAACGGTGAAAGAAAATATTGTGAGGAAACCGGCATGTCCTAGAACCAGAAAACATAGCCCGCACTGTGTCCGGTTGGTGGATTATGGCCCACGCCCTCTCTCAGAGTATGGCCTATGTCCTAGCAGTGGAAATATTATAGGCTGATTATGAGCTGACTCTTCTCAGTATGCCCACCTTTTCGCGTGACTAAGTACGGCGAGAGCACATCTGGCGATTTAAATCTTAGGGTTCTCCGAAGATATCTTAGTCTTAGATACCTGATCTGCCAATTCACCTTGAATTCGACCTTTTTACAGAAGTATATTATTTAAATCTGAGCTTTTTTTTTCTCTTGGAAATGAAAGACGTCGAAAAATTTTCAAAGGTATTATTTTAGGTTGGGCAATGTTCGCTCGAATCGAATGTCTAAAAAGTTTTTAGCTTAATCGGCTTCCGAAAGAATTTATTACTTCAAATGTAATACCTATTCATTTTGATTTATTGCAAAATCAGTTTAAGTACTGTCGTCTAACGTCGGTAATTTTAATAGCTTGTCTTATTCGCATAAACTTTGAGCCAGGCTTCGGACATAAAGAACAACATAACTAATAATAAATAGCAGTTTTACATACACAACATTCTAAAGCCAAGCTGGTAAATTACTATAGAGATGAAAACGTGTCATATTTATCAAAGGCTGTCGTAGGTACTAAACTCATTCATAATTATGTTACCAGTCTTGTGTGGTACACACGGTTACACATCAAGCTATACATTTCCGGTTTTAGCTGACCTCTCATTGTATAGGTTTTTGTACAATCAGCAGTCAGCTTATACTGGTTATGTATAGCTTGATGTGTAGCCGTGTGTACCAGCCTTAATAATTACAAATTATAACAACAAATAAAAGTACAGTGCTCCCAGTATATATCTTGGCATTTTTAAGCAGAGCTTTTCGCTTACGGTATTCAGAGGCGTACTGTATACTTAGACATAGTAACTAGGAAAATTCTACTTAGAATAAGACACAATAAAATTTCAAAAGAGACCAAAAATGTTGGAGTCATAAGGACCAAAATTCTTCAAAGCTTCGTGTGTCTTCATGTGTTAAATCGTATCGTTGACGTAGATGGCACTTAACTCCGGTAACCTAGCTTTATGATGTCAACAAAACTCATACAGCTAGATAACCAAAGATAATTAACCTATCTACTTCTTCTTTCTTCCATTAAAATCTTCTAACTTCTGATGAATCTTCCCTTTTCGTTCTTCCAATCTTCTCTTCTGGTTTTCTTTAAGAACTGTAGGTACAGTAGCTTGACAATTCTCTGAAGTCTCTGCAGCAATTCTTCCTTCTTCGTGATGTGTTGTCTCGTTAACCGCAACTTCCACAAACCTGAAATTACATACAAAAGTCATATTAGTGTCATTCTTACTATAGTTTAACACGAGACACAAAACAATTTACGTTCTCTGTCTCAATTGGACAGTAAATTAATCTCATAAATATTTTCCTATTTCTTTCAACAACAAAAGCAGAAATTCTTACGAAAATAACAATATTTTCTGACTTTAAAAGTTAGTCTGCACAAACGCGACTCGCTCACGCCCAGAAAAAAAAAACAAACGCCAAAGAGAATACAGAATCACCAGTATTTTATTAGACAACGCATTTTAAAAAAAGAATGTTGTTGAAATTGGAAGTCCAATTTACGAATGGAAAGAAACTTTGGTCTCTCAGGATGCTTTGCAACAAAAATTCGCTTTGAAGATACCTTTAGCCTTGTTTTGTATAATCTCGAAATTAAAAGGAGGCCCTCTGTTTGCGTTATGATGTTAATAATTAAGACTTTTAGGTATTTTTTTTTTCTTGGGAATTTTTGTGAAATTACACGGACAGTAGCTGATTTCTTCAACTAAAGTGAAGACAATATTTTCAACAAGAATTCCAATTTCATTTTGTTTATTAATTATCTAGTCTGTCGTATCAATGCTGAAATACTCCCTCCACTACTTAATTAGAATAAATATAACAAAATTAAATGTCAGGACAAGCATCTGCAGAATTATTCCTACTTATTATTTTTATAAAGCCTCCGAAGCGGACACTATAATGAGGTCGCGACTTTTTTTTACAATAATTGCTCGGTCTAGTATTTTTTTTCGCGAACCTTTATTCGTCTAAAAACCACAGAGTCCGTGTGTCTTAGTAGTAGGAAAGTTTTGACAAAAAAAAAACGGGTTGCACTCTGGGAGTACCGGCAGAAGAGAAAACTTGAATATTAACGTTGTGCATTTTTGATATTTTGGAATGCGGTCTACTCTCCCTCCGTCTTCCGAATTTTCGATCAGGTCACGTGTCCTGACGCGAGCTCCATCTTACGAATTTTCGATCAGGTCACGTGCCCTGACGCGAGTTAAACATTTTTTATCCATCACAACAAAAGTGCACAACGCCGCCAAAGAAGTTTTCACTTCAAAAATTGCTAAAATAGAACTATGTAAGTAGTTGTTGGTGTAATCAGTCGTATTTGATTTTTGACGTTTCAAACTGACCTAAGGAGACTTGATATTTTTTCAGAAAAGACCCCTGACCACCTGGGGCATGATCTTTTTTCGTAATAATAAGATCTCTCGATGGCTACAAAATCAATCTACCTACTACCGCAACCCAAAATGAACTGCCATCACCTACAAAAAACCAAGCCCATGCACCTGACAGCAGGTACGACTACCATACTTTTATTGGCTGCCACCAAACCGCACATCGTCCGACCATGACCACAAAAAAAAGAGAAATAAAAAAAATATGTCAGCCCACCGCTGCACCGGCCTGTACTAAAGACCTGTCACAATTATTTTACCTCGGATTTTGCGTCACTGTCCAAATCACAGTGATCTTTATTCTCATTGGGATAAGGTTGCTGTTGGGTTGCTGCCACTAACAAGTCTGTCAAAATCATTGTGATCTTTATTCTGGTTACAATAAGGTTGCTGTTAGATTGCTGGCGTCAGAGTTAAAATAACTAAGAACGGACTGTACTGAAAGACTTGTGTAAATAACGTCTATACTTCGCGGAATTTTGTAGATAGGCTAGTATACTATAAAGATGCACCACTGTATCTTGAGCTCTAACATCCTTTTGAAAGGACGTGAGAAGAAGAGTTGATGGTCGCCGAAAGGTCATCTTAAGTTGGTTGTCCGTGAACCAAGGAAAACGGCATACAATCTTGCTTTGGTGAATTTTCCTTCCTTTAGATTTGAATAGATCAATGTTATTATTGTAAAGGATTGTGAGTGTCAAACCATGTTCTTGGTTTGATTAAACTTTTCTATCAGCGTTATTAGGTACAGTGTAATAACATTGTCAAGAACTAAAGTCATGACATATTACATATGATATCACCCAGAAATTGATAATCATTAGTTGATTCTACAGACAATCTGTAGATTCCTTACTTAGTATGTCCCCAAACAATGAGACAAGACTTTTTTTGTCGCGACGGCCGTCAGTCGTGACCACGTGACAAATGACATAATGCCACGAAAAAGGTAAAAGTCTTGAGGCACGAAGTCACGCCAAGGAACCGTCGCCTCTTAGAAGGTCAGTCTGACGAGCCAACGGCCATTGACGACCTTGTCTCTGTATATTGTGAATTCCGTGCTAAATACATAGTATGTTTTACGAGACGGTATTAAAGGTATCGTTGTCCATTGCGCAGTTTCCTTCAGCTGTGTTATTATGTATGGGTTTAAATGAGTAACGGATACTGGATCCAAAGATTTGGAAGTATTTTGAAGTTAATATTGTTTGAGTACTTATGTAAATAGAACTGTATCAAACAATCGTCATTTTTCACATTGGTATGAAAACTGTATTCTATAATTAGGTTATTTAATATTCCACTTACTTTACATAATTTAAAAAAAAAACTTGCATTATGAAAACTCTTTCATTTAATAGAAACGATGCTTATTTAGGTATTGTACGAGACCTAAATCAATATAAAGCAGCCACCTATGTCAAAATGAATAAAAAAAACAAGATGTCCTTTGTAAAGGACAATGAAAAAATGGACACCATCATCAGAAGCACCTACACCTGTACAGTCAACACTGTTCGAAAATCAAAACGTATTAAAGATGGCGGGCTTATTTTCTTTTATTTCAAATTCGAACTCTAACAGCCACGCCTGTGATTGGCCGTTACGCATATCGTCCTTTGGTACGCGTGAATTGTGTTAAAAACACATGATTTGAATTCGGTATTGGCAGACAGACATTAGCATTCAAGTGTGTCACTCGCGTACGCGTTTTTGTCGTTCCTCTTCAGAATTGCCTTGTGAAGACGTGATGGGAAACGTATTTAGGACTTATTTGACTCACATTGGACATGTTTAGGCTAGTTTTAGTATTAATTGCGCGTTTTTTGGGGTATTACCTCATACGTTTTTTAAGTCATTGGTTCCTTGAAGACCACCTAGGTTGAATTTTAAATCAAAATGTCGTTCGATTGCATTTGGTGATGCAATTGCTATACTTAACTACTAATCTATTCAGTTCTAATCATAATCGGAATCGCAGAATACATAAATGAATTGATCACGTTATGAATGTTTCCTGTTTGGTTATTAAGCATCTACGTGCTTTGAAACATCTTACGATGCCTAATCTAACTGTCAATATCTGATGACATATTCACAGTGAATTGCATCCTTATTCACAATCCGAGAGTTTTGAAGGATATTGCGAATCCATTGCTTCATAGGCTTGAAAAATTCGTCTGCTCAACAACGTGAATAACGCAATGAACGATGGTGAACTGTCAAAATCAATAGTCATTTTAAGTGTGTTACGCGATTACCCCGCTATTAATACCTACAAGCTAGTTAATTAAACCATATAAATCATGCTTTTAATATCATCTGGACTCAAATACCTACCTACTTTAAACGGAACCAAGTTTTACCATCCTACTAATATATATATACTTATAATATATTATATTTATATAATTATATTTTATATTTATATTTATATAATATTATAAACGTGAAAGTTTGTATGGATGTTTGTTACTCTTTCACGCAAAAACTACATAACGGATTTGGATGAAATTTGGCATACAGTTAGTTTATAACTAGGATTAACACATAGTGTACTTTTCATCCCGATATTCCCACGAGATCGAAAATTATGTGGGTGAAACCGCGGGGTGCAGCCAGTATTTAAATATAAAAATTTCCAAGATCCAGCCTTCTCTCTCATAGTCTTCAGTGACGCGGATCTTGACTACTTTGAGGTCTCTATCATCATTAATTTATCGCTAAAACTATTAGCATATTCTAACCTGGTTATGGCTCGCTTGAGTAACAAATGACTGACTCAGTTTCTATGAGGAATATTACAAGACAATTTGTGGAAAATCCGCGACTTTGGTGAGTCATTTTAAACTGGAATCGGTGACCGGTCCAGATTATGTACCTACATTATTTTGTAATGGATAACCGAGTTACAATAGGATGGTAACTAGGGGTGGACAGTTTTTTTTTAGTTGTTATTGGGCATAATTATGAACTCAGCCTCCTTGATCGTTTCTTACAAATTCTTTAAAAAAACAGAAGAATTGAACCAGCTGGATAACTGCGTAACACACTGTAGTAAAAATGGCTTTCGTTTTCACTGTCGAACCATATTCATTGCGTTATTTACGTTGTTCAGTAGCAATGGATTAGCAATATCCTTCAAAATGATTTTTTTTTTTTTTTTTTTTTATTGACAATGGGCTCACTCTTGACCTCAATCCAGCCCAGAGGCAGGGATGATTTAGATTGAGATTGATAGCGTGTTACGCAATTAGGGTGCAGAACCTTCAAATGACTATTATTAAGTCTTCAACATATTTATACATTGTAATATTCATTCAAACTTCATTGTCTGTTACATTGATTGCGCTTTAATAGTTAGACACATAAGTACACATAGATAGGTATAGAGGAAACATTAACACAATATTGTTTGTAAGTGTTATATTATCTAAGTAATTCGACCTGCGCCGTGAGGCAGTTATTTATATTGTTACTACCTATTTTTATTACATAGACAATTCAATTGTGTAAACTTTAGAAAAACTACTAAGTCAGTCTTTTCGGCACATTACCAGTCGACAGCAATGCAGAGGAATTTTTCGACGCCATATTTTAGATTGCTGTTTAATTAAATTAAGATATTTTATGTGTATAAATATGTTAAATAAAACGCAGACAATATATTAAAATGCCCTATGTATACTTTAGAGGTACTTAACTGACATAGCGCACACTCGCAATTTTTACGACAAAACGCGATTAAAAATTCAGTGCAGTTCAGGGAAACGAGTGACATAGTTAGTCGGCCACATCAAGATAGGAGAGTGGTCACGACCGAGTCAGACCAAGTCATGGCGACGACGATCCGCCCGTGTGCACGTGACTTGCAATACCAATGCTCCTCATATTTCTGGAATGGACTTCTACTATCGACTGCTGCAGTTTTAAATATAGAATTTTATTTTATTTTTTAAATTACGTGCTAGCTTATTAAAAGCCAGTTTGCAGTAAGTTGAGAAAGTAGGTTGTAGTGCTTAGATACGCGCTGGCTGCTGGCTGCAAGCCATCGACCTCTGCGTAGGTTGAGACAGAGATACGTGTAGCTACACTGCAGAATTTAAAATAACAAGGTTATGTTTGCAAATTATTTGCAACTGGCATTAAAACGGGGAAAGTTGGTTCTGATTTTATTTTTTTGTCTAAATGCATGTCAAATCTCAATCGAGAAAGCCTAATTTTTCAACTCCTTTTACGTCGTAGATAAAATTTAAAAAAAAACAGTAAACCGCGACGCATAAGACCGGTGTACACTAAAGAAATAACCGTCCGATTCGGGCGAGCATCTGTGCAATATAAATTTTATGCGGCCGACCAGACCAAGCCATTTAAGGGCACTAGTAATTGCTATAGAAACTTTAGTAATGGCTTATTCAATCCATGAAGCTATCAGACCGGTTGTGGCAGCCATGTCTATGTTCGCAGACCGATCTGCACTAAAAGTAAGCGAAAAACTCTTTATATTTATCTAGAGATTCGCCGCTGCATCTGACACGCTTGAAATTTTTGGTTGTGTAAGACAGGAAGAGAACTATTAGGACCAATGGATAAAAAAAATTGGTCTTTTGGTACTATGTATCTTAGATACCACCGTACAGTAAAGTATATAACCTAGCATGGTATTAGACGCCAATGAAATTCTCAACAGTGACAGTTAAAAGTTTCTTAGCCTCTTTTTTATCTTTTTACTTTGCCGTAACATCAAAACAGTTTTTTGGAAATTTTATTGGCTTGTAAGTGGCTATATCAATTATAGCCAATAAAATCTAACACAATTATTTTCCAATCAAAAGTTCATTACAACTCCCTTATATCGTTCGCGGGAGATCAAAAGAGATCGACGAATGAACTAAATTAAATTAATTCGTTCATTCTTTGATCGGAGCCATTTACGGTTCGAAATAAATCGGGTTACAACGAGACGAACAGGGACACCCTTAGGCGTGGTTAGATTTGAGTCTAACTGCTGTACGATTGACTTGATTGAATCAAGTACTTTTGTGCCTTTGAGTCAAGTCTTTGTGGAGTTTTCTACTTGATTTGCTGTAGCAATTGGAGATGGCAATGGCTCAATGGCTTTGAAAGCGCAAGATCAATTTGATTTTTTTTTCTAGTTGTAAAAGCATCAGAGTTATTCAGAAATTCTCTTGACTTAAATATAATCTTGGTGCCCAAAACGTCTCATTATTAAAACACCAAAATCAATTATTTTATAACTGAAATAAAATTCATTTGGACCGTATTTTTTAATAACTCTTTAAAATGATTTCTTTCAACTCATTGCAGTTAACTTTTTACGAAAATTCATTTTGTAACGCCTGAAATAGTCCATACTAACAACGATCAGTTTAGTCAGTAGAACAAAAAACTTACCAATTTAAAAAATATTTCAATTTCAAATGTAATTTAGGGTGTCGCAAATTAAAACTAATACATGATAGAGTTTAACATAACAGAAACAAATGTTAAGATTTCTATTCAAGAAATAAAACTTTACATTGCTTCATAAGCCACTGGCCACAATTTAGTTAATTTAGTTACTTGAATGATGTGAAAAATGTTTTCGACCCCTACACACGCAGAGGGGACAAACATTTTCTTTAAAACAAAAGACAAGTGACGCGACGTTATCCTTATCCAAAAAATACAAACTCTGCTCCGTTGAGGCCAAATTAATATTTATAACGTTCACTAAATACTAAAGTTCTAAAAAGTTCTGACAGAATGCGGACTATGATTGATAGTCTTGTCCATATAGGTACACATAAAACCACTCTAAGCTACGTGGTAGGTATTTTATAAGTCTACATCAATCAGGTTTTTATTGCTTTACAAATAGCCCGAAAGCTTATAGCGACTTTTTTTTTAACAATAATAACATCAATTGATTTTGTGGTAAATAAAGAAAAAAAAATTTTTTTGTTTTCTGTGACCGATTGCCATTAAAAAGTACCCAGCGCAGACTTGTATACAATTGTAAAAAAGCTCACGTAAAAATTTAAAATTTCGAAAACGAACCCACTCGCATTTTGTATTCCCGATTGTAAAATTCGTAGTAAACGTACTCGGGTGAATTTATAATATTATGGCAACATTATAATAGAAAACGGCCGTTTGCATTGATTACGGTGTTAAGCGAGGTTCACACTGACGACGAACGCGATAAAGATTTGAAACACGTACGGATATGCGTGACACATTGTTTGAAATGTCAAATGTAATTTATGTTCGGTCTAAGTCAACGACTTCGAGTCAAGAACTGTCATAATATCGTCATATCTTTCGTACTTTATAATATTAAGTACTGAAAAACGAAAGCATACAACTTCATGTGCATGCATAATAACTGTACTTTAAAAACACCATCTTATTCACAGAAACTTTCATCTTCCATTTGCGAGGAACTCAGTCGTCACAATGAAATAAATAAAATGACATTTTGTAACTTTGTGGCAGTAAATTGTAGTTCCAGGTACGCCACAAAGGTTCATATTTTAATACCCGCAGTGCAACACAATGAGACCGTCTGGTAA
Organism: Apamea crenata; assembly: GCA_949629185.1. Taxonomy (NCBI): domain Eukaryota; kingdom Metazoa; phylum Arthropoda; class Insecta; order Lepidoptera; family Noctuidae; genus Apamea; species Apamea crenata. Next base: position 19,354,563 of record OX451353.1, read on the forward strand.
ACGGCGACTTATTATTTGCTATCTACATTTTATTTAATGTAAGCTTAGAGCTTTAAATGTCTGGGGACTGGTTGAGGGGATTGTATCTATTTCTGAACCGTCTCGACAGATTGCGAAATAATTTAAATGATAAAATTTTATTTTTGGAAGCGGAGCCTCGCGAAAATACCGGTATCTAAAGATTACTGCAAAATTATAGCTGTAAAAAACTTTGGTATCGATATATCAAATGTTATTTTTGAAACCAATTATTGAGAAAGGAAACTTTACAATGAGATTCGCCAGAATACCTGAATGCCAATTCCAGTATTTATAAACGTTCAATCAATGTCAAAAAATAGGTAAATGGACGTATTTTTTTGACAGATTGAGACTGACATTAGATTGCGAACGTGCATACAGAAATTGCACTACTCCAAATAAAATATCACAACCCTCACGACCAAATTCAAATAAAAATAAAACATGAACAAAACCCGCAGATACCAACAAACAAAAGCGAAGAAAAAAAGGCCTCCAGCTTGAAATGAAACAAAAGCAGAACTAAGCCGGGGGCCGCAATAATACCTGTCACTGCAGATAAAGATATAGCACTTCCGTCTTATAATAACCACCCTGCGGCCTTTCTATCTAGTCTTTCATCGGCCGCCATAACTGGCCGCCTTCGTGAAATGCCTGGGGCTATGCCAGGCTATTTTGGTCTCGGACGTTTAATATTCTGCGCTTATGGGAAGATATTTATATTTTGACTTGGAATATATTATGAATGGGTTTTATTGTGACTTTTTAAATTATGATGATATTATTTGCTGTGTAAAAGATTATAATGATAGGATTTATTTTATTTTGATGCAGAGCTTTATTATGATTTAATTTCTTGACCATAACTTGGCACACACTTTTGAAATATTCAGCCTTTGCTCCCACATCCACTCCTGGAACACCGGGCCCTTCTCTGTGAAAGGAAGTGGGACCACGTGGGCCCAGTGAAAACTGGTAGATATCCACCCAAAACTTATGACATCCTCACAAGTATTTAAGTCAACTTTTGAAATAGAACCATTGCAAATCGCGATTCGCTTGCACTTGAGCCTCAGTCGTCCATTCATCCTTCCATAATCGATTCATTCATTCATACTCGTTATTGGCGCCATTACTCGCACCGCATTGGCGCACACAATTACAAGTACATAATTACAAATTCATCATTATCATAATAGTAAAACGTCTGTGCTTTTTCTTCTTCTGTGATCAGCCGCTGTGGCGAGTTTTTTAAACGTTTTGAATGTATAAACGATTCTTTTTACGACTCGTTTTCAATGGATTAAAAATAGTAGAAGTTTTTTTCTTTTTCTTTGGCGTATGATTGGTGTGGCCGTGTTCACTCTTGTCTAGTTATGTCTATATTGTTTTAAAAAAACACCGTATCGTTAGGGTCGCAGGTACAAATCACAAGCCGGGTAGGGATTTTATAATAAACCAATTTGTTCTTCATCAATCTGTTTTCAAGGGTCTCCTCCTCTTTTCTCTACTAATGCCTACTTGCATCCAAAACATTAGTTCCACGAAGTGTATTCGATAGTTTACACGAAGAAGTTGTCAATGAAGTTAAAGAAGGGAACATTTTCAAAGACAGATTCAAACAAAACAACAGAACATCCAACACAGAACGAGCACAAGAAAGAAATCTTCAGCCCTACAAAAGCAAAAGACAGTCTCGACTGCACATTACCCAGGTGTGTCAGTGTAATAACTAAAGCAAGAACAGGTGGACGGTGCCAAATAAGGCAGTGAACACACCATCGAGCCACACGATGAACCACAGCGTGGAAAAGTACCAGTAGCTCGTGTTGTTTGACTGGTGATTTTTGTAAATTTTTGTGTGTAATTTTCCTTCGAAAGTGGTGGTGTGATTTTAGAAACTACACACTTTGCAATATGATGGCCGTTTTAGATACAATGAAATGCGATTTGAGGCACACAGACATGAATCAGAGGTCAGTTTATCGAGTTATGATTACATTTAACAAAAAAACACGCCACTTATTGCGACTGATTGCATTTTGTATTATAATTATCATGCAAGCCAGAAACAGTCGTATCAAAGAGCATCACAACAAAACAGGTAACTCACAAGAGTACGAATCACAACCTATAAATCACTGTACAAATCAGACGGTTCCTTTCAAGTATTAACCGAGAATACATCGGCACCTTGCATAAAGGACCATAGAAAGAGACACAGCAGAACATCCATCATCATAAAACCATCAATAACACAAAAACTCCTTACAATAACTTCGAATCTCACACACTCAACAGATACAAAAAAAAAATACCTTCAAAAGGACAGCTGCCTGCAGACAACAACACTACGTTAACTGCACACTAAAGGAACCGTGTACACCGCACAGGTGGCTGCACAAGACTGACCAACGTATGAAAAGCTACCCCGGCCCCCGCACCGCACGTCTGCCAAGGCGACGCAAGGGCAACGAAAACAATGTGAAGAGTTCTCAAACGACAGGTGACCGAACACTTACCTGCTCGAAGGGGAAGATAAAAGGTACCTGCGATCCGGTCCGGTCTCCGAATTAATTGGTCGAAACCGACTTTTGGGATTTGTTACGATTTGTTGGTTTTTGTACTGGAACTTGATCATTATTTCGGGTTATTTACTTAAATTAACGAGGTCTGTTTGATGTCGTTTGCCTTGAAAAATTGAGTGATTGAGCTGTACTCAGAATTCTTATTGTGAGAGAAAATTAGTTTGGAACAAGAAACTGGGTTGAGTGTTACCAAAGAAACTCGTAAAAGACATAAGAAGCTATAAAAATTCTTGGCAGTAACCGGAACTTTGAGAAAGTTTTGATTTCCTCAACCCCTTTGTATGACTTCTCGCTGGAACGCTTTTTAATTTGCTTAAAAATAAATATTATGTAAAACGCCCTGGTAAAGTTTCGTTACGTTTTTCCGCAGTATTAACAACGACTGAAGAAAAACTTGATTTAATTCATTCTAAATAACCGTACCCTAGTCAAAGCAATGGAGAAAACAAACAAATACAACAATCTAGTAAATAATATGATCAGTAAACTGCTATTGCCACTAGTTCAACTCCTTTTTATTCAAGACCCTATGAAAGCTTCTTCTGTTCATAATGACGAATCCTAAGTCTCAAAATGCAAATAATAAAACCATTGAAGCTAATTTTGGTAAATCGATTAGTATTCCCACGTTCATCGCAATCGATCCACCCACTCGAATCAAAAACAATAGTTGCCTTAATCGGTTTCACGTATCGTTACCCAAGTTAAATAGAGAAATTCGCCATTACTTGCCTTTAAATTTATTGAATCGATTCTCTCGACTACCTACTTAGAATCGATTCAATAAAGAATCGATTGAATAAACACTGAGTTTTGTGAGACACTCTTACGAAGTTTCTCAGTAAAAAATAAGTCGACGCGGTGTAACAGGTGGCCTTACTTACAAGTTTTTATAACAATGCCTCTTGGAAAAACTTAAATATTAGACAGTTGTTTTTATAAGTCGCAATATAACCTTACCTATTTAATTTCGTAGAACCAGACCACTGTTTAGTATCTTGATAATAATGAAAATAGCTTTTGATAAACACGACAAATATTATCGCTTCTTATCTATAAACTTATCGAAGATAGATATAAAAAATATGTTCTGCAAAATATTGGGCACCTAATTATAAACTTTAAAAATAAACTACAAACTTGAATGAGCCATTAAAAGTGCAACAAAATTAAAACAACTCCCTGCTCAAATGTTGATCAAAACACTTAATTACTTTTTTTTTATTAAATATACTATTTAAAAGCACAGGCCAAATAAGGTCATCTACATAAATGGTATATCTGTATAGTTAAGTTCTGATATACATAACAACTGAATGATAATTTTACATAATTATTTATATAACCACCAATCGTGATACTGTAGTTAGTGAACGTGTAGGTACATATAAAACTATTAACAATAAGATCGCTGGACGAAGTGAAATCACTAGTTTGTTTCACCCTTAAAGATTTTATTAACTTTCGCAAATGTTTCTTTACTCAAATAATTACAAGAGTAGGTACCTATCCATCCATCTTTTTTTACGATCAAATAAAGAAATGTGTGTACGATGCCTAATTCAGTAAAGGTAAAATTCTTTTACTAAAATACTGACGTGAATATAACCAAGCTTTATGTAGATTTGTTCTGGGCAAAGGCTTCCACCAAGTCCTGCCAGGAACTTTTGTAGGTTACTAATGATTATTTAAATTAGAATATTTCGTCATGGTTTATTACATAGAATACATGCATAATGTAGGTATTCTAAATATAAATCCATTAGGATTAAATTATCAATAAACAAGTGAAGCGATGTGACGTCAAATGCAAATATAACATTATCACAACAGTTATAGGTAATTCAATACTTGCAAAGTATGTATGTTTTCTTTCTAAGAACACACTGAGTCCACTTTTTGTTCCCAAATACTAATTGCGGGGTAAACACACAATCAGTAGCAATGGGTGTCGTCTTGACAGTTCAACATTATTCATTGCGTTATTTACGTTGTTTAGCAGACACATTTTTCAAACATAATTATGAAGCAATGGATTAGCAATATCTTTCAAAATGATTCAGATTGAGATTGATAACAATGTTACGCAATTATAGGGTGCTGGTTAATTTGTTTTCAGTTTATTTAAAACTACTTAAACTAGATAAGTTTTGGGCCAAAGTTCCTTATCACACGTAACGTATTCTGCACACTTGACGAAAATAACTAAACCGAAAAAATAGTTACCTTTCGACCGTCACGATCACGACAGCTTTGCTACAGTATTTGATTTTTATTCATTTAGCTATTTTATTTATTTAGTCAAACGTTGTTAATTTAGTTCATTGTGCCTTTATTTTTAGTTCACACTTTTATCGAAGTTCACTTTCTTGTTCTTCACAGAAAATATCGCACGCACTTTTTCGCAAAACTTATACTTAATTTTGACGTAACTAAAATATAGTTACGTCAAAAATAAGTACTTGTAAAGCCGACTATTGTTCTCCGCGAAAGAATAATATTATCTCACTTCCAAAAGGATGCAGGCGAGTTTAATTGTTTCTCTTTGTTTAATTTTAGTGGGTACTCCAAGAACTTGAGAAGAATGAGGATGATTATGGTACTACAGGTATTTCTTGGAAAGTTAAAAGAAGTAAAATTACCTTCTTCGAGTGGTTTTTTTGTGGTGTTGGTTTTTTGTGAAGCACAGTAATTGATGACTGCAGTTTTCCAGTTTTATAAATTCGTACACTTTACTTTCCAGACTTAACACCTTGTGTTACAATGCAAATAATTACACAGTGCTTGCACCTTACGGAGTTCGTAAAGATACTTTTTTTTTAATTGTGAGCCTAGGTAATATATTATTTACAAAATCACTTGATTCTTCTAGCTTGGCATAATTCTACGGTTATGGTTTCAAAAATGGATAAACGAACCTGAATTTTTCCCTAACCATCTCTTTTCACAGCCAATCCGCAAATAAGAACCCCGTATTCGTTTTAGAAACGGACAATCTAGCCAACATTTTTCGGTTGTCATCATTATACTCAAAAAATTAAACTCCCATCTTTTTCTAACATTTAGACACAAAAGCAGGTACGCACTGACCAACAAGTAGGTACCTGCGATGAAGTAGATATGTCTATATCGAGCTCGTCCGCGGTCCGTCCGTGACTGCACTCACAATGAGCTCTTATGGCTATAAGGAACACGATGTCACACTGACAGGATAAATTTGGATAAAATTACATGCAAATATGTTTTTCGTAGAAGTTTAACGAATAATGTTGTGTGTGCGTCTTTAAATAAAGGCATTTTTTGTTGCTATTGCGTTTTGATACAGTTTACGAGTCAGTGCACATTTTTCACTTGATATATACTTAGATAGTTTTTCCAAGTTTGAGTGTATATGCATCTAACTTAAGGCAAGATACAAGTGAAACCCCTTAAGTGTCAAATGTCAATGCTTATAAAATTATATTGAACTAGTTTCGTTTATTTTATATATTACGATATTACACAATCACAAATCAAACTGAATTCACAAAAATAAATACAGATTTTAGATTTACAAGTTATCCGACACACGATCTCCTTAAAAAACAACCACAGAACGTTCTAATTTAATTTGGACATCAACTATAGAAGAACTCTGCACGCTCCGACGCCTGAGTCTTTTCACACGAGAAATTCACGGTCACTGACTATGTAAATGTGAGACGTTGAAACACGAAATAAATAGCATACAGAAGTATCACTGGGGGTAACAAACTTACGCGTTTCAGTGCTAAAACAAATATGGCGGACACGTGTAATGATGGCACTTCACTTGACGTATTTGCTCAAATAATTGAATTTGCAAAAGATACTTATTATTCGAATTGAAACATGGTATATTATTTATACGACCTATTAAGACGATCGTGCATACCCGGAGGCTGCTGGTTCACGACTGTCCAGGTTAGGCTTGGTATCTTAACATCATCCCGTAAACCCTGCTTTTCAGGCACTGTCATAAATTGGGACCCCTCATGTTTGCACTTGAACATAGAAAGTAATCGTTAAGAAGAACTGCAAACTGCGAAAAAACTTCGCCTTCCATTCTTTCATACTCTGCGTCCCAAATGACTAATGCCTGAGGTACAGACGAAAATACTGTTATGTACAGAGAGACAGAAAGGCTTAACTGGCGCGAAGTAAATATTGTAGAAACAATAGAAGTGTGAAATATAATGATGTATGAACCGTTGTCCGAGTGTTCGGCGATTGTGGCGCGCCGGATGAATAGGAGGTAATTTAGTTATAATAGGTACGAGTCAAGGAACTTTCGTTAATGCACTGTAATGTAAGGCTTCCTCTGAGCAATCGTTTCTGGTTGTAAAAAGATATTAGGATGATAACCAGGGCCCGTATTCCCGTAATTTAAAACGTTCAAAATCTAGTCGCAGTCTCGTCTCGGCGACAAACAAATGTCAAAAACTTGTCAAAATGTAGGGAAATTAGACGTATTTTTGACAGATTGAGACTGACCAGACCGTGAACGTTCTTAAAATTACGAGAATTGGCCCTCTGATATTTGTAGTACAGTGCGAAATTGGTACGTCTGGGTTGAAAGAGGTGGAAGTCATGGGGAGAGGCCTTTGCCCAGTATTGAGATGATGGAGGCTAACAGTAGTAGAGTTCAAAGATGTGTTCTCAAATGAAGCTTTGGTAATTTTAATAAATATTCGAATGATTGCACTGTTTCAACCAAGAAAATATAATAAGGAAACTTCTCGACCACTCTTCAGAGGAACGAATTAGTAATCACAAAAGAAAGAAAACACTTTCAAACACAAAACCTACTAAAACACAATATCTTAATCCTCACGAATACCGTTCGGCTCCATTCGCCACCATTCGGCCTTTTCCGGCAAACAAAGGAAAAGTTAACGTATACAAAACATCGAGATGAATGTCAGACATTAGAGAGGAATCGAGCTGCTATTAACTTGCGAAACTCGGTTAACGACACTGTCACACTGCGATATTGCGAAACTAATAGTTAGTCATCATCGCTGACATCCGAGCCTTTTCCTAACTGCGTTGAGATCAGATTTCAGTCCGACTGGATGCTGTGTATCAATATTACTTTAGACGACTGTCATCTTGCCTCTAAACCTTAGGAAATTCTCGGAATTAAAACAAATACTTCTACTAAGTAGTTTCTAAACACTGTAAAACCCAATTATTAAAAAAAAAGAAACCTTGCCGTTCCTTCCCGGCTTTTCTCCATAAGAAACGAAACGACCAATTGGAGCCGTGCACCTAGCTTCTGACATTTCATAAGTGCCCATGTAGGTTTATGTGAAATGTGGGTTTTCGGCACCAGTAACAGGTCTTAAGTTACAAAGGACGTATGGAGGGAAATGTGTAGTTTTGAGCATTAGAACAACAACATTATCAAACACTGCAATGAATTTGAGAAGACGATATATATAGCTAAAGGAAAACGAGAAACAACATACTTGAACTCTAGGTTTCTAAAGATAGAACAAAAGACAAACGGTAATCTCAGCCCGAAGCTAACGATACTCAAATGTTACTAAGAAAATACACAACCAATTCCTCAGTTTTCTGGCGGCACACCAAGAAACGTCTTCGCCAAACGAGGTCTTGAACTTTCAAAGGACGCAAAACCCACCATTCGGTACATACCCGTGAAAATGACATAAAACTAAAATGTAAACGCTATGTACTTTAGCGGTCATTAAACTCTTGTATGAACTATGAATATGTACATTATACAAGTATACAGCAATATTAAGACTTAGCCTTCGTCTTTTACTTTTACACGGCATCCATAAAAAACTAATAATTTTAACATGAAATTCAACGGACCGACTATGTTTTCGACCATCAAAATACTGTTAGATGGTAGAAATTGTTGAAATATACATAAATGTTAGTGTGCATGTTTTAATAGCTAAGTAGTTAACATGTATGACTAAAGAAGGAAAAGCGTTGATTCGACTTTCTGTTTAGAGAAATGATGAATTTCTATTTGGCGTTTAATGTTCTTAAAACATTATTTTTCGATTCACCATTTATCCCGATATTCCCATCGGATCGAAACGTATGCGGGTGAAACCGCGGGGCGCAGCTAGTTATAAAAAATACATGAAGCATTTTTTTACGTGGCCAGGATTTTATGTACTACTTTCCAAACACACCTATTTCGTTCTACATTCCTACTACAAATCCTAAAGAAAAAAGTTCGTAACATAATTTTATCAAAAATCCTGGCCACTAACACATGAATGCTTGAAATGTTTCCCCCGCATTCTCAGCCAAGAGGATTCACACGGTCGTCACTTGTGAATGATACTTACATACATTCACGGTCGCTGACTATGTAAATAGGTATTTGAATTCTATCACATCGAGCGTCGACCGCCCCAGGAATATTATTAGCTTCAACAATGAGTAAGTGAAGAATTTTCTTCATTTAAAGGAACTTTTCAACGTCTTGATTGATGAAACGAGTTAATTAAGTGCTAATCGATTTTAGTGTGTTAATTGGTTAGGATGAGGCTGTTATGGCAAAGGGTATTGCACTGCAGTATTATTATAGCTTGGTTATTGAATGTGGTTGTAAAAAACGCTAATGGTTATTAGAATTTGAGTAGCATGAGCTTTTTCATTGGTCTTTAGTTGGCGATGACGTCAGATTGTGTTACTGGGCGACTAAGATATACACACAGGTACATATTGCGAGCGGAATACCTATTATATAACACGTACTGCCTAATAAATGAAGACTAAGACCCGTATCACAGAAGCTCACTCGTGAATCAAGCATTACCTAGTTAAAACTAGTTTATAACCATTTGATTGGTGGAAACTAGTTTTAAGTAATGCTTGAGTCTTGGGCTAGGTTCTGTATAATGCGGGCCTTAGCCTTAACTTTTGGAGAAACGTTGTGACTCTGTCAGTCACGAAACTCTTATATTATACCCACCCGTACTTTTGGAAGACCCACATGTTCTTAAAATCACCCAAAAACATTAAAAACGCATCACACTGACGTGACGCAAGATAAAAATCTCTTAGCCAATTACAGACAATTAGTTACATACATATCTGTCCCCATTTCGGCGGCAGTAAGTACATAAGTGGAAACTCGCCTTAATAAAGGTTGTGCAACGTAAAATGCAATATATTTGTAAGTGAAGTGTGGTGTCGACATGCTCCGACATCATCAGTTTCACATTATATAAAAGATACCTCCATGTAGTATTTCGTAAGATGGTTTATGTATACATAGATGTTTTTGTTTTCTAGTAATATGGAGGGCGCAAATGGAAATTCAATGAAAATCTAACCGAATTTATGTAAGCCGGAAATAAAAATAAGAAAACTAGGTGATTCTTATTTGTGAAAGGTTTTGACGAAAAATTTAAGTAAGTATCTGAATATTTTTAATTCAAAACGTAATTTAATCTCGAAAAAGGATTCACAAAAGCTTGGTTTGTCCCATTTACCCAGATTTCGATTAAAGTTTTCTTTAAAATCTAATATTATTCTGAAAATAATAATCAAAGTTAAGGTAGGGTAGGTAGTTCAAAACTAAAATCTCAAAGAGAGATATTTCATATTATCAGCCGAGAGGCAGAGATTGGCTTTTAGTGGGTATTTTTTGGGATCTCGTTAATAATATTGATTGCTACAATCATTTTTGATTGTTAAAGATAATTGAAACTGTATTTTAGGATAATTTCGTTAAAATCTTACGTTACTAAGTACTCGATTTAAAAAGATTTTGTTAGAAAGTAAATCTTTGCATAGTTCACTTTGGTGGTGCTTCAAGTTAATCATTTCAATAGTATCTACACTAAGTTCTGTTCTTAAAATTTAAAACATTACTAATTTACGAAGTTTCAAGTAATAAGACACTCATACTATTAAGTAGGAGTTACTTATTACTTAACCCTAGATCAACTTGCAGTCAATTTCCCAACTTAAAGCTTTTAACTCCAATGATAAAGTTACAAGAAAATTTACGTTTAGCATTTCCACACTGACAGACTTCGCTCGCTATTCCTGTTGGCCCCACGCCAAAACCTTTCGCAACTAGTTCACGCATTTTATTACATCCTTTCTATTAAAACAGCCCACATTATTATTCATGAATAATAGTAGCCAACAATTTGGCCTATTAATAATTCCGTTAAAGTTAAAATATTTGTCAGCTGTCAATAACTTTATAACATTATTATCTCTCCTAAACAATTTCCTCTGCATTAATATTCTTTTAAAACATAAATTTGATATTATTAACTCCGTATATTACAAATTGGATGCTAATCGCCCAGCCCGGTATAAAAGACATCAACGCGTTACTACGTCATCATTATTAATACTAGTATAGTTGAATTTATTTATTCGCGTCCAAGAGATTGGGTGATTTACAAGTTTTCATCATAAATTATGAGCTATTTTTAATTTTATGCAAGTACCGGTGCTGTGTAATATTTTTGAGCATTAACAACCTCTGAATCAAATATGTAGTGTAGATGCTAATTCATTATTTCATGCGTGGGAGTCGAAAGCAACGTTCAATGCCAAAAACATTTTTATTTACCGCCTAAAGTTATTCAAGAGGCGTAACTAACTGAACATTGGTTCATCGTACCTACCTGCTACCTACTTGAGCATTTTCCCAGACGAGACTTAGATTATTATCTTGTAAACGCCGCCATTTTTAATTTGACAAAGTATACAAGCATCTATGTACATACAATCAACTTTTTAAACCCATATTCTAACTACTAAAAATTTATCAAGAAAACCACGAACTTTGTATCCAACCGCCGAACATAAGTCGAATCGTGTCGTGCTCGTGTCGTGGCCGAGTCGTGCCTGTCGCGTTGGGTTCGCGGCGGTCAAGGCCTGCGGTGGGCGGCGCAGACAACGAACCCGGATGTAAATGCCTCACAAAAAACCCACATATGTTATGTACCACTTAAATGCCTATACCTACGTCTTAGAATTAGATTTGAATAGAACAAGATTCTTCGCTTTGAGATGTGATTTTAAGACAAAAGTCTCGCTTTTTGAGAAGATTAGGATATCTCAAGAAAATTGTTTTCTCAAAAATGGCGGTTGAGATGTTAATAAGCCGCCTACTGACATCTCTATGTATAAAGATCGTGTTGAAGGAAAGAGAGAAAAAATATCAAAGGCACGAATTAAATTCAAGTGAATAAATATTTCCCAGCTATATAAAAAAAAACCAGGAAACATTAAATTCGTATCTCAATCATCTTAATACATTGCATAAACTCATAATTAGTTCATTAAAGTATACAGGAAATTGCTTGTACTAATTACAAAATAGGCGGTAGTCAGATCATAAAGATTAACGTTGGCCGGCGAGCGCGAATTCCTCGCCAGCGGCCGTTCAATCTACGAGTGGTTACAAAACCGGTCGTGCTTATTACTCTAAACAAAGTAACCGAAAAAGAACTCACCCGGGATCCGAATATTGATCCGTGCATCCGGAGCTCCGAAAAACCGCACGATCGTAACCCTGGCAGTAAAACGAAAAGTGCCTTTCAAGCCTGACGCGTAAGAAAGTGTCTAATAAAAAGGTCTTTTGATACCCGCACGCAGGAGGCTACGCTCCCTATGAAGGTCTGAAGTAAAACCTCAGTTTTCCCTGTCCGATCGCTGCAAGATGGGAGCGGCGTGCGGTCTGCGGTACTCATGAGGTATGAGGTTCACTGATGCGCGTGCGGCTCGCACTGGGCGGCGGAGAGCCGCGACTGGCCGCGAGCGCGATGCCGCGTCCCGCGCACCCCGCGCGCCCCCGCGCCCCCATTGGTCCAGCGAGCCTGATGACGTCAGCTCATGATGACCCCGACACACGACATAGGCGGACGCGGCGCGATAAACAAATAACAAAGACATGAACTTTGTTTTGACTGGATTTAGACAAATCTTTGAGAAAGAACCGAGGTACCGACAATGTTGGATTGGTTGGGTATTGCTCCAGAGTCAAACAACACATACCATTAGAAAGTAATAATAATGGATTAACTACTGAAGCACTTGACGAAACAAGAACTTCAATTCCAATGAGAACAACAGTTTTAGCAACAGGGTGTAAAAAACAAATGCTTGATTTCAAAATAAACATGTAAGTAATGGAAGAGAGAAGATTGGGAGTAGAAGTATTCCAAGTTAAAGCCTGACACATCTAGGTGTAGGTTACCTAAGTGTTCAACATTATATACCATTGACATAGGGCTTACCTACGTATTAGCTACCTCCACCATTTAACGTAAAATAAAGTTCGTTACATTCAAATATGCATCCTGAGATTTGGGTTTTTTGTCAAAAGTTTAACGGTCAAAAAGGGATCTGGTTATTGGTGGTTAATTATTATTAGTCATTGCTATAAAAATTTACCTCATTTTGAAGCTTCAGCGTTTCGCTTTTCCTGTCCACTGTGTTACCGGCCTTATCCATCGCCAACGCCTCTGACATGTAACCACAAGTTATTCACGCCGACAGACGAACTCAGACGAACTATCCCGAATCATCTGTTCGAATTTGAATTTTGAATCCGACACGACGTCTCTAACCGCGACTAGACAGATCGTTCACTTTTGCCGCGTTTTTGCGCCGCGAAACTAACATGGCCGAATTTTCGTAATGGCCGCCCCACAATGGCGGCTTTCTTCGAACGCGAGACCGGTTTGGGCAGCGGTTATTTCGCGAACGCACTCCGAACACAATTTCATGCACTAATTTTGTATAAATTACGTCCAACCTCTTCAGGCGGTCTCACGGCACTGAAATAACCGGTTTTCTAAACCACCAGAGTTATGATTACCATTGCAACAAGTTCGCGCCAGTTGGCACCTCCGTTCAAGGTTAGCGGCTGAATTTTACGTCGAGTTTACTATTTCTCTGTTGGTATGAAATTACTTGCATACTTGCCATTCACCGAGAAACGTGCGGTGGTTTATTTTGAGGTTTAAAAATACTCATTTGTACTGAGGTACCAGTTTCGAAAAAGTTGTGTCTTAAAATAGTTGGACTGTCCAGGTCCGCTTGACGGACGTCGGTATGAAAATTCAGGTTTAATTACAGTGTGGCGCCAACGCAATTAAGGCGAAAGGAGTACGAACGTGGAATAGAATATTTCTAGTTTCCGTGCATTTCAAGTGTATCGTTAAGTATCCAATGCTAATCGAAGTAAATCGTGTGTATTTTGATAGATTCTTAAGCAATACGAATGACTATACAACTGAAGGCATCAAATACAGGAAATGTTAAGTATCGTTAGCAGTATCTAACATACTCGACTAACAAATAAACAGCTTTATAAAACGTTCCACGAAATATATCCTCCTTTTTTATAAAAAACGCAGCTTTTTTACTACCGTCATCAATCGCAATCAGCGAGAGAGATCGCTACAACCTACTACGGTTGTAGTAACCTGAGGGGCAATTCTCGTGATATAAAGAACGTTCACAGTCTGATCTCAGTCTCAATCTGTCAAAAATACTTCTAATTTCCCTACATTTTTGACAAGTTTTTGACATTGATTGTCGCTGAGATAAGACTGCGACTAGATTTTGAACGTTTTTAATTACGGGAATTGGCCTAATGACATTTACGATTTTAAATATACATCACCTTGTCGTCGATTCGCACAGTCAGTTGATCAATACTTAAAGAGCGATCTCTCGATATCTATGGATCGAGTATCTACTACCTTACCAAATAGGCTGACATGGAGTCACCAGCAATGGGCAATGGATATGCAGACAACATCGTTTGACTAGATCTTTTGATACTGAAAAGTATCGATTGATCTATCATTTACGTGGACATCTTTCCGGTAAAAGATAGAAACCGAATAATCGCGGTTAAAGTGATAGGTTTTTTTCAAACAGGTGGTGAAAATGTTTTGATATTTATCGAATCGACTAGTGAAGTTGCAACCGGAAAAATATCGATATTGAGTGTCTTCAGCATGGTTATTAGCCGACACATATTTCTGTGGCAAAAATTGCTCATACCAACTAATCGTTAACCACACTCAAAGAGAATACTGAAAGCAACTTTCCTTTGCAATCATGTTACAATACCTCAATCACCGTTTACGACATTACCCAATGAATTTAACCCTTAAAAGGCAATTCACTTAATTACTGCCCGGTTACAGCCAATCAGCTCGTTTCCAGAATAGCAACGTCTATTAATAACCCGGACATTCACGATTCTCCGTAGCATTCGCAAATACTAGTACTTGTCAGTACTAGCGAGTTCACACGTCCATACAAACGGTAGGTATTTGTAATCGATGTAAATTCCTCAGCCAGCTAGGAGCCGCTAAGATAAACGGTGGAATGTCACCACAATGTGTACCTTTTAAGGGTTATGCCATTTCTTGTTGCTAATCGAAGAGTTCAGGGAAAAATGGTTATTGTTTCTTTTAAGTGGATTTATAGACTGACTGGAGTGGTTAGGATTATAATAATCGGTAGACGATCAATAAGATTTTGATTTAAATACTTATAGGTACTGATTAAATAAGATTTTATTATGAAGTTTCCTAATGAGCATGAATTCCACAGTACTCTAGGCTAATGGTCTTTTTGGTAGACTTAGGAGGGACTTACTATTGTGTAAAACTAGACCTGGAACGTTCAAAATCGAGTTCGCCATCATCACGAATTCACACCTCGACGTCGTTTGAGTTTCGTAGTGATGTTTAGAGGATAACACTGCTGGCCTCTCCCTAGGTACCTACTATTTAATCAGCTCATATTAAAAAAAACCCGCTCATACAAGTACATCCAAGTACAAATAATTTCCACCGAATCTCAAGAACCTATCAGTATATACCAGACTTATCCGGTCAAGCACCCACGATTCCTGATTAGCCACACCGTCTGCCCGCGGCTCACGAATTATCACGAAACTTGCCGATTATAGCCGAAGCCAAGCCTGCTTCACCTTCCAATTTGCCGCAGATATTGAGAAAGAAAACGTATAATTTATTAAAGTAAGTTTTCTGCTGGTTTCAAATGTACGGAAAGGTAAGGCTTTGAGGCTGTTATTACCCGACTCAAAGAAAAATTCTGTCAGTCTGTCTGTCATACAGCTCAATCTCAGTAACTTGATGTTTAAATAGAAAAAAAATTGTAGGTATTTCTTCTTTTTCTAATAAAACCTCCATTGGAATAAACCACACAGCACATGTAAATTGTTTTATCTCAATTCTGGTCATCTTTGACAGCATAATGCTTTGGGCGAGCGCACCCGAATCAGTTAGCGTGCAGACATTAATAAGCACCTCTAATCTTATGGGAAACACAAGTACGCTAACATTGTGTTTACCTACTAATGATGGAAATTAATGCATTCCTCATGGCGTAGCGACTTGGTGCGTAGAACGTTTTTGGAGTTTCCATTATTTAGTTATTGTAGCTTGACGGATAAATTCATTTTAGATTTTAGAAGCAGCTTATTAAAGTCAACGTTAAATCATTTATTTGAAATAGGGACATAAAAGGTACATTAAAATGTCAAAACTTAAAAAAAAAATCATCCTAGTCGCCCTATCTAAAAGGTAGTTTCGTATGGAGAAGAATGGGCAATAAACTCTACCGTTACTCTTTTAAAAATATATTAAAATATTTTGTATAGGTATATGTGAAGACGATTTATCTCCGTCCGTCCATGTATTGCGTATTAGCCTTTTTGGAGATAAGAATATTTCTATGATAAGAAACTGCTTAATAAAGTTCACTGAGATACAAAATGTTTTGACTTTTAGCATAATCTGCTTATAATGTCCCCACTGCTGGGACACAGGCCTCCTGATTCGAGAGGAAGTGGGATGAAATCTGCCACACGGGCCCAGTGCGGGGTGGTTAATTGACTTTTAACCACTTCGAAATCATCTATATAGCCCAATAGCCCCACCATAGACCACCACATTTCAAACACTACAGTTGTTTGAACCTGAGCATAATGACCATAGCGCATGGTATTCTACGTGGGTACGTAATTCGATAAATATCACACCTATTTATAGAACTCCGTCACGGACAAGGAAAATTCTTAATACCTACTCACATCAGTTTTCGCGTCAACAATATCCGTTTTACCTATGTATGTGGAATATTGCGTGGTGGCACAGACTTACCTACATATCCTACAAAGACCAAGCATCATATATTCTCACTGTGATATATAATTATGCATCGCAGAAAGAGAAATCGATAAAGGGATTAAAGAGGAAGCGATATTTTATTTTGACTTATTATAATAAGCGGAATAAGTAATAAGTAATGTTTAATCCGATACCATAGGGTGTGAACAAAGTGAGAGAGAAATCTCCTGACTACCCGTAACGAAAAGTCAATAAAGTAGACGAAAAATCGTAAAGTTAATAGGTATTTGGGATAATTGGCAGTTACAGAACCTATTTCTACCTACACTGGTATGTTGTAATCAAACTGCTAGAAGAGAAATTCTTCGATGTTCCTTTACATTACAGCCCAGGCAGGCTACTTTACCACCTACGTAATTATATTTGAAATTATTTGTGTAGGAGGACTTCAATGAGCTCAAAGCTACTTAAGTGATGAGTAAAACTGGATAGTTACTTACTTACCACATCACGTGAAAGAATTGGACTAGCTGCAAAGTGAACCGTCAGATCCCGAAACCTAATAATAATCTGTTATTATGATGAGAAAATGCTTGATAGTTTAAAGTTTTTAGGAGTATTTAGATCTATTAGGGCTTGGGTTATAAGCACTATCTACTAGACAAATACATTAAATAAAACATTGTCATCAAAAGTCTCCTGCCCTTATCCCAATTTATTCGGGGTCGGCGCAACATGTCTTTTTCTCCCATACTTCTACATTAGTCGTCATCTCGGTAGTTACCCCCTTTCTAACCATATCATCATTCACACATTCCATTTATCGTTTCTTTGGTCTTACTACTCTTATAGCCATCTACATTCATACTCAAAACTCTCCAAAATAGTAAAACTATTATATAAAATTTTATTTATCCACGAATCCTACGCTAAGTTTGGAAAACACGAGGCAGATTGATTTATTGTCCAATAAGTTAATCAAAACTTGTCCGTAGTTCCAGAAACAGTTAAGTCTTAAAGTAATGATCAAGATTTGCGATTTGGAACATAGGAACCTTTCTTCATAAAAAAAAATCTTATACCACTCTTAAAGAAACCATACACTCCATAAGCACCCACCACCATCCCAAAAAGAGCCGCTTAAAAGTACTTAACCGACAACACACAGATCTATTATGTGTTTCGGACTCAGTTGAACGACCTCAAATAGAAGTTTAAATACAACCTGCTTATAAGAGCATGGTCTTGTAAATCAATCGACTTTCCGGCTCAGCTTGTCAAGTATGTTTCGACCATGATTGATGTGGATGATAAAAAACTTGAAATTGAAGTAGAACGGAGGTTTGGTACTTAGATAGTACTGTTACTCTGTTTAATAGGTACTATGCTTAGCTAATGCGTTGGTGATCGTAGAATGGTAAAGACCCAATATTTGTATTAGGGACCATTGGCAGTAGGTAAGTGGACGGGTTCTTTTAAAAGAATTGTTCCAGGTAAGCAACTCTGCCGAACTATCATCACTGCAGCAGTAATCCTTATCTATGTACTAATAATAAAGCTGAAGAGTTCGTTTGTTTCAACGCTCTAATCTCTGGAACTACGAGTCAGATTTGCAAATCTTGAGGAAGGTTATAAACTACTTAACATCACGCTGGGATAGAAGCCGAGAAGAAACAAAAAAATTAGAAACAACGCTGAGCGAAATCGAAGTAATAGCGCGTGCAGGCGATGCGATGCGACGGGGTGACGGGGTGGGGAACAGGGGGGGAGAAGCTAATCTATTGACAAAAGACGGAAAAAATAACCTTGTTTTATATGTAAATGTTAATCTCATATGTATCCAGCAAAAATAAATGATATAAACATCTTCTAAACTAACGAACTTCAACATGCTTTATCTAACAAACAAATAGGTAAGTGGAAAATCCCCTAAACTGTCGTCGTTTTATATCAAGTATTATAGTAAAAATAGTTACGAATTTTATTTAAAAAGCTTCAACCGGTTGGTGCGTTCCAACTTATATCGTAGGAGCACCTAGCAACCGAGCGACGCATGGGCGTTATCCTTAGACTCGACAACCAGTTTCTCTAATTTATGGATCTATGCATCTATGAGATGTATTCAACGATTTAAATCTTGTGAGATCGAGTCGCAAGATGTGTAATGCAGTGTGAAAAGTATTAAGCGACGTGAAAAGAGAGAATCAAATGATTTTTCTTTTGTAGAAATAAATCCATTTATATGAATGCTGCAGAGATTGTAAATACGCAAGTTTTATTAAGAGATGTTGGCTATATTAATATTTAAAGAGACTTTTACAAAAAGCTTGTCGTCTGATTTTGTGGCTGAGTTTGCTAGACCGTATAAAGTCCTATCTCTGACCAAAAGCGAGATAAGTTCTTCGTTAACAAAAAGGAGATTAAGGTTGTAAGGACTGCCAGCAAGTGATATCGATTGAATGGGTAGCAGAATCCTTCGGTCTGTGTTTGTGTCTGTCTGCTGAACGTGGTGATTTTGATAATATGTATCTCAAGAACACAATATCCTCCTTGACAAATCTCAACGGAGATTATACAGGTATACGCTGGAAATATTATAGTGCACAAGTGTGTGCGCAAACACAGGTGAACTCCCTGTTTTCTTTTAGTCTCATAGTCCCGCAATCCGACACGACCTGGGAGAGATCAGAACGACAATTCTCGTAATTTAAAACGTTCAAAATCTAGTCGCAGACTCATCTCGGCGACCAACAAATGTCAAAAACTTGTCAAAATGTAGGGAAATTATTTTTGACAGATTGAGGCTGAGATCAGACTTTGAACGTTCGACAACGACGACTCAGGTGTAGGACTAACGGCTTTACGTGCTTTCCGAGGCACTGGGGTATCATACTACTAACTTTAATTCTCTGGGTTGTTACTGAGAAATTCCTAATGGAAGAACTTACACTTCGCCCAATCTGAGAATTGAACCCAGGACCCCAAGCTGAGCAGTCGCGCGTGTGGCGCGAGACCAATTGGGTAGTTAAAGCAAGAACACGATAGGCGTGGTTGAAACGTGGGCAAATGCGGTACAAAAAAGCTGACACAAATCTCCAGATATTTCACAAATCTTATGACTTAACAGTTCCCCTGCAACATGTAGTACAAGGCAATTTCAATCAATTAAATTGTAACAAATAAAAGATACACAAATGAATGGACTTCTCACAATATTTATTAGATCTTTTCAATTGATAGTGATGTATTGACGCTTATATTTATTGGTCATAATTACAGCCGCGGTTTCCACGGTACAATAAAAGATATAAAATAAAAAAGATGGGTGTTTCACCTGCTTATCGTACCTTCTACATGTGGACAAACAAGTTTCATATTTTTTATGCTTACAGGATGGACAAATCTAATATTATAAGCCGTCAGAGTAAACTCGTTTCCTTTGCCATGATGAAATATGATTCTAACCCAAAAACGCTTGTGCGATTCATCATCTGCCTAGCCTTTTTCCCAACTATGTTGGGGTCGGCTTCCAGTCTCACCGGATGCAGCTGAATTTCACATGAAGCGACTGCCTATATGGCCTCCACAACCCAGCTACTGAGTGCCAACGCTTTTGCAACTCCAAGAAATAATTATTCTCAGAATTTAATTTTTCAATTATTTTCAAACTACGTGGAAATCAGTCTCCCTCCATTTCAGTTCAAAAACTTAACATTTTAATTGCTGAAATAATTGTTTTGCCTAATTCTTATCATTCATATCAGCAACAAACAGCCAAAGTGATATACAAGCAGCTCCCAAAGTAGGAAACCTGCTGAGTGGATCAATCCAAAATTCCACTATGTTTTACCCTTTACATAACATAACACCACACCTGTTTTCCCCGAAGGTTAAGGCAGGGGTGCCGGGAGTCGAACCTCACACAAAGAAAATCTCACGACCAGGACCTCATGCTCAGCAGTAGCGCTTGCAACCACTAGACAAACTGGGCAGTCCCTTACAATTTTACAAAATGTTAAAATGAAAATAAAATGGTTAAAAAAAGGTTTATTGCAGAAACTGGTGCAAATTTTACAGTAAATCTTACATAGGGACCTCCTTTTAATTAAAATATATACCTGTGCTAAGAGGCCCCGCTCTTCAATTTCAAATTATAAAATGGTGTAACAAAAGAAAATAGAATTTAAACAAGAAAAAATAGTAGTATGGTATAGTTCACCCAATTTACAGTTTTTTTTTCAATTCAAAGTCACAATCATTTCAATTACCAGACTTTTCAACCATTCCGTGATGATCTAAGAAGATTTTCACAACAAAATCCAACATAGGACATTCCTAGCGATAAATTGAAAGATACTCGAACATGTTAGTCCAAACTAATAGCACACTACTGTTCACCGTTTACGATACCATATCTCAATGATTATCTTATTGCTATTTATGAAGCTATTCTCTCTCAGATTTTCCTAGCAACAGAACTTACTGCTATGGCCGTCCGAAGTGCGAAATTATATTGTCCTTATCGCCCGTATCTCTAGTACTATGCCGACCTCACACTTTCCACCGATCTGGCATTTAAAGTTTTACTTTGTACTTATTCTACTTAATAAGACACTAAGAGTAGACTATTATAAACCCGTTTCCCTTAGTTTCTCTTATACGTCTGTATTAAATGCTATGTTGCCTGTCGGTAGGTATTAAAGTTTTCTCGTGATATTTCGCTACAAAGTAACGTTTTTTTCATGTCTTGGCATTACCCCAACCTTCTTGTAGTTGTGCGTTTTTGCGACTAATTTTATAAGCTGCATGTTTAAAGGGGTACCTTTAACAGTCGTTAAGGGTCGTCAAAAGCCCGAAAGTCTGACAACCAGTCTTACCAAGGGGTAGGTCAGATGGGCAGTCGCTCCATGTAAAATATTAGTATTCATCTGCATCCGGTTAGACTAGAAGCTGACCCCAACATAGTTGGGAAGAGGCTAGGTAGGTGACGATGTTTAAAAGGGTAGTTTTCCAGAATTCCAGCTTTGGACATACTTGACTTCTTATAGGTCTTTAACTAATTGGTGAAAATGTCCAATCCCTGCTGCTTTGGTCAGGATTTTGACTGCAGCGACAACCTTATGCTTAGAAGATGAAACCAATGGAGCATGGAAATAAAATGGTTTGAGTTGGTCCATTGTATTATTATTATTGCATCACCCCTTTCCACATCTTCATCTGCCTTGCCTTTTCCCAACTATGTTGGGGTAAATTTTTTATATTTTGGTTAGTTTTTCATTTGTTCAATTTATTCCTTGCATACGTTACTGTGCCAGATCAATTATTTTCTTTTATTCCCCTCTCAAAAACTCTCTTGTGAGGCAATTTACAATTCCTTCCTATTCAAAGCATTCACAAAACACGATTGCATGCAGGATCCTCGCTTTTCACTCACTAACCCAATCACAACAACTAATACCATTTCCCGGGGCTAGGTAAGCATTGATACATTCTGTTTTCGTGTTTTCTTCACAAACATATTTTTCATATTTGATGTAGCACAAAACCGGCGCATATTTCAACGGCATGACGTAACGTATTGCCTGGGGCGTTCGTCCATTTTGTATAAAATTCTTACTGAAGGAAAAATCTACGTTGTGGTACATAGAATGTGTGTCTTTCTCGTAACTTTGGGGTGCAGAATGGGGGTTGTGAGCAAAGTTGTTGTTATATGTCGCTTCCATTGTTGAAGTGGGTAGGATATCAGTTTTGTGGTCTGTGTTTTTTGTGATCGTTATGAGGGAAGTAGAGAGAGAAAAAATAATAAGGCTCAGCGGCCAATAAAAATCAGGCAGTTGAATATCGTTAACGTCAGCATACTTTTTTTACCTACTTCTCTCATTCTGGACTATTTGCTTATTTAAACACAATTTGGCTGAGGCCTGAAATAGTGACCAAGGCGGAATAAGATGTGGACGAAGACAGGCATCGAACGGTTCAAGCCAAGAGAAGCTGGTGTTAAGACATATTTTAAAGAAAAACTACATAAAATGATGATGCAGCCATGAAAACTGCAGCAAATCTCAACAGAACGGCTCCGATTCAAACAAAGCCTACTTTTAAAACAAAACCTAACAATACTACATCAGAAACACTGTTACACCACTGTTCTACGTTTGATTCCGACTTTCTATGCAGACAATAGAGGGCGGGGGAGTCGGGTCGCGTTCGTGACGACTCGGCTAACTCCGTGACTCCGCCGTGACACATGACTCATCTATCCGATCCCATTGGCACGACTGGCCTACGTATTTGTTTTGAACTTTCTCGTGATTGTGGAGGTAGATTGGATTTGCCATTCGGGGATTTGAATGCCGAACGCCGAATTATAACGTAATAACTTTGACATTTCCTCTTTAGAACTTTGTTAGGAGGAGGACGTCACCTGGATGAGAGATCCCTTCAGGGCATTCCCCCATTATGTTTTCAAGAAAGTCATAAGCAGCTATAGATGCGCTTCCATATCTCGATAAACTATAGCATAAATGCTGGCTATGGCATATCTATCGATATGCAGCGCTGACATTGATTCCCGGGACCAAAGATAGAAGCGTTTTAAAGTTTTTGTGTTAGAAATTTTAAATAAGCCTGGATTTATTTTAAGTCAGATAACCAGTCCTACCAAGGGTTATCGTATTGCCCAATTACTGAGTTGTGGAGGTAAGATAGGTGATCTATGTAAAATACTGGTATTAAGCTGCATCCGGTTAGACTGGAAGTCGACCCCAATATAGTTGGGAATAGAATAGGCAGATTGATTTTCAGAGACTAGATTTCATTAAGACATCGGCCAGTGTCTAACTCCTCTCAACACATAAAGTCCGTCTCACACCTACGCGTACCTAGAAAGTGTAGACCAACAAAAGGTCAGGTCACTATGAGAATGGCTCCCTGACCTTTACCTACAGAGACAATGAAGTTGTGTCAAGTTGTGTCAACACAACAGCTACATACACGCAACATCGCGCGGCGTCGCTCGCTCCATTGTGTGAGAGACATCTCCTTTGTAACACTTATGTAAACTGTCGTAAAGTGCTTATTTGGAGCGGAAAAATCTCATGGAAGTGTCACAGAGTACGACAAAACTACTACTGACTGAGGTTCAAGGAACATTAATTTGACAGGACATAAACAAATACCTAAATTCCTGGGTCGTTCAGAAGACATTAAGTTCTCTCCAGAGATCTTTTTAATATGTTGTGAACGACGTTGTTATGAACTTAATATGTTCATCTTTCTGATCGACTCTTTTGACAATTCAAAAGTGCCTGTAAGTGTCAGCCCTAAACGCGTATCGTCGACACACGTCGACGTATGTCGCTCGTTTTTTTGCACACTAAATGGTTTAATTGAAATAAATGCTTTAAGTTTGAGTACACTGATCACAGCTTCGCAGTACCTATTATATTTCCAAACTAAGGTATGGCACTTCAGGACTTAACTCCACCCATCCCCCTGCACGATTACGCTAAGAAAATGCTTCCGTTGATCCACTGCAAGGATTTATTTACGTAGACTGTGGTAGTGTTGTCGTCATAAGACGTCTTCATTCCCGTATGTTCATAACATAATGGTATAACAAGATCTGTCGGTGTTCTACACTTCTACCAAATATTCTGATATGATCGATATAATACTGATATTTTCAAAAACAAATACTAAAATAATACGAATTTCTAAGTATTTATTGAAATTCAAAGCAACATCTAACTTTAACAAAATATCAAACAATTTCTAAAACAAACAAGAAACACAGCGAAAATTGAATTTATTAAACCATACAAAAATATTTCAAATATTTCTGAGGAACAACGTTGAACACTCGCATTCAAACTCGTATCGGTTCGAAGTTCGAATTTATATAAAAATTCGCTGCACCGTGACGTCATCACGATTTTACAACCAGCCAGCAAAGAATGCGAAAATTTCACCTCGCGATTTTATTCGAAAAGATAAAAAAAGGTTCGTTCTGCAAAATGTCCTCAAAGTTGAGATTGTATCGGGCAGTGGAGGATGGAGGAAATATAAAGAACCGTTGTTTGTAATGTTTGCTCGATCTGAATCCAATCTCGGGTTGTATTCCCACAGGCCAACAGTGTATGTGCTCGTGGCTAGTTTATCCGCTAGAGACAAAAATTTTGTTTTTTTTTTTCGCTATAGAACTTGTCTTGTTTCAGCCGATTGCAGGCTTGTTTTGGCGACAATTTGTTTCACTTATCTGAAAGTGCCGTGTTTTTTTGGCTGAGATAAGTCTAAGACCTTTTTTGGGGGTTTTTATAAGATCAAGTATTCAGTTAGCTTTATATCAAACTGATGTGAAACAGAAACATTAATATCTGTGTCACTCATGGTCTGCAGTAACGTTTGCAAGTGTTATTGCAGAGCATGAGGTCCATGGCTTCGATTCCCAGATCGGGCAAAGTGTTATTTGACTTTTTTCATCAAGATCTTTTTTCTCAAAAAAAAAACATAACTGGCTAAATGTGGCTGTACTAAGGTACACTTCTGCTTAACCGTTCGGATATTACAGGCGTAGTGAAATTATATGATTA
The DNA here is from genome assembly GCA_949629185.1 of Apamea crenata. Classification (NCBI taxonomy): domain Eukaryota; kingdom Metazoa; phylum Arthropoda; class Insecta; order Lepidoptera; family Noctuidae; genus Apamea; species Apamea crenata. The sequence goes on from OX451353.1 coordinate 19,379,922, forward strand.
TGTTATACTGTATTATAATAAATTAATGAGTTGCTGGTGACACATACCAATTCCTCTAATTGGTCGACAGCTCTGACATTTACTACTTCAACTCAAGTACACACGTTCAATAAAGGATCTAGATTAATCACTACTATATCCTTACACCAGTTTATGACCTCATAATATATATCGGAATAGGGTTACAAGACTTTAATCACCACGACACGTTGTTAATGGCGCCCTGAAACTTTAGAAAGATCAGTGTCGCTTTAGTGTAGGTGGTTTTAGTTTTACTAGTCAAATCCACAAGTACAAACAAATCTATACCCTAATAATTAGGCTGAAGAGTTTGTTTGGTTGAACTTTGAACGCGCTCATCTGGAAGTACCAGTCGGATTTCAAAAAATATTTTTGCATTTGATAGGCTACATAACATCACGTGGCCCTAAGGAGCCGAGCGAAAATAAAAAGTCAGATTAAACTAAGTGAAAACGAAGCAAAAGAATAAGAAATTTCCACGCAGTACCAAGTCGTGGGCAGAAGTCAATTACTAAATAAGCTTCAGTAAAAACCCATCGAACTCAGTATTAACGTTTATGATTGGTTGACCAAACTTCCAATCACATAAGCTAACAAAACAATTGACTACAGTTTTTCTGACCCGAGGTTTGAAAACACCTCCAAAATCAAGGTGATTTTTCTAACAAACGTTCTTTCATATAACAAACTCTTCATTCAGACAAAGGACAACGCAAAATCATGGCAACACTGACGGCTAACCGTCCTTTTTCTAATCGTATAAAAAAATACACATACAGCCAAAAAAAAGAAGCCATCATTGAATAAGACTCACGTATTGGCGAGCGAGCATATACGCCGCACCCAATTTAAATACAACAAAAACTTTTCAAATCACCTCGGATTTAGTTCGAGAGCCACTCATGTAGGCGGATTTCTTATGGCCATGTGGTATAACGGACAAGGTGCAGCGGTTTATGACTTCTTTAAAATATCAACGGTTTTATGAGGATCAAGAAGTACCTATTGTTTGTTTTGACTGTTGGCGTCTAGCGACAGTTCTGGAGCGACGGTAAAGGTACCATTCTATGACATCTACGTAGATTGGGTTTATGGTAACACCGTCACCAAAACTCGATTTATAACTACCTAGCATATACAGAATTTTAGCGAAAGCTTGACAGATGTTTGATATATCCAAAAGCTCATAGATCGCAGCCTGGGAGAGGCCTTTGTCCAGCAGTGGACTGCGATAGGCTGAGTTGATAGATCTTAAAATCGATGCTGAACTCAGTTGTCAACCTACAGGAAAAACATCACCCCTGCTGAATTTACTGCTCGTCGTCATGAAAGAGGCTGCAGTCCTTTGGAAATTGCTGCAGCTTTTTTTCCCGCTCCCGCCCCCTCTTATCCCTCAAGCCCTCTCACGTGGGAGGTTGTAACGCTACATGTGAACGGCAACGCATCTGCATCAACAAAGTTCATCGACCCCGTCAGTATCACAGCGTTTGTGAGAAGGTCATGCGTTTCGGCAAGTGCGAATAACGTTCGATTTGAATTTGAATTTCGTTGCAGCTAACGTTCTTTTTCGAACTGGTTTCAAGATGGCGCGTGATGTAGGTATGTTTGGCAGTTTGGCTATGTAGTATGTATGTGAACATGTTGTATGGGTATGTGTGTTAGGTTTTGGATGTATTTAGGTGTAGAGTATCGAGTGTGTGGGGCAGTGACAGTAGCGTTATCTGCATGGCTGGATTTGAGGTCAATTATCCCGTGACAGGCTTTAGGTACTGACTGACTACTGCTTTTGCGAGAGGATTTCCAATAGTGCTGTGATAACTTCAATCATTATCATCATCATCTGCCCAGCTCTTTCCAAACTATGTTGGGTTCGGCTTCCAATCAAACCGGGTGCAGCTGAATACCAGTATTTCACATGGAGCGACTGCCTATCTGACCTCCACAACCCAGTTGCTGTTATAACTTAAATCATCGATTGTTCACAGAATCCTCTAAGCTTTTGAGGCACTTAGTAACCACTGGTTTTTGTAAATTTTATGAAGGAAAACATCAAACACAAGTTAGTGCATAAAGATTTCTTTAACGATGATTTGTGAATAGTGAACACACATCTAAAGAAAAGGCATTTCAATTGAAACCCACCATAAACAATAAGACAACCAGTGTTTTATAATAAGTAAATAGTTCAAGTCGAAAAAGGTACGTACCTGACCTCAAGACTAACTCATAAATTCATCTTCTACCCACACTTAACTTAATCGGACGTGAACACTCCATAACTTGACGTAAAACAGTTAACTAAACAACTTGGGTTTTCCTTATAGTTTCAACAGAAGATTTCCTTTTACAATTTGGTAGTCGAGGAAAACGTGTGTAAGACCTTGTCGGGAAATAAGGTAGCTGGTGATTCAGAACAAAAAAAGGCTTGAAATAAAAAGATTTGGTGGTTTTGTTCTGTTTTTGCAAAGACTGGTGGGAGCCTCTGAGGTTGCGTTTACACAAAGCATTACCCCTGCGATACTCAATACAATGATAATCAATATTTTTATTTACATTCACAATGTGAAGATAGGTTTTACAGAGACATGATCAGTGTGGACCCTGTCGGGCACAATAAAGTAGGAGAGATGACAGCAGCAAGCAGGGGTCATGTGCTGAATAATGTAAGATAGCCAGGATTATGGGATAGCCGAACGGTTTCCTGCACAACGACCTTTTTGGCGTATAGAACAAAACGGGAGTCAGCGTGGTCCCAGATCCCAGAGCTTCTCTGCATCTACTATCCCTGAGCATGGGTAGGAATCCCCGATGATTTCTCAATGATGGCAGATTAGTACAAGCAGAAACGGGATGAAAATGTTTCAGTTTAAATTGTTTCAGTGAAAACTTGCGATATAACACATATGCGACCCCACGTCAGTGGTAACAACACCAGTATAAGCTGACCCCTTATTCTATTGAAACTCCGTTGTACGCTGGGCCAGCCCACGGCGAAAGTGTTCAACTGACGTCTAGCCGACTGTACGGCCACATGCCCGCCGTACAACGACAACGGGACGTCACATTCGGTTCGAACAGACTCGTTTCTCGTTGACGTCCCATTGACGTTGTGTGAACAAACAGTGCACGTCAAATCACCTCATTATCAGAACCTACTTTCGAATACCTTCACAAACATAATTCTGTTAAGCACACAGGAACAATATATTCAGACACAGCTTTCGAGAACAAATTATATCGATATTAAGTTCATATCGAACGATAATGAATTCGATAACTTTATAAAGTGACATTCTACTTTAGTTTCCTACCCACTTGTACTGTTATCACATAAATCTAGACATTTTACTAGTGTTTGGCTTGATAGTATTGTTAATTCCTATGCTAATGACAGGAAATAATAATATTATGTCGATCCAATTTGATCTTGATAGTATTCAAAAGATAAGTTTCAAGAAACTACTGGATGGGTATTAAATGCATAGAAATCTATACTAATAATAAATCTGAAGAGTTTGTTTGAACGCGCTAATTTCTGGAAGTACCAGTCGGATTTGATAACTTATTTTTGTATTTGATAGCCAAATTCTTGAGAAAGGCTATAGGCTATTTAACATCACGCTCGGACTCTTAGAAGCCGAGCAAAAAGAAAAAAAGTCAGACCGAACGCTACGCAATAATGAAGTATCGCAGACAGGCGATGCGATGTGACGAGATGAGTCGGGGGAACAAAAAAAATCACGCGGTCGAAGTCGCGGGCAGAAGCTAGTTAGATTATAAAAAGAATATAAAAAATGACCCGAAGAAGAATATTATCGAAAAAAAGACCTTTTTGTAAAAGGTAGTCTTTTCTTTGATATTATTCTTATCATGTCAGGATCAGCCGTCAGTAGTTCAGGACATACCTACACCATCGATTATTTTAAGAAAATGAGTGGCTATCACAGTATTCCTTAACAAAGTCAAAATATGGACCAGCAGTCAGTACTGTTAATGTTTTTGTTGATTATGCCCATGATGTCGATAATGAGTGTGTTTCATGTTTCGACTTTATTTATTTACTTAAACTTTTCGCACAAAAAGGTACAAAGGCGGTCTTAATGCCTTAGGCATCGGCTACCAGTCAACCAAGGGTGGTGAAGAGAGCAAATAGACCATGTTCTTACGAAAACCCTGCAAGGAAAATAATATAAACCACAAAGTTCGCCGCCTCCATTTCGACTAACCAAGTCTAGGCTGACGACACACGTTACCTAGCCACGATTATAAACTGGGCACATAAAGTGTGTAACACACTGGACCTCGTTATCTCAGAACTAGTAGGTAAGTGGTGACATGTACTGGACAGGGATATTACGACATAGCAGTAGGTAGGTAAGTGCAAGTAGTACTGACAACTTGTTACCTCATTGCTTCACATTAATGACTCATTGACTCATGTGTCCCAGCTTATAACTTGTTCCAGCGTTTCCGTTTCGATGTTTAACGAACCTATATCTTCGAAGGAGGGAAGAGGGAAGGGCTAAGTATTAACAGCCGCACGAGCGATCGATCAGGTTAAGCTACACTTGCCGCGGTCGGACCGTGGATGGGTGACCATTCTTATATACCGAGACTACTCCGTGCCTCGGAAAGCATGTTAAGCCGTTGGTCCCTGCTGTTATTCGTAGATCTTTGACAGTCGGTACGGGTCGTCAGAATTTTGTGTTACCCTGGTTACTTATTAAGACGGAGGGAGAGTTTTTTGTGATGGGTAAAAAATTTTAAACTCGCGTCAGGACACGTGACCTGACCGAAAATTCGTAAGACGGAGCTCGCGTCAGGACACGTGACCTGATCGAAAATTCGTAAGACGGAGGGAGAGTAGACCGCATTCCAAAATATCAAAAATGCACAAAGTTAATATTCAAGTTTTCCCTTCTGCCGGCACTCCCGGAGTGTAACCCGTTTTTTTTTTATTGCTGAATTGTCCCGCTCTTGACTTTGATCACGCCTGATGGAAAGCAATTGTTGATGACGATTTCCATTTTACCCAAGTTCTTCCTAATTATCTTCGAGAAAAAATCCATACTAGTTTTATATTTTTTATAAATAAATCGAAGGAAACATACATATCACGACTGGTGTCCTGTCGGTATAAAACCAGAATGAGAGTAAACAAGGCTGTAAATCTTGATTAGCGACGCACGAGTAGCTACCTATAGGTACAGTAGTTAAACTCGTCAGTAGTCAAAGTTCAATTAAGTTAGTACAAAGGTGAATATAAAGGTAACGTTAAGATAACTTGTCATTCACTGTAACTGTTTTATTCTGCGTGGAGAATAATTATGTTCATGACAAAGGTCCATGAAATCAATCTGCCTGGCCTTGTACCAACTATGTTGGAGTTGGCTTCCAGTCTAACTTGATGCAGCCGAAATTAGTATTTTACATAGAACGACTGACTACCTGACCTCCACAACCCAGATACTGGGTAACACGATACCCCTTGGTAAGACTGGTTGCCAGACTTTTGGGTTTCTGAGTACTCATAATGACTTCAAAAATCTACGAATGACAGTTGGGACCAACGGCTTAACGTGCAAAAAGCTAATATATCTGTCGATAGATTAATGAAAACGTGTGGCTGTAAATTGTTCATAAATAGACAAAGTTGCCCGAAAGATACTTGTGTTAATATTCGCCAAAACTGCTTGTCATAATACTATTTAAAATATATAAAACTCGAAAAAGATATTAAAGATTTGAAAGGGAGAAAAGATGAAAATCTTGGCTCTATTAAGAGCGCACCTCCACTGGAGCCCGGAAAAGTGCTAAATTGAAAAAGATAAGAAAATCCGTAGTCTACAAAAGATAAGGAGAAATTGAACTTTTCAACATAAATATATCCCTATAATACATTTTAACCCATAAACAGATAAGCCGATTTTAATAATATTAGTTACGTTACAAACTTCTACAAATTGTAAATGATGCTAGATTACATGGGTACCTACGTAAATGGACCGCATTTTTTTCCTGACAAAAATCTTAGCAACAACACCATATAAGTCGTAGTGTGGGCAGATAACATTTATAGTGGTCAATTCTTAAATCAGTCCACTTCCTTAACATGTAGTGGCAGTATTAATCTAGCTACCATATTAGGATATTTATTTAAAAGATGGAAATGGCTCTCTATTTGATTCTGATCGTATAGTGGGAATTAAAAACTTGTCTTATCGCGTGTCCTGATACTGATAAACATAAAATGAGGCACTTACTAAACTGAATGAAAATGATTAAGAAAAGCTTACAGCGACGCATTTAAAGATAGTTTTAAATTTTAACTGTAGCATTTTTTTTAACCTGGTGGCCATATAACATAAAATGTAGTCGCAATCTCATCTCAGCGACAATCAATGTCAAAAGTGTTGGGAAATTAGAGGTAGGTATTTTTGACAGATTGAGACAGATCAGTAGGCCAATTCTCGTAATTTAAAACGTTCAAAATCTAGTCGCAGACAAACAAATGTAGGTAACAAATATAGAAAAACTTGTCAAAGTAGGGAAATTAGACGTATTTTTGACAGATTGAGACTGATATCAGACTGTGAACGTTCTTAAAATTACGAGATACCCCTCTAATGGTATATATATCTATTTGTTTTACGTCCTGAGAACAGCTAAAAGAAAATCGATAAGATTATCTATCTTATCGATTTTCTTTTAGCTTTTCGCAATATATTCATAGCTCATTTACATAAAGTGAGTACAGTGAGCAGTGGTGGGCCAGTAGAAACGGCTGCGACTTACGAGTTGTTCGAATACGGTTCGTTCGTAGGTTCAAACCCAGACAGGCACTTTACTTGGTGTAAATTATTTTATCACCTCTCAAAACGGTGAATAAAAATCAAAAATGTGACATCCACCAACCCACACTGGGCCCGCCTGGTGGATTACAGCTCACTCCCTCTCACAAAGAGAAGACATGTGTCCCAGCGGTGGGAACATTACAGAAAACATAATATGCTCAACCACGAGGATTCCTAAAATATCTCGACTTTTCTACGTTAAACAGAAGTCCTAAAATAACCAGTAATTGCTTTCAGCATCGTCCAATAAAGCCACGCACTCGTGCGCACATACCACTCCCAATAAGCATGGAAATATACGAAATAAATTCCGAGAATTTCTCTCAACATTTCCAAATCGTGAAACTGGATATTAAAACAAAATGGTCACTTACAATATGTGTTGTATAATGGTCGAAGCTTGTCTGGCGTCGCCTTTAATGGTGGAGCACGTGATTCGCGGTGCCGATGCAACTCATTATGCAGCTCTGAAGAACGTGATGCCATAGAGTATAGGGTTTGTAGATGAGACCCTTGCTGCTGCTGTTGCTTTTGTGGATATGCGGTACCAAGAGTTTGTGTTTGAAAACAAGAATGTTCAATTTTTAGATCTAATATAGTGTTTTCGGCAATGTATGTAAAGATCAACATCAATGACAATCAGGCTGAAGAGAACTCAAAAGACGCTTTTAACTTGCTTGGTTTAATGTAAAATCGCGTACTTTTTTTTTCGGGCTAAGTTAGTGTTAGTTTGAATAATGATTGTGTAATATCATAGGCCTATTGGATAATTATAGATATTTTGATAATAATATAAACACGTCCAATATAATTTTATAAGCATTGCCCGACGTACGTGTTTTCTACTGTATCGCGCTTCAAATCAGATGCAAATACACACAAACTCGGAAAAGCTAAGTATCAAGCGAAAAATGTGCCCCGACTCGTAAAATGTATCAAAACGCAATCGCACACACAATATCATTCGCTAAACTTCTACGAAAAACATATTTGCATCTACTTTTATCCAAATTTATCCTGTCAGTGTGACATCGTGTTCCCAAAAAGAGCTCATTGTGAGTGCATTTATCTGCAAGAGAATGTTGATGACAAAAGAAATTGTCCTTTCTCCGCCATAATCTTTGCGTTGCATGCAAATTCAACGTCGCAACGAAAGGCTTATCTGCGAGGCGTGGCTCCGATTTCTCCGCGACATTTCTCGGGGTGCGTGCATATTATTGAAGAAACAACATCGTTATTGAAATGCTATACTGATATGTATCCTTAATTAGTCGTCTGTTTAGGCAAATTGCTTGCTTTGTCTTATCTTAGTGGGGAGTTTCGGATCTGTGCTAATTTGGTTGAGGTATTAGGTTGAAAGCTTGTGGGTAAAGGTAACTACTGAAATAGTTTTGTTATTTGCGTTAACACTGGTTGCAATAAACGTATAATAATTTTGGAATATTATCAGAGAAAGTATAGAAAACACTTTATAAAGTACACCATATAAATTACAGATATAAATGTAGGTAGTTTATGTTTATATTTCTTGCACCGCATGCCCTGTCACCTGCACACGTGAGGACCTGAGGGCTGCGACGGCGAATGCTAACCGCGTTGCTGAATTTGGGGCCAAACATAAAAGAAAAAAAAACATATTTTTGAGGAAGAAGAAGAATGTAGTTTTACATAAAGTGACACAATGGGCGGTGTTCTCGCTAACAGCGATCTTGAAGGAAGTGTGTATATAATATGTAAGTAATAATTAAAGGTAAGTCAAGATAGAAGTCAGAGGGCCTCATGGCTTAATAATAACAGCCGCCCTGACAAAGTCACAGTGATCTTTATCGTCGTTACAATAAGATTGATGTTGAGTTGCTGCTGTCAGAAGTAAAATAACTGAATGGACTTTAGCCAATCACTGCTAATCAAATGTGTTCCAGGTTTAAGTTATAATGAAGCATGAAGCTCTTAAGTCTTGTAGCTCCTATCATCTGTCTATCTGATGGAAGCTTACTTCGTGACGTCACGACTTCCAATCTATGTGTGTATCAATGTGTTTAGTTGATTCCACAATATTTATCTTAACTTACTTGGTTAATGATTTAGTGAAAAAAAGTCAAAAACTCTGCTAACATTTAGTTTAAAAAACTACATGAGTTTGAGAAGAGTCCTTTGCCCTGCAGTGGGATAATAATAATAATAATTCATTTATTTCAGGTAAATATAACCCATTAAAATCAAACACATATTAAAATCAATAAAATCAGATAAAATTCAAATAAAATCAAATCAACACAAATCAAATTAGAATAAAATAAAATAAAAATAATAGGATGTGTATTCCTTACTTATTTATTACTAGACTAGCTTCCACTTGTGACTTCGTCCGCGTGAAATCTGTGTTTTTACATAATAAATACTCTCCGAAACTCCATAGCTAGCTAGCTAAAATTAAAACAACCAAAAGGCAGTTGATCTTCAAACCTTGGATTACTAAAGGTCTAATTCGTTGTATTAGAAATCGGGATAATCTTTATAAAAAGTCTAAGCGTAACCCTGAGAATGATACTACTAAAACTATTTACAGACGCTACAGAAACTTCTGCAACAGTATATTGAAAAAAGCAAAAAGAACATACGAAAAACAGGAGATCGAAAATGCTAAGGGTAATAAAAAACAGCTATGGAATGTTATTAAGGGTATTAGTGGCTCGAATAGAAGACCAGATTACTCATCATCTCTTCTGTCTTCTGTCGATCCTAATAGGGACATTAATCACATTAATAGCTTCTTTGTGAATATTGGTGCTAATCTTGCTGAAAAGATTTCCCTAAATACAATTTTTTCTAGTCGAGATCACGACTGTACTGAATCCAATTCTTCAAATTCGCTCGTATTTCTGCCAACCGACGAGGACGAGATTCACCTTTTAATTAATAATTTAAAAGAAAATTGTGCGGTAGGAGTTGATTTGATAAGCAGTAAAATGGTTAAGAGATACGCAAACCTCCTCACGCCTCCTCTTACACATATATGTAACCTAGCTATCTCATCGGGGATCTTTCCTACGTTATTTAAGACAGCACTTATCAAACCGATACATAAAGCTGGAAAAAAAGACTGTGTAAATAATTACCGCCCCATTTCCATTTTACCAGCACTTTCCAAGGTCTTGGAACGCTTGTTAATTCGGCGTCTCACAAATTTTCTCGAGACAAACCAACTGCTATCTCCCGCTCAATTTGGCTTTCGAGCCGGTAGAAGTACTGATGATGCAGTCCACGAACTGCTACACTCTACTGTCACCAATCTTGATGAAGGTAGAAAGTGTATTACAGTGTTCCTTGACCTTGCGAAGGCATTCGATACAGTGTCTGTTCCGCACCTTTTAAATAAACTAGATCGTCTCGGCATAAGGGGAATTCCGTTTAAATTGTTGGAGGACTACCTTACTGGCAGAATGCAGCGGGTTAAAGTAAATGATAGACTGAGTGACACTCTACCTATTAATTATGGTGTTCCTCAGGGAAGCATAATAGGCCCCACTCTCTTTCTTGTGTACCTCAATGACCTCTGCCAACTCTCTCTCCATAACGGTAAAATTATTTCTTTTGCTGATGATACCGCCTTATTTTTCACTGGTGACAGTTGGGATGAGGCCTTTGACGCTGCACAATCGGGTCTAAACATCGTTTGTAACTGGCTCCAGAATAACGTCTTGACGCTTAACATTTCTAAAACTAAATATCTGACATTCGCACACAGAAGTAATCTCTTGCCACCGCCTTCTTTCACCATTACAGCTCACACGTGTGGTTCTGCCAATTCAGCCTCAGACTGTCAATGCCCTTCCCTCGAAAGAACTGACAATATCAAATATCTTGGTTTAATCATTGATCAACATTTGACATTCAAAATACATATAGATCTCCTAGTGACTAGACTTAGGAAATTGATATACATATTTAAAAATCTCAAGCATGTGGCTGACCGTAGGACTATCAATATGGTTTACTATGCCTTATGCCACTCGCAAATTGAATACTGCATCACATCTTGGGGTGGTGCAGCGAAAACCCACCTATTGGTACTAGAACGAGCACAGCGTGCTATTCTTAAGGTTAGTGCCGGCGTACCCTACCATTTCCCAACAGTTGAGCTTTATAAAGAGTGGGATGTTCTGACGGTCAGACAAACTTTCATATTGCGCACGGTTCTTAAAAAACACTCCCAGCTACCGTTTGATCCCAACCTACTCGTTGGTAGTCGCCGCAAAGATAGAATATGTCCTACCTATCGATTGCACTCATCACTTTCCCACAAATTCTTCTGCTTTCTCGGACAACACCTATACAACAAAATAAATAAATCACTAAATATCTATCCTAAAACAAAATCTAGTTGCAATAAAGCCTTAAAAAATTATCTTAAATCGCTTGATTACCAAAAAACCGAGGACTTATTGATAGTACCCAAATAGGATCAAAACCCTAACTACCCCTATATTACCTCTTAGCTGTCACCCACCCATTTCTCGCAACACAGTCACACTAAACTGAACACTCGCTAATCATATCTACACCCTCACTCACAATCATTCTCAATCCGCACAGTCATGCATACACCTTATACACCCACACACTTATCATTTTAATCAATACACTTGGACATTTCTGCTTATTTCTGCTCTTTGTATTATTTTTATTTAATGGATGTTTTTATTCTTTGTACTTTTTCTATTTATCAGTTATTGTCATCTCCTGGTCATTTCTACAAAATTCTTACCGAGGTGAGGGTCCTGGTGACCAGTAACACAGGTTTTATTCCTAAAACCTACTTCAGGCACCAGTCTCTCACAAAGGTGGAAATAGTTATCCAGTATTAAGTTTGCATTATTTTTAAGACCACTTATTGTGAAGAGAGAATAAATGATATATTATTATTATTATAGCTTCCCATTATGTAAAATAATTTTTGGAATCGGTATTTCCAAAAATGACCCCCTACATACAAACTCGACCTCTTTATTAGTATAGATCTGGGTCCTGACTCGTGAGTTGTCATATGATATGAACCCGACCTTTGCCTTTAAATATTTTTCTTTAATTTAGAATTATTTGCCAAGTAGCACAACAAAGGAAACGCCTGTAGGCTCCGTTCTGAAACAATTCAGGTGAAACTATTTAGGTACGTTTGCAAAACCCTAAACAACCATTCTCGCTAATCGAGTACCACAAATCATTACCAAATGCCATTACAATAAGTAGTAACACTAATTCTGCCACCTTTCTCCTATAAACTTTGTGCTAAACTTTCAGCCTAAGATCTAGGCAGTAGCCACTCCTTGAAGCATGTTCTCTAATTAATGTAGCTAGCTAAAACTGGCTCGGTACAGTTCATGGTAGCTGAGCACGCGAGACCGGGTAAATACCGAACATTAATAATTTATTGGTTGGACTGTACTTAAATTTTCTGTGATAGGGGGTTAGACTGGAGGTTGTTTAGATTTCTTTTAAAGTGATGGGAAATGCTAAGTTATAGGCTAAGATTTTTCTAAGAAAAAGTGGTGAAATACATGGTGATAGAGACATAACCTGTTACCATGGATTCAGTACATGATACTGAACTGACCCTTGCGTTAAAAATTTTCGACGGCTAGCGAAAAAAAATTTTTTTTTGGATCTAGTATCATGTGCTGATTCATGATTTCAGTTTGCGCGTCGATGCCCTTGCCATCCTGTACAAAGTTGAAACCTTCTAAAGTTTCACTATTTCCCTTTAGTGAGTGATTGCGTACGAATTTTCCTTGAATTATCTGATGAAAGTGTAAATATACCCGTATCAAATACTTTCATCGAATACTTTTGGAACGGACCATAAGTTTTTCATTGTACATACATGGAGGCTCTTTGAATACAAAGCAATGATATAATGCCCGCTCTGTAGATTCATCCAGAATTTTCTCAAAAGCGAAATGGATAATTCACGGTGACGAAAGCAACCACCATTCTTACTACAAGAATTTAATTAAAATATCGTTCACGGTCTGAAGAATGTTTATTTACAAAGGAACCCTCTTAAACCATTTAAGGTCATATTACATACAATAAATTGTAAAGTGTTGGAAAAATATAAGTAAACTAGCTGTGCTCCGCGGTTTCACTCGCATAAGTCTTGATCCCGTGGGAATATCAGGATAAAAATCCTATGTCCTAATCCAGGGTCTATCCATGTGCAAAATTTCAACCAAATCCGTTCAACCGTTTCAGAGTGAAAGCGTAACAAACCTGGCTCCCTAGCCTTTTCCCAACTGTGTTAGAGTCAACTTCCAGACTAACTGGATACAACTGAATACCACCACCGCAAACTGAAAGCGTAACAAACAAATATCCAAAAATTAAATCTTTTCTCTTTACATTATAAAATATTAGTTTAAATAAGCAAAATACTAGACCAGATCCATAAACTTAAAACTGACACGCAGGATTAAATCAACGAAGGTATTAAATGACCGCATTTGTGATTTCAAGCAAATAAATGAATCCATAATTCCGGCCTCCTGACATCTTATGACTAACAAACGCACTACTCTGGGTGCAGCAATAAAATGTTTGATTTTAATCCCACAATCGTGACAGTATAGACAGCTTTCAAATTTACGCCAACTTTAAAAGTAGAAGCGATGCACGTAATCCATAAAGTATAGTTTACAAATGTAACGTCACCATAAAACAGAAATTCAAGTAGCAATATAATATCTAATCGATGAAATAAGCAATAGATATCTTGGACACGCCTGCAGGGACAGCGAACATGCCACTGTCGCTAAATCCGGACCAAAAGACCAATAACTCTTTTAAGTGCTAATTGGACCGATTCAGCCTTAAGAAATGTTCCGGTAAAGGAAATTATGGAAGTCTGTATGGGCTTATTTGGAAATGCGATAAATTCTTTCACACTTACGCTTCATACTACCTGGGATGGGATTAAGGGGACTTTGTATGGGCTGTGGCTTGTGGAACATTGCACACATTCAGAAGTGTTTTTTTAACATGTGATTTTCAACCGTTAAGTACCTTTTAAGAGGCTGACTTTGAGTTCTGGCAAGCGTAGTGTGGGACGCTCCCCAGCTAGATGGACGGACGACCTAAAGAAGGTTGCTGGGATAGACTGGATGCGGAAGACGGAGGACAAGGTTTTGTGGCGCAGTCTGAGAGAGGCCTATGTGTGTGTGTAATTTATAATAATAATTCATATATTATAATTTTTTAATCATTTGTTGTTCCACTGCCAAGGGCCTCCCTTTCGCTTTTCCTTTTTCCACTTTTCTACTACCTAAGCTCAAAAATATATTCATATAGTAGAATATCGAATAAATAAATAAATAAATATCTAAATTTGGTCCTTCGCAGATTATGAGTCGCACATCAGAAGGCCAATTCTCGTAAATAAAAACGTACAAAATCTAGTCGCAGTCTCATCTCGGCAACAAAAAAATGTCAAAAACTTATCAAAATGTAGGGAAATTAGAGGTATTTTTGACAGATTGAGACTGAGATCAGACTGTGAACGTTCTTAAAATTACGAGAATTGCCCCTCTGGTCTTAAGGACCCCTGGCATACTTAACTAGTTATTAAATACATTCTAATTCATAAACTAAGACGACGATATGCTGCCTCGGAGCTTTATGAGACAGGCGCGGTAATTACCTCCGTTAATTGCTCTATTTTAATTGCAAATACATCTATTAATACTGTTTCGAAATTTTACTATAACTGCTATCGATTAGGCAACATTTGTCAAGGATTTATTATGAATTGTGCAATGTACAGAATAAATTTTATAAGGCTGTATATGGGTCAGTACCCATATATGCTTTATGATGCTGAATTAATTTCTTAGAAAAGGAAATATAATCCCAGTGAATTATTTATTCTTTCCTTGTACAGTAATTCAGCCACTCCACCACTCCACACACAATAACAAAAACAACGGCAATGCTAAATAATGTAATGCTCAAAAATGGATGCATTTTATCTATTTCGAGCTTCGAGTCTGTTAGGATGACACGATTAAAAAAATATGTTGCGACCTTCGCACTCGTCACTTAATGAAAGGGTTCCAAAACAAAACTAATCTTATCACAAGTGCACCAAAATATTAAATTATTACTCTACAATACAGTAGCATATGACCAAAAACAAATGACCATCCATTACTTTAAGACCCACTAAACCACCACTGAAGTAAGGGAAGAAGGACCAGCTTACACTGGTCCTCCGAATGACGCGTATATTTTGACTGCGAGCTCAAATTTCGGTCTTTAGAGCGGTGCAAATCGCATTTCGTGCTGAATTCTACAACAAAAAAGGTCAAATGTCGATAAGTGAACGAATTGCCGCACGTACTGATTTGGAACAGTCGCCTTTTAGAGCACAGAGTTTAGTTTTGAGAGAGATACTAGATGCAAGTACCCTGTTACTATGTTTTTGTCATTGTGTTAAGTGCCAAATGAAAGTATCTCGATAATAATAGAATAAACATTTATTTTGTAAATATGGGGAATACATACATAATACGTCAACGTACAAATCACTCATCTATATAGGTATATGTATATATATACTAATAATAAGGCTGAAGAGTTTGTTTGTTTGAACGCGCTTATCTCTGAAACTACCAGTCAGATTAAAAAAAATATTTTTGTGAGTGATAGCCCAATTCTTGAGGAATGCTATTGGCTATTTAACGTCACGCTAGGGCCCTTCAGAGCCGAGCAAAAAGAAAAAATATCAGAAAGACCGCTACGGCAAAATGAAGTATTAGCGCAGCTAGGCGATGCGCTGCGACGGGTTGGGTTGGGGGAACAAGAAACTTCACGCGGACAAAGTCACGGGCAGAAGCTAGTAACAAATAACACACAAACATTTTTGGACAACTTTTTACATCCAGACAACCTATTCTCTCTATACCAAGAATTTCCTAACGCACCTAGGAAGCCAATTACTCCGCGCGCCAAGGGCGTCGAACGCTAGCCTCCCTTTTTGACCATTTTCCCCAGTCTCGCCTAACCTCAACATTTATAATTACAAACCAAAAGTTCCCACCGAACTTCCTCAAGCTAAATACCAGGCAGCTGACGTCACCGTCTCTCCGTCTAGTCCTGTCTAGTTTTGTTCCATTCCATAGTATCGTTGACCCGGTGCAGTTCGACGCCGACCAGTCACGGACGCCGAAGGCCACACCGGCCGTTACACAAAGACGCCGATTTTCAACAAAACATAGTTATGCACGGGTTTGTAGCAAAAAAATTGATGAAAATATGCGTTAAGGAAAAAAGAGTTCAACAAGAAGTCATTGTTGAGCTTGTTAAGTTTTGTGGAGTCGGCTCGTCTAGTGGAGGAGACCGTTTTTGACAGATTATCGATAGCTATTAAAGCCAGCTGATTATGACGAAGAAATCCTTTTAAAACACTGTTACAGTCGACTTCCGATTCCATAAAAACTAGTGCACGTAAATACTATGCTCGCTTCCAAAAAGATTAAGCAGACTTGGTATGTTAATGAGTGTTAGCATGAAGCAGTGATAGCAGTGAAATCAGATATCCAGTATTCAATCAAAAAGTCACAGCTCGTAACGTTTCTACCAAAATATGATAGAATTTGCATATTCGCCAAACAACACACAATCACGCTAAGGATTACATTCCCAATAAGGTGCCTAAAACGGATTCAAGCTAAAAGATTGCTGTTCAACAAAGCTAGCACTTAGCCCTTTAAAATACCAAAACATAGCACATTAGGCTACTGCCATAATCACACTTGGCGCGCATATTGCTAATCAACTTCGCGTGGAACATGTGATCGACGTAATCAGAACACAATATGACAAAGAGTCGCAAAAGGTCAACTTTAATACATAGCTCATCACTTCTCACGAAAATTAAACATTATGGCTAGGAATAAATCTTTGTGGAAAACGAAACGGAGTTGCCCGCGCATATTTCCGGAAAGTGATAAATCTAACCGGAAAAACATGGCGGCTTTTCGTTGATCATGGTAAAATCAAAGACATTTTTTTTTCGTCCCGAAATAGCACGGCGAAAAAAGAATTTCCATCTGTACAGGAATCATTTCCGGAAATGGAGAATCTATGGGTAGGTACGCAAGCACTATGTCTCAATGGTTTAAATATTGTTTATACCGCTTCCTCCACAAGTCACTAAATCCATTTAGCGTTAAACGTATTGAAACATAATTATGCCTCTGTCATCTTCAAACAATAGACAGAAATGTTTTGTTGTTAGCGCTAAATTTATTGATTTGTGGTGGAAGTCGGCCTTAGACTATTAGAAAGAAAATAAAGAAAGAAAATACATTTATTTAGTACAGACTAAACGACACACAATACACCAGATACATACATCACAGGGGCAATTCTCGTAATTTTAAGAACGTTCACAGTCTGATTTCAGTCTCAATCTGTCAAAAAATACTTCTAATTTCCCTACATTTTGAAAAGTTTTTGACATTTGTTTGTCGCCAAGATGAGACTGCGACTAGATTTTGAACGTTTTAAATTACGAGAATTGGCCTTCTGATAAAAACAAATAAAAAGTGAAATGTCCGATATAAGAAATTAGCAGGAAAGTGTGCCTCACGGCTACACCAAAACGGCCCAGTATTACACAGTGAACCTTCTACTTTACCCATAAATAGTTGTCTATAGGTATCCACGTCATGTCTCGAGTAACCGGGCTACGAACATTTCGTCTAAGCCCGAAGGCCACTCGGCCAAACTGGTTCGCAATAACTCATAAAGCAGTGGGCTTCTAAAAATACCTATTAACAGACATTCGAGACATAACAAAACGAATATTTAGCTATTTTCTAGGAATTATTGTATTTGTATTCATTGTGTTTGACTATTTAATTGATTTAATGCTTGTAAAGGCTTGTTCACACTGTGTTAGTCAAGCAATTTACCATGCAGACAAAAATAACGAAAGCGTCCATAATATTCCTATTGAGTTTTATACGGGGTGGCAGATTGACGGAAAACCTGTTACCATGGATTTATTACATTCTGGATCCCCCTGTGTAGAAATTTATCATCGTTTATTTAAAAAAAAAACTGCTGTTTCCTACCTCTGCGGCCAAAATGTATGGAACAGCAATTTTAGTTTTTTTATAACCTACGTAAAATTTGACGAACGTATGTAAATGTATTTTTGAACTAAGTAGGTACTTCAAATTAACTAATTCTTCTTCAATGTTTATTAGCTTAGTATTGATTTGATTTGTGGAAAAGATTTTGATTTCCCAATTTTTATTGCTATTTTATTGCACGTTCAAAATCGACATCGACCATTTAATTTTTATTATACCAATTTAAATGTTCGATACCCACCATTTGCCTAGTTCCATTTTAATTTTCTTTTTATACCCTGGACATATGTATTTTAATACTATAATAAATAACTCGGCACTCCCAAGAACAAACGAATCACCTGAAACGGTTCTTTGAATCAAAGCATTCATATGTATCACAGAAAAAACTATGCTATTATTATTCATAAAAATAGCATATTTTTTTCTGTGATACTTATTTTAAAAAGAACTTAGGGTACATTAAATTAATACTTTACCACCGAAATGTTAATTATTCTTACGCAACCTCCACGCTTGAGTACAATCAGTAACACAGATCCCTGAACTATCCCCATCTGCGTACAGCATTATCACCTTTACATGCATAATTCGAGAGGTTATTTTTTCCTATTCTTTTTTAGTATGATGGTAACTTGAGAAGGTTGGTTCTCTTCGTCACGGGAGGCGCGTATGGCGTAACAACCTCGACGCGCTACGTTTGTTCTGCTTTGGGTGGTGAGCAGAAAGATTTGGTGGAACTTCTTAGGGTCCTATGCACGTGAGAAAAACATTCCTAGGGTACGGTTGGTTGATAGAGTAAAACAAAAGAAGGGGCAACAATATGAATGAAATGGACATCGTAAACTAAAATATAGGGGGAAAAATCAGCTCCTGCACAGTTACTTTAGCTCTGCCATATATTTTGACCGCGTAGGTAGATATTTTTATATGAAACAGCTGATTCCTTTTTTGACAACCGAAGAAATATTTTTTCGCTAGGGGCTCTAGAATCATGTGGTGAATTCATTCATCGTTACAGTTTGCGCACTGGTTAAAAAAATATCCTGTATAGATTATACAAATACTATAAGTATTTGATTTTTATACAAGTAAAACACCAATAAAAGTCGACTACAAAAACAAGTTAACAACACTCAATATTAAATACAAAAGAAGCAATACCCTAAAACAATGCGCACAGAAATTTGAGAACAAATTGCTGTTCAACTCGTGGGATACTCCGTAAGTCTGTAATGAGCGCTTGCGCATAAGGATGTGTGCACATCGGCGAGTTTATTCGACAATTGTTTTTGTGTAAAAATAATCAAATTAAATTAAAGATCACGTTTATAAAAAAAAAAAACTGGCGCTGCAAAACTGCAAATTGAGAAATAAAACGCCATGAGTTACACTGCAAGGTTATGAAACTTTAAAGAACGCCTAATTAAAAGTAACCATCTTGAAGAAAGAACCAAAGAAAACCACGTTTATTGATATTGGAACAAAAACACCATAACACTATCTGTCTGTGTGTTTTCATAGTTGTATGGTGTTTTTTGTTGCATTTAAGCAGCGTGCTTATAATAATAATAATAATAATAAATCTTTATTGTCAGACCAGTGATCCATAACTTAAAATAAAAATAAAAAATAAATTAAAATAAAATATAAAATAAAAACTACAAAATAAAACCTAAGAAATAACCCTACCTCACAAAATATATCTGAATGACGGTCTGTGTGCCGCCATCCAGTGACCTATTATTTGGCCATCCACCCTGCCGGCTACAGTAGCCACGAGACTGTTGGGGCTGCCGCGCACCCGACGCATCAGTGATGCAATTCGCAGACGTTTAATGACGTGACGTGACGTAGACGTGTAATGCCAAAGGGGCCTCAGTAAAGCTGTTTCGAAGATTCTGTAAGAATTTTCAATTTTACGTAGTTCTTCGTCTTTCCTTCAAATCATTTGTTGGATCTCTAAAAAAAAAATGCAAAGGTTTCAGTACGACGTTAAGGAAAACGCGAGAGAAACAGATTTTCTCATTACTTATGTATTTAGCCATCAAATAGATTTAATTAGATAATTAGAATTACACATTATCTTTGTCCCAAAAGCCTGCTTTTCGCTGTTTTTTTTTTTTGTATTTTTACAACTAGGTTGGCAATCCCATTATTAATGTACTAGCTGCGCCCCGCGGTTTCACCCGCATAAGTTTCTGGTTATAAACCATCTGTGTATCAAATTTCATACAAATCCGTTCAGTAGTTTTTGTGTGAAAGAGTAACAAACATCCATCCATCCATCCATCCAAACTTTCACGTTTATAATATTAGTAGGATTGTGTTTTATACAGCCTAAGGTACTCAGTGCTCGAAAATAACCTAGATTTATCAAATGAGACTAGGTTTTTTTTTTTAAATGCCAATGGATTTACAGATGAACAGACTTTGTTAAATGTTTGAACTATAATATACAATGTGGCTGGATGACAGTAAGACAATAAATGAAAACTCTGGCATATGAGTGTTTAAGAACTAAGAAATAAATCTTGAAATTGAAAAATAACAAACTAAATAGTGATGGGCCGACTATGGATTTCGCCAATCTTTGACTTGCTATAGTGACTAAACTATTGGACATATTTGATTGATTTTTTTAATGCAGACTGGGAACGTCTGTGGATATAAGTAGTTTAATTTACTGTAGTATTGTCACCTCCACCTTGTATAAAATATTCTTCATTCCTATCCATTTAAGCCATAAGCCTATGGAAAATATTCTACAACACTTTCATAAAATTTTGTACCTACAACAGATTTGTCGAAAAAGTCTTTGACAAAATATTTCTCATGTGGCCTCACCCTTATTGCACAGACGTGTGCGTTACAATTACACCTGCACACGTGTGTACCTGTGTGCGTAACAATGAATTCTGAGCGCAACTGTACCGGAACATAAATTGTTATATCAAATTACCCGTTTCTTACCTAATTTAGACGTATATTATGTTCGTAAATATTACTCAATCTTGTTAATAATGTCTTTTGGCATGTATGTTATGAAGTCATAAGTTTTAGATAAACGGTCTCAGACAAAATTTACCTCATATGGTTATATAGTTGGTAGGCCATTTTGGCGAGAATAGGATAAAGTTGTTCTTAGAACCCAATGGTTTGGCATGCGACGATGGCAAGAGACCGGACGGCATGTCTTTATTCCCATGGAAGGTCTTTAGTGTGGAATGCAATTTGTGTCGATACTCTTGCGCCATTCCATCTTCCAGGGTCAGCGTGCTGCGCTGGGGCTGCTACTGCGACTGCGGAAAACCTCAAGCGGCGTAAATATAATAACCTCATTGATAATTATATTTTCGAGCCGTTTGGGGTTGAAACCAGTCGTTACCAGTCGACAGCGATGCGGATGAATTTTTCGACGCTACTAACCTAATCGATCGACCCGTACGGCTGTTATTACTTAGCCATAAGCCCCTCTTTCGTAGATCATCATCATCATCTGCCTAGCCTTTTCCCAACTATGTTGGGGTCAGCTTTCAGTCTAACCGGATTCATCTGAATACCAGTATTTTACTTGGAGCGACTGCCTACCTGACCTCCACAACCCAGTAACTGGGTAATACGATACCCCTTGGAAAGACTGGTTGCCAGACTCATTCGTGGATACAAGTAGAAAATAGAAACTCGAGCAGACTCTGCTAAATTGATTAAAGTGCTCCATTACGATAAGGGTGTGCTAACTAATAATATGATCACGAAATTAGGCTAATTGAATAATTTGTTTATTTGTCAAACAATCGTGTGCCAAGTATTAAAATGGCTGCATTTATTAAGTTGGCACGTGTGCCAGCCTGAAGTAAACTTGCTTAAGTCGTAACTTGTCTAACAAATTGTGACCGTTTGCGAATAAGTTATCATGTTGCCCGTTTTACCTCGTTTCCAGGCAGGAAATATCTATCTACTTTGTCATTGAATTATATTTTCGTTCTGCTGTCAGTAATGAAATACAGAAATATTTGTATTTTGTTATTTACAACCTCTATGTATTTGGAATTCTTGTTACGGAAGTCGACAGTAAATTCGAAGTAATTTACGTAGGTAAGTATTATGAACACACCAAAAATAAGTCTAATAAAAATTTGAGCTAAACTTTGAGCTTCTTAGTCATTAATATTAGAGCGGTTCTGCACTACATCTGCCAATCAATTCTGTAAAAATCTCACCGTAGAAAGTTAGATGAAGTGAGCTTAGCGAGAGCTGTCAATAGTGTCAATCCCTAGCATTAGTTGGAATGACAGCTCACTCCACGCTCACTTCACCTAAGTTTTCACGGTGAGATGTTTACAGAATCGCACTGCTGATCCGAACCCGAATTCAAAATCCGAGTTCAATCAGAATTGGGAATGTTCTAAATTCGAACGGACTAAGTTCGGATGTATGTAGTGCGCAACCCCTCATACAAATAGTACTATAGCTACTTCGGACCGTCATTTCTCGGATTCGGGTCGGATGCAGCGCAGAACCTCACAGTCCTGGCAGGTTCCAGAGAGACCAATTAATTTGTCCTATCATCGACGTAGGATGTCTTTATCCTACTCCTATACATCTCTTTTAGCCGCCAATTCAGTAGGTATTCACCCAGTTTCAGTCATATAATTTTTAACACCTGTTTTTGGTATTCCTCTATTCATACAGATATCCACATTCTCACTTGTGAAGACTAGTCTAGACTCGAGTGTCATCCTACAATGTCTCCATAATTCTCATTTTTGTTAGCAACATTGTCAAGTAGCGCCTCGAAACAAATTGGCACCCCAAGTGTCCCCACTTGTGTCGTAGTTTGTAGAATTCAAAGCTGAAGTGTTTCAGCATCCTAGACTTGCCACAAGTGTCCAGGTGCTCCTCTAGTCTAACTAGATACAGCTGCATCTTGTTAGTCTGAATTCCAAATCCGCCGAATTCCAGTAACTTTTACAGCCTTGCCAAAATGTCGAAATATGTCATAAATGTAGATATTAGGTATTTATGTTTTTATTTCGATTGCACAGTAGGTACAATTTTATTAGGTATGTATTTGTACAAACTTTTAAATTCAGTGACGCATAGAAATAAGTGCAGGTATAAATCAAAATTAATTTATTCAAACTAGGCTGACAATTAGCGCTTTTTGAACGTCAAAATTACATAAGACAGTCCCCCAAAACGCCCGCCCTTCACCACTTCCTAGAGCTTTAACTGGAAAGAAGATATCTCAATGTGAAGTCAGTACAACCATTTAAAGCCAGTCGAAACCAGTCCTATTCTAATTTAAATCGCACAGTAACAACACAAATAGAAAATCAAATAATTCTCATCTACATATTCATTCTGCAACTACTTTAAAAAAAAGAACAATAAGAAGCCACCGTCTTACAATCAAGCCTACCCTTGTTCTACAGCCAACAAAAAATCGAACAACGTCCAAGATTACTGGCTGCGCACACGCACACACTTGGCAGTACTTGGCACATACAATCCCCCGCTGGGCCAGAGAACTACGGCGGCGTCTATTTATCTCCAGGAGGGCTTCAAGCTCTCGCCATTCTTTACAATAAGCACTATCTTTTGTAAAATATGGCGATTTTACGGCGTTTATAAATAAGTTTACATTCAACGCTTTCACGAAATAGCTGCGATTCAAGTTCTGAATACAATAGCGCCACAACCCAGTGTGTAGGCGGCCTGGGACCGTGACTCACTAGGATACCTAAGAGTTAGGCTACACTGCGAGTGAGCAGGAGTTCACTATGATATCTATAATCTTGGGATTTCCAAATTACGTAAGCTTGGAAACATTTTATCTAGTTTTATTGGCATTATTTGTATGAGACGCTGCTGCTGGACATGATACTAAAATGACATTATCTGATAAAATGGCGACCAATAAAACACTTTATCACCAGACAATTTATATCAGTTTTATCAAATGAAATCAATTAGATAAAGTTCACATTAATACATAGTCGTGGTTTAATTATTAAGAAATACGTCAATTTAGCGTGCTATAGCCATTTCATAACTGTCAAAGAATGACAGTTGAGATCTGAATACGCGGACACATTAAGTTGGTATTCGATTTGCTTAACAATTAATTTCCCTTTATATTGGTTACCATTGATTTTATTCATTCAATTGAAAGCATTGCCTTTAACGACATAAATTTAAAACTTTACAGTTGTGTTAAACATACTGAGCTTAATTTAACGCTACACAAACGGTTCCGTTCGAGCTCAAACTCGTACAACTGCCCTAAACGCATTAAGACGCGAACTTAAACATTACAGCGGCAGTGTACTCCAATCTTTATGCAGGAGTACCTTTCTAATTGACGTAAATCTAGAAAGCTGACTACATTAATATTTCTCGTCTAATGCTCTTAGTGCATTTTCTATTTTATCATTGTAATGAACTTCAGTAATAAATAGCACTTGGTTAATTCAATAATATACGAGTATTGCAGGAATTGTGTTATTTCTGTGAATTAGAGGTGAGCTGCGGTTCTCTGATAGTTTGCATTTTAATAAAACATTTGCAGCACAATTTTTTTTTAATGATGTAAACTAGTGCTTGACTGCGATCCCGCAATACAGACTATTTCTTTTAGAATCATCTTCTTCTTTTTTTTATTTGTTTTATTTTTCGTATCCAGAGGGTCTGATTTACTCTCTTTTCGGGGCTTAAAATTGATCTGGCATTATGTTGGTACGACAACTTATGACTACCCCTCAAGGGCACATAGACGTCACATTGTGTATGTTACTTAGGAGTTAGTCGAATTTCATCTTTCATTGAATTCTTTAAAATTATTATTCGCAATAAACACACTCATACTTTTTGTGTCTGTTTGCATTTCCAATTAACTCCAGCCATTTTCGTCAAATTATGACACGACTGTTATGAAAATAAATTATAAGTGTTTGTCTAATTATTACGGTAACTAAAAGATCTATCATCAACACCATTTATCTTTAAAAAAATAATTAAATGGAAGGAGAGCATTTTTTGTTCGGAACAAAAAAAACTAAGTATCTACATTAGTAGATGAGAAAAACAGGAAACCACACTAATAAACTTAGCTACTTTAAAATTTAAACCGGTTTTAAGAAAAGTTTCATCATTTGCACAATAATAATTTTGGAACCATAAAAATTTACAAGTTGTGTCGGTGGTGCCAGTATGGGTGGGTACATACTTATAATAAATGATAAATGATTTTATTTTGTAAGTAGGTTTGTACAAACACTTTTACACGTCAATCATATTTTAAAACTAGATGAGGTCGGCGTTTCCTATCTCACTAGTCTGAGAAGAAAGGCCGAAACAAACTCAGAGGTCACAGTCTCTTTTAAAGTCCAGACATAATCTTGGTCAGATCATATGAAGACCATGTAGATCGATGTCTGAGATGGTTTTTTGAGGAAAGAACCATACAGATTGAGAGGACCTGTCCAGTCAGTGCACGCATTTGTCAGAAATCGTGTAGCTCAACTCAAAACTTAAGGAGCTCGACGATTCGACGAACAATACCAAAGAAAGGACAAGTTCTAATCTAACTGCCTGTATTGTCTCACTGCAGGACAAACACTTCCCTCTCCCTTTTCCACACAATTCTGTCTTTTGCGAGTGTCGGCCAGTCCTTACGGTAGAAGTCAAGCTCGTCCCGCCATCTTTGTCTTGTTAAGCTTTTTAAAAACAATATTTAGGTATCTCTCCTTTTCCATTATCCTTTCCGCCAACAACCATCAACATCGGATAAAAGATATTTAGTCTTCAAAACCTACAAACATACACATTCGTAATCACAAAAATAATAACTACTCGTATTTCTATGCAAATCTCAAACATGCTGAAATTGCAAGCCCTAGTTCAAACAAGTTGGAAGCGTTGCTTTCTCATATACATATGAATAACTTACCCAAGTTAGGACCGGCGCACACGATCAATTTCCCACATCAGCGTGCGCACGGGCGACTGAACTAGGCTGTCGTTTGTCGCTGTCTGCCTGCGACAGTTTGTTTGATTGTCAGTCGGGCCCTTAGGTCGATCGCTGATCATCTGTTTTGCATGTTACGTGGGAGACAATCCTTTATTGGAACGATTCTATACTCGTAGGTACTTTATCAATACGTTACTTAACTTTATGTTGAAGATCGCTAACAATATATTTTCTTTTGTTTAAGGTTAATGAAGATAAAGGATATTTTATTCCTGTTAATTGCACGTCAAAAGAAATTTTAATCATCATCTGCCTAGCCTTTTCCCAACCTTGTTGGGGTCGGCTTCCAGTCTAACCGGATGCAGGTGATTACCAGTATTTTATATGGAGCGACTACCTATCTGACCTCTACAACCCAGTTATTGGGTAATACGAAACCCCTTGGTAAGACTGATTGTCGGACTTTCGGGCTTCTGACGACCCGTAACGGCTGTCAAATATCCACGAATGATAGCCAGGACCAACGGCTTAACGTGCTTTCCGAGGCACGGAGGGGTATTGGTATGTAAACATAGTCACCCATCCGTGGACCAACCGAGGCAAGCGTAGCTTAACCGGATCGATCGGCCCGTGCAGCTGTTATTACTTAGCCACAAGCCCCTCAAAAGAAATTTTAGTATTGTAATGTTTCATAGCCGACTACTACTCGGAGAAGAAACACCGAAACAAACTCGGAGGCCCCGGTCTCTTTTAAAGCCCAGATAATAATAATAATATAAATCGTTTATTTTCTCTACACAAGATATTATGTTGGTCAGATCTTGTGAAACCCATGTAGATTAGATTATATGAAACGATGATGATGAATCGAAGCGGCTAGCGTGAAAAAAGTTTTGAATATATTTTTTGTGTTGGAGAAGATCAATAAAGCAAGGATGGATTGTGTTAAAAAAGATATGGTCAGACAGGAAGTAACAAATAATACTTGGATGATGGCTGATAGAGATATTTTGAACAAAAATATATACTGAGGCGTCCTCAAATAAATCGAGATTTGGGCAGAAAGATGACGATGACTCAGGTCGTTATTTCAATTTTCCCATGCCTGGTAAGTACCAATTTCTCACTCATTTCCTATCTTCTATTCGTTAATGTAAGAAATAAATCTTACAAGTTAAGACGAATTTCCAGTAGTTTCTAATGGTTCCATGCTAAGCGCGTGGGTGGCTCACTAAGACGAGCCGCAGTAGTCTCCGGGGTCAAAGTTCACACGACTAAGCCTACTTAAGTAAATAATATAGGCTCACGAGGCTTATAATAAATATTAAATTGTGTAATAATATTGTTTTTTAATCTTTTAACTGGTTAGCTTCAGCGTAAGTAAAGTACATTGCTCTTTCTAATAATAATTTTCTCTTTTATTTGCCATTATGAAAGCTTTCAGTAATCGACGACAAAATCGCAAGTAGGCGATATGGTTTCATTCATGACTCGGGTAAAAACGACAATTGTATAATTCAGATTTCAATATTCAAGCCAGACCTTGTTTTAACAAAGTTCTGCTCACCTTCGTCATATTAAGAAATCTCAAATCAAACCATTTGGAAAACTGCAAAGCGTTAATTTATTTAGATTCCATTCTGCTAAAATCTCACCGTGGTCTATTCTGCCCAAAATCTCACCGGCTACATGGCACACCGGCTGATGCTAGGGATTGACACTATTGTCAGCTCACTTCAAGCTTATTTCACCTAAGTTTTCAGAGTGAGGTTTTTACAGAAAAGATCGACTCACCTATCACTCAAGTTCAATATCGCAATACCTCGTTATGATCAAGAGAACATTGAAATCTGTGAGGAGCCGGCCGGCGGCATCTTCGTTATGTTAATGTGTATCGACGGAAAACCGGCCCGGATCGACTGGATCCGGTTAGACTCTATTGTCTATCTATTACCGGTTCTCCGTAGGCGGCGGGGCTTAGCTGACATATCGCGGCCCGTTTACATCGTACGATATTCTGGCCATTTTGTTTTACGTAGGTGCCATGAAAATGGAAAAGTTACGCGTACTGAAAAATACTTTTAGACAATTTATTTCTAATTCGATGTTATGAGGTGCTAATAAAATCGATTAGGACATTGATATAGAATCCTTTGCTTGACGGAAGAGATATTAAGGGATCATGATAATACAGAATTATATCAATTGAGAATGCCTGAAGGTACTGTGGGAACCTTCCATGGTCTACTTGGAAGTCCCTGAACCGCCTTCGAACACAAGTGTGAAAATGTAACTCCAACCTGGTAAAGTGGGGCTACCGAAACGGAACGTCAGTAGAGTGTGGTTGTGGAGCTATGTCGCATACCATGCTCCTCCTCGTATCCTGCCCTCTGTGTACCAAAACATGCAGTCAAAGTGACATCTGTGCTAACCGACGACGCCGTGGAACTGGCGAAGTTTTGGGCCAAGATCTAAAATACAGCCGTGCCAGCGACAGGAAGAAAAAGAATCGAGAATAATCGAACAAAGGTCCATCTAAATATAATTTCCACCAAAATCCAAAAATCGCGTTTACAAGCGTCAATAAATCCAAGTTATACGCACTAGGTGACTGAAGCCATATAGCCATCGTGCAGCAGATGATAAAAATCAAATTCTTCGCGTAAAATCGTGGCCCACACGTAGTCGTGAGTTCGTGACGTGTAAACAGTCTATAACGGCCAGCCGTGGTCGCTTCGCGGGTCACCCGAATACAATAAAATCGGTGACTTTGTATCAGGTTTCGGTTGTAAGTAATCATGTTCTGGGCAACTGTGTGTGGAGTAGTAGGTACTGTTGCCCACGCGTCGACATCGTGCGACAGAAGTTGATGGTGTGTCAATGTCCCGAAAATAAATCCCATGTCAGTGATGTCTTCGAAGTTGGTTTATTTTTTTAAAGGTATCCTAAGTGTTTCTTCTTCTCACAAAGGATATTTGTCTGTATATTGTATTAGTCTTAGGTAAATAAAACCCACCT
Organism: Apamea crenata; assembly: GCA_949629185.1. Taxonomy (NCBI): domain Eukaryota; kingdom Metazoa; phylum Arthropoda; class Insecta; order Lepidoptera; family Noctuidae; genus Apamea; species Apamea crenata. The sequence goes on from OX451353.1 coordinate 19,408,943, forward strand.
TAGGGATTTCCAAAGTAAATGATATAGTAGCTCAATTATATTAGTGTAATTTACTGTACCTATTTCTCATCTCTATTGTAGGCACTTACTTTTTTTCTACGAACAAAAAATGCTCTCCTTCTATTTAATTATTTTAAAGATAACTGATGATAAATCATTTAGTTATCGTAATAATTAGACAAACACTTATAATTTATTATCATAACAGACTGTCATAATTTGACGAAAATAGCTGGCGTTAATTGGAAATGTAAACTGACGCAAAAAGTATGAGTTCTGACATACCTACGGTTAATATTAAAAGAATACAATGGAAGATAAAATGAGATAAACCGGTAATACATAATAATATAACATCACGTCTGTATGCCCGAAGGGTACGGCAGAGGTGTACCTACAGTAACACCCACATTTCTGACGGCACGGTTGGCGCAGTGGTTAAGCGATTGACTGCTGCGCTGCGTGTCGCGGGTTCGATTCCCGCACGGAACAAATATTTGTATGACCTACAATTAGTTGTTCCGGGTCTGGCTGTTTGTGTATGTGAGTTTATATGTCTGTAAACGCACCCACGACACAGGAGAAATTACTACTGTGGGGCAACGTTTTTAAAAAAAAAAAAAAATTTCGCTAGTTATATTTAAGTCCCATGTAATAGGGGGTACTGTGTCGCAAGTGCTACTGAGAAATTCCTGATGGAAAAACCAATAACACTTTGCCCGACCTTAGAATCAAACCAAGGACCTCATGCTCAGCAGTAGCACTTGCGACAACTAGATCAACGAGGCAGCCATCCTCTAGTAAGTATTTGAAAATTGATATGAAAAAATTTTTTTTTCTTGCCACAGTTAGGACGAAAATTTAGTTTTTAATCCTACTTCCTACTAATATTACAAACGCGAAAGTTTGTATGAATGGATGGACGGATGGATGGATGTTTGTTACTCTTTCACGCCAAAACTACTGAACCGATTTGGATGAAATTTGGCACACAGATAGTTTATAACCAGGATTGACACATCGGATACTTTTATCCCGATATTCCCACGGGATCGAAACTTAAGCAGGTGAAACCACGGGGCATAGCTAGTGCATTTATAACTAAACCGTGAGTCTCGAAGTTCGACATCTATTAGATTTATGACTCAAGCCTATTAGTACATTATACCCAAAGAAACGGAAAAACGCTGAAACGAAGGTCTTTATAGTCATCGATTAACAAGAAAATGGAACCACAAAACTATCCAAATATCCGGAAGCGTTCATTGATTGATGACTAATTTGACCACTGTAATTAGACTTCTGACTCCAACGGGAATTCCCTCTCTCTAAGATATTGTGTACCTACAACAAATGTTCTTCATCATTAGACCACAAAGTAGAAGGCATCGACCTCACTAAAATTAGATTAGTTAATATAAATTATTTAACCATGTTGGATCTAAACATTGGCCCAACATACATGTTGGTAACTGTACAGTATCCATCGACGGTTTATTTCATACTTCGGTACGCGCCTTGAGAACCAACGCAGCAATGAAGGTATTCCAAGTGCCAATAAGAAAATGATTGCCGTGAGTTCGAAGAATTTCAATACATTATTGATTGGTCATTAACAGTTCTGTTAGGGAACGGTAAATAAATGTGGTATTTAAGTACTTACGTACTTACTCGTGCGGTTTGCAAAACATTTGTGAAGAAATGCTGGTCATAATTGTCACGATTCTTGGAACCACAGGCAAACGTGATCTAAAGCAGGATCCGTTTTGTCAAATCCTGATGGGGAAATAGCCAGAATTTTTTTTTTTATCTAGGGCTATTAAGTCATTTTTTTTTTCTAGCTTATGTGGGTAAAATTACAATCCAAGCACCTTAATTTAGTGCTGACGAGATTAATAATTAGAAAGTACCTATGAGGGAGTCGTTAACAATAAGGGTTAAGATAGGGTAAAAGACAATAAGGGTAAAAATAGGGTAAAAGACCATAAAGGTACAATAAGGGTAAAAGTCAATAAAGGCACAATAAGGGTTAAAATAGGGTAAAAGACAATGAGGGTACAATAAGAGTAAAATTAGGATAAAAGTCTTGTCATTTGCGTCTTGTCTAATTCTCTTATTTCAGTTTGTCAAATAGTGTATACCTAAGTGTATCAATAGTTTATTTTGATCCATAACTGAATCGATTGAAGTCAAAAACCGTATTAAAACATGAGGAGAGTGTTCTGTAACCGTTTTCCCGCAGGCACAGTAGGTGAGCTGCCATTAATGCCCCATCCCAAATTACCACCCAGTATACGACAAGTATTCCATTTCATTTCATATATTCTCGTTAAATATGTTCATTGGTGTAATAAAATCAAAACTGTTATGACTATAGATAATATTCCTGGTACGAAACGACCGCAAGACTAGATTAACGGCTGAAATTCCAGGTATATAGGGTGTTATCCCGGATGTGACAATAACTATATAGCTAGGCTAGATAAATGTATTATGACGTGATCTTAGGGTTGGCAGTGGCTAAGTACAGACGCCAGAACATGAAGCTAGATTTTCCACTTTATCGCTAAAGCATAAGGTCCAAAGCTGATTGGGAAAATTTGACAGTTTCGGGTAGCTTGATGTGCTGGTGGCTGTACACGGCATCATCAGCCCATACTTTTCCCACTGCGCGGATACAGGCCTCCTCCCTTTTAGAGGAAGTGGGCTGTACAGTGTAATCTACCACGTGGGCCCAGTGCGGGTTGGTAGATGTCACACACACATGTCTTCGAATTTTTGGTTCTAGGACATGCCGGTTTCCTCACGACATTTTCCTTCGTCGTTTTGAGAGCAGTCATGGTGATGAAATGATTTACACAAAGTAAAGTCTCTGCCTAGGTTCAAACCAACGAACTACGACTCAACAAATCGCGACCGGTTCCACTGGGCCAGTACTGCTCGTATGGTAATGTATAAATAACGTTGAAATTTGTTTTAAAGACAAAGCGGTATATTTGTTTTGGTAATTTTATAGATGGAATTTGGGACCGCGGTCCCAGTCCCAAAAGCCCCCCGACCCATAAATGCATTTAAAGAACTATAGAATAAAACATCATAATATCAATGTGGCAATCGTAACCCATTTTGTTATTAGATAGTAAGAAAAAAACGATTTTGATTTGATTTGAAACACCTCAATAAATTGTAAATAACACAAAACATGTTAATTTAAACACAATAAATAAAATATCTATAAAAAGATCATAACCCCAACGTATTCAAAGATTAGCATTTTTGTTTTTTTTTTTTTTTTTCAAATCTTGTATCTGGTGACGGTCGTTGCACTATTTATAAAACCCATTCAAAACAAAACGATATTTATTTACTCATCTTCATTTACATTAAACAAAAAAAAACTTAATGATATAAAAAAGTGTGAGTGTCAACCCTGAATGTGACCCAGCATGTCGTAGTGGCGCGTGGGCGAGCCACTCGGCGCACGCGCATGTCAAGTGAACCAGTATCTGCGCACCTACTTAGTTGTTACTTATTATTTTTATTTAATTCATATTGGTACAAGTGTAATTAAATGAAACTGGGATTGGTAAAATGATAATGTATTTGGTGGGCGCTGATTTTCTTCCGGTTTCTAAGCTTTATATCATTACTCTTTTTTCAAGCCTGAAGTCGATTTCGTAAGCTGTTGGTTTCAATGGCACTAAAGATTTAATTCTTAAATACCAGAAGGCCAATTCTTACTCTCGTACTTAAAATTACGAGAATTGCCCCTCTGATTTACCGAAATGTGTGTGGAAAGCTGGAGGACTCCAGCTTTCAACACAACACAACACTTCGGTAATATTGCCTACTTCTAGGTGTCCAATAACTGTCAAAAATTCAAAATTTTTCTCATAAAAGGATAAAATTATCTGGCGTTGGAGAAATCAGCCCTAAGACCTATAGCAAAGAATAATACTGTTATTATTTGGTTTCAATAGGTTATTTTATTTATTTACTAGCTACGCTCTGTGGTTTCACCCACATAAGTGTCGATCCCGTGGGAATATCGGGATAAAAATAAACCATCTATGTGCCAAATTTCATTCAAATCCATTCAGTAGTTTTTGCCTGAAAGAGTAACAAACATCCAACCATACAAACTTTCACGTTTATAATATTGGTAGGATTATTTTCTTTTCTTTTATAGTATACTTTATTTTCTATGTTGCGAATATGAGAACGTTGTAGAACTTGTTGACTGATAAATGCTTTGATTTGTTAACCATTTTCTATTTTGTTTAAAGACCTACACTGTCGTCCCATACCTTTTTACAGTGTTATTAGTAAACTTTGTAAAAATCAATTATTTTTAAGATATTAATCCTTTATTGCGTCTCTTATCTATGCGAAACGACCATCTGGAACCGTGCACCTAGCTTCTAATTACGGTATATGTGAAAAAAAAACATTGACCGAATTCACCAACCTGCAATGAATAGAAGTAACTTACTCATTTCTATCAAAAGACCACAAATTAACAATCCTAATTTTCCGAGAAAAATTCAAAGACTTCGTAATTTCTTAATTATTTTTTTTTTCTTAACGCAATCTCGCATTCAAATCCGTGCTAATTATAATTAGTTGTAATGAGTCAGGAACAATTACGTCGTACTTGAATTATGCTAGATCAATAAAACACATTTCCCACGTTAATTATGTGTCCATTGTTGAATCAAACTGACTACAATTTGCTAAGTTTTATTGCACTTACCTATTGCGTTTTAAATCGACGACATGTAAATATATGTATTTATTATAGGTTGAAATGTTGCAACAGGTTAATAGCTTGATGAAACGACATAAGTAGCTTTAAGTACTACCTACAGCTAGGTTACAATACACTTCCCAGTGAGCTCCAAACTAGACAGTTAGTCTGCATCTTGGGGTTCAGGGCGTCTACTCCAAAGTAGTATCGGCTGAATGTTCAGCCGTTTCCTGCTACGAAGTTACTATTTCGTTCGGTCAGTCCCGATCCTACACTCCTACACTCTTTCGAATATTGACTATGGTCCCGACCCAACTGGGCTGATCCGAACTTTTTTCGCATTTTTCAATAATATTCGGTTCGGCCATGTGTCGGTCCGATCCGAACATTCGCACTTTGCACTTCGGAGTAGACCCCCTGGGTACGAATTCTAGAGTGGAGACTAAAGAGGTGATTTCAGGTATGGTATGATACGCGTGATGTATGTGTAATGTGTGGTGTGTGTGCGTGGAAGTCTGGTAAATTCCGCAGGAAACCGTTGGATGTGAGAAGCACACAACCGGTCGAAGTGGCGATGCTTGGAGGAGAACTATATCTAGCAGTGGACGTCTGTCGGCTGAAATAATGATGATGATGTATGCAGGCAAGTCCGACAACTGATTATTGTAGGTAGGTACTCGACTACTCGTATCTCAAAATCAAATCAAAAGTCATTTATTCAAATTAGGCTGAGAATCAGCACTTTTTGAACGTCAAAATTACAAAAGACAGTCCCCCAAAAACGCCCGCCCTTCACACACACTATCTGAAACATAGATGACTTAATGTAACTTTCTACGTTTCCATAGGAAAACGTTTTACGTTTCCACTCTCGCAGATGGTTTCACACAAATAATCATATCACATCTCAAGCAAGAAAAGTCATTTCAATTAACACGACATAACTTTATGTAGTATATTCGTACTATGTTATAAAATCAATATTTCATTGATCACTAACATCCGTATACAGACCCACACGTGACAACAGTCTCATAAAGGTCATAATAATAAATTGTGCTAAATGAAAAGTGACAATTTAGCTAGATGTGTCACGCCTGAGATGAGATGGAAACAACTGGAAACGTCATAGACCAGTGGGCGTCCCCCTCCTAATCGCAGTTTGGCAGGACAATAACCCAATATTGGCAAACAGACATGCTTGCACAGTTTTACAGTAAGTCACACGGTCACACTTATATGCTAAGTTATCTACCTACCATAGGTAGGGGGGGAGTAGGGTATATATAGGTTGATTACGTACGCATGTACAACGTCCGGTCTATATAAAACTCGTAAACTGGAATGCCTGAAAAACCGTGCGCCCGATGGGATTTCTAATAAACAAAAATGACGAACTTCCATTGACACTTTCATCCCCTATTTAACCCTTTAGGGGGCGAGTTTTCAAAAATTCTTCCATGATCGATGTCCCTGCCACCACTGTCCTGCCACCTGTATAAGGAACTCTTGTGCAAAATTTCATGCTTCTAGACCCACCCGTTTAGGATTTGCGTTGACTGTCAATGAATGAATGAATTTAAGAATTGTATTAAGTAGATGACGTAAGATGTTACGTCACCGAACAAGGATGCTTGTTCAATCCCACAATCTGAACTCAGAGGGATCAAGAAATACAACCTTACAACCTCATCATTCATGGGAAGCTATCATCTTCACGTGCACAAAGAGAACTTGACTGGGCTCGAGCTCTGTATGTAGGCACCCAGTTTTAGAGACTCGGTTCGCCCTGAGTGATCACAAGGAAGACGGCACACAGTGCATTGTGCCTTTCACTCTTGCATAGTGAAGTTAGACCCCTTTAGAGCCTCTCCAGGGATGTGCCCTAACAGGCGTTGCACAGAGGGGGCTTCGGATCGCTATTTTGAAAGGTAGCGGTGCCCCTTTCCATGTGCAGATGGTGACCACAGCGGTGGTTTTAGTGTGGTAAAAATCCCACACTCCCCGGTCTTATCCTCAAATCCCGGGCGCCTTTTGTAGGTTTCCCCCTACAAAAATAAAAGTACCCAGTTCTTCTTAGGAAAACTCGAGAAGTATTAGGAACTCATAAAGAAGAGTATATTTCTCGCCAAAGTTAAGGTCTCCATTTATTTTATAGTAATTGTTATTCCCACAGATGTGATAAGGCGATTACCGCGAATTCGTAAGGTGAATGAACTTTATATGGCATGACCTGCGAGTCGAATCAAATGGCTGTTTGTGTGTTACAATTTTGTGTGTAGCTCGATTTTACTGATACATAAACATAACATCACGTCTGTAACCCACGAAGAGTTAGACAGAGGTGTACTTATAATATTTAGTACGTTCGAACCCGGACAGGCCCTTTACTTTGTGTAAATTATTTCATCACCACTGCTCTCAACTCAACACGTTGAAGGAAAACATCGTGAGGAAAACGGAATGTCCTAAAACCAAAAATTCGAAGATATGTGACATCGACCAACTCGCACTGGGCCCGTGAGTCGGATTACAGCCCACTCCCTCTCACCGAGAGGAGACCTGTGTCCCAGCAGCGGGAACATTATAGACTGATTGTGTACCTCTAAGTACACGCACGTTTCGCCATTTCAGTAGAAATATTACAGCTAATAAGGTAAGCAGGTCTTTTATTCATTTGCATTTAAAACTTTCCACTGTACCTGCTGAAAACACAGGTAGAGCGTTATTTTGACTCCTAACGAGATAAACAACTTAATTCGAGGCCTCAGCACTATTGTTTTCAAGTTTTCTTGCTAGATTTTCTTTCTCTCTATTATAGTAGTCTCATGATTTACTATCGCAAAGACAAAACAAAGCTTGGGTTACGATTGGTTTTGTTTTTTTTTTAAGTCCTTAATGATCAGCATTATCGTCTTTCTAGATATTATTATGATTTAATATCTATCAATACAATAATATTAATTGAATCTCTCTCGGTATTTTTTGTTTCCTACCAAGCTATGTTTTTGTTAACAAATCAACGACCCCAAACAGATTGATAGATGAAACCGCAAATGGTTCTATAGAATAATGACTGCGTGGTTCTGATTGATATTGTACAATAATATGGTACTGTGATCAGTACCTATAGTGTGGCTGTAAAACGATAAAACGTTATAATTATTACGTTTATTCAAAGCGAACGTGTTTACATCAACGCGACTATACTATCACTGTTTTTTTCGAAACAAAACACCTACAAGAAATAATTTGGAAGCTTATTCTAAATTCGCTTGAATGTTTGAATGCAACCAGAGTTATACAAGGTTTATTTTAAGACCAGACAAATTAACTGTCCCATAGAAAACTTCAATACCTACTCGACCTAAACGTATTGTAGAAAATTGTTCAGTCTGAGGTGTACATACATACTTCTTCTTCCCAGCGATAGCACTAGGAAGTTGTGAAGGGCGGGCGTTTTTGGGGGACTGTCTTCTGTAATTTTTCAGAAGGTGCTGTTTCTCAGCCTTATTTTAATAAATGACTTTTGATTTTGATACAATAGTACACCCACATTTCACCAGTTATGTTTAAGTCCAATTTCATGGAGGGCGAGCTTACTGCCACCACCCGGGCAAAAATCTAGACTCCAGGCTACTTCTGAGAAATTCCTGATGGAAAACCTAATAATATATTACCTGACCTGGGAATTATAATATAATATCCCTGGACATTTCACACAGCACCATTTGTCCCAAGCTAAGCAACCTAATGCTTGTGTTATGGTAACAAGATGGCTGATAAACTACTTACATACAATATTCAATTTTTTTTTTGTAAATACATACATATTATAGATAGAAAAACACCCAGACTCGGAACAAATACATGTAGGTCATACAAATATTTGTTCCGTGCGGGAATCGAACCCGCGACACGCAGCGCAGCAGTCAATCGCTTAACCACTGCGCCAACCGTGCCGTCAAATTGAAACTAGGACCTCTAGCTCAGCAGTAGCGCTTGCGACCACTAGACCAACGAGAAGATGTACCTCCCTAAAAATATTCCTCGGCACTCATGGAGACCCACCCCCCCAAAGTCTTGGGCTGCGTCCGCGCCTGGATGTAGATCTAACTGACATCGCTCATACAAATAATCTATTTTATATATTACTAGCGGCGCCCCGCGGTTTCACCCGCATAAGTTTCGATCCCGTGGGAATATCGGGATAAAAAGTATCCTAGTTATAAACTATTTATGTGCCAAATTTCATCCAAATCCGTTCAGTAGTTATTGCGTGAAAGAGTAACAAACATCCATCCATCCATACAAACTTTCGCGTTTATAATATTAGTAGATAGGATTTTGCGAAGCAACAAAATGTCGCACATCAAAAGCTGCGTGAGATAACGACTCCAAAAGGAAAACTTCCTCCTATGAGTGTTAACAAAAGCGCAAAATATGAAAGCCTTGTTAGTTATAATAGAACATTCATCTGTCAAGCCTAACTCACTTCCAAGACATAAAGAGAAACATACGCTTTGAAAACTGTGAAGATGTGAAATAACATCAAACGACATTATTATTCTCTTACACATATTTATTATAACAATAATTATGTAGTTCTACAAAAGACCTAGATAAGGCCGAAACATGGTTTTGCTTCCTTTACGGTTTTTTAATAAGAAAATAATGGTTTCGGCTTTCGGTATCCCATCCTTACCCGAGCATATCATTTAGAAACTTAAATACAAAACACTATTTTAATTTTTTAGCTAAACTTGAATTTATACATATAATATACACTTAGAATTCGTTACGTCCGAGTCGGACGCCAGAACCCTCTCTTTTGACGATCTGATATGCGACTACCATTAAAATATATGGCGGACAATTTTGATGGCACTGTGTGCATTCTAATGTGTCAGAAATTAAAAAGTGGTCAGATGACATCGGTTCTCGTGTCTATTCTGTCTGCTTCCTTATGTGTAGCCTTTTGGTACCAAACTAAGATGGTCATCCTCCCCGATCGCCTTAGCAATTGGCAAAAGAGAATTCTATGTTGACCATAATACTAAAACGTAATCAAACTCGTAAAATAAGACACATAATATCTTCCTTTCCGATATTTTCTCTAAAAATCATAAAAGTAAAAGTAGTTTCCAGTATAAAAGATGAAATGAACCATACGAAAGCTAAAGTTCCTTATATCCGTCAATATCAGTATTTCAAACCACACAAAGAGAAAACATTAAAAGAGAGATTTCTTTAAAAACTTTATGTTCGATAACCAATAAACGTGCTAGTAAATGCGGACTGCCGATTTACGACACACTTACTAGAGTTCCACTCAATTTCTGGTTTCGGCTTTCATACTTATTGAATGCTTGCGACGAAGGTATACCTTTCATGAGTACTTAATATGTTCATCAGTGTCATAAATCTTTGGAATACGAACGCTTCATCTCAACACTATCATCCACTACTTCTAATTATGATTCCGTATATTTTATAGTTTCGGCTTTCGGCCAACCGACTCTTTCGATATCGGTTTAAGTTCTTCACTAGTCTAAAAATATCGTAAGTCAGTGACCAATTTTGGTTCAGATTATGATCTTAGCGTACCTTTAGTGCTTGTCTAACTAATAATCTTGGTACATGTGGTATTGTTACCGTAACGATAATTCACGTACATAAAACTGCTTTATTTATGTCAGTGCTCGAAATGGTATCGAGTAACAGGGTAGTAAAATGGTTATTGTTCGGATTAGGTGTCCTTGTCATGAATATCAGTCAATATTCTAGGAATTGTCTGTGAAACTGAGAAAGCCATTGGATCTTAAGGTTTGTTATCCTTTTTCTTTTAGGTAAACACAGATATACTGCCTGCCAGAGAATGCCTCATGGTATTAATATTTTAGCATAATCCTCATTTTTTGTTTTTGTTTTTACTATCTCGAATAAAATGTAAATTACATAAATATCCTTCTTTAAAACTTAATATAGCTACTCACAGAGATTGAAGAAGCAGCGTTCCAGCCATTGTAAAGAAAATACCCACAATGAGTACCCTAGCTAGGCACAGATTATATACTCTTTTCCCATGCATCATAATCATTATCTTCCTGCCCTTGACCCATGTTACTTGGGGTCGGCGCAACACGTTTTCTTCCTCCATTCTCCCCTGTCAATCGTCACGCTATCATTCACTCCCTTCTCTTTCATATCATTCCTCACACAATCCATCCATCTTTGCTTTGGCCTTCCTCTCCCTCTCCATCCATTAACTATTTATTATATTCATTTATATTCATCACTCTTATAGTCATATTATTCGTTTCATGAAGAGGAGCTCTTCACATCACGCTTTTTGCATTCGAATCGATCGTAGTAAAAATTCGTAGTTTTACTTGTAAATGAAACGACAGTTTATATTTATATGTGTGTGTATACAAATAGTCTCTTTATTTGGTACTCAACAGATTAAACACTATTTTTACAAGGTAACACTAAAATATATATACTCATATATACAAATTGTATCTTTAATTACTGTAATTGGTTTTAAACGGTTTTAATTAAAGAAAAAAGAAATTTGAATTTAAATAATCAATTAAAACTGTAAATACTGTGTCACACGTCGTTTATTCGCCAATATATTTCAATAAACACGTAACAAATCAAATATCTCTCTTAATAATTGTAATAAAAATTATACGCGTTGGATTCTAATAATGACATAAAACTTAGAACTTTAATGATTGCACTGTTAGGCATTAAACTAAATGATTTATAACGCGGAGATAATTATAACTTATCTTACACTAGCTTATGCCCGCGACTTCGTCCGCGTAAAATGTCTTGTACCCCGGACCCACCCGTCTCATCGCCTGTCCGCACTAGTACTTCGTTTTCGCTTAGCGTTCTTTCTAACTTTTTGTTCGGCTCCTAAAAGTCCTAGCGTAATGCTAAATAGCCTATAGATTTTCTCAAGGATTGCGCTATCAAATGCAAAAAGAATTTTTCAAATCCGACTGGTACTTCCAGAGATTAGCGCGTTCAAACAAACAAACTCTTCAGCTTTATTATTGGTATAGCTATAGATGGCTTAAAGTTATTCATTTTTTTTTTATTATGTGTTAGAATACTATAATATCTGATTTAATAATTGTTAAAATAATACTTATCGTAATAAATAATAAAATAATGTGAATATGGTACAAACCATCGCAGATTAAGATATGGTGCACGAATGGGTCTTACAAAAGAAGCCAATTTCCGTAATTAAAAACATTCAAAATCTAGTCGCAATCTAAACTCAGCGACAATCAATGTCAAAAACTTATTGACATTTATTGTCCTTTGTAAAAATGAAATTAGAGGTATTTTTTACAGATTGAGACTGAGATCAGACTGTGAACGTTCTTTAAATTACGAGAATTGCCCCCCTGAAGTGGAAAACTATGGAGTAGACAAAGATTTAAATAGTTAGATTTGCCCACAGTGTACGAACGCCAGCAGGTCAAACTACCCGAAACTGTCAAATTTTCCCAATCAACCTTGAACCTTAATGCGTTAGCGATAAAGTTGAAAATCTATTAAAGAAATTTGAGAGATTGTAGTAGCTTGATGTGCTGGCGTCTGTACTTAACGTTCGTTTTTTAAACCCAGATACTAATTTGACAGGTATAATGTCAAATTTCTATACTAAAAAAATGCAAACACAAAAGACTTAAATGACAAATTAGTATCTGGGATTAAAAAACGAACTGTAGGTCACGCGGAAAGAGGCCATACTCAGAAGAGCGAGCTCACACATGCCGCATGGAACGATAGATACAATTTTCAGTATGAGTGAGCGAGACCAGACTATTTAAATGTCATTGTCAACGAAAACGAAACGTGACCATCTTTTGACGCGGTCAACCAAATTTAACGATTTAAATCTTTGGGAGAAGATAAATGTCTACATAATCTAATCCTTTAGCCAATATACAAGATCTCCGTTTGAGTTAGAAACTTGTTGGGCTCACCTACCCAAATAACTCGGTATTTCGGGTATAAGCGTAAACATAATAATTAATGTAAACATACGCAATCTAACCCCTGTTATTCTTTAAAGATTTGGCACCACATATACACTGTCCATTAGGTAAACCGTTTTTTTACAGATGGAATTAGTGATTGCAGCAACACAATACATTGATTGATACACATCCGGTATTATAATGTCTGTAAGAAGCCATAAATAAGATAATTCAATAAGATAAAGCAGTTTAGATATTTATTTTAATACGCATTTTAAAGTTAACCTTTACACAATCTGGAAGTCGACGATTCCATTTCTATAATTTTATATGGTGTTGTAGTTGGCGATAATAGGAGAGGCCTATGTCCAGCAGAGGACTGCTGAAGACTGATGATGAATTATATACAGGGTGGCAGGGACATCGACGCGCAAACTGTAACCATGGATTCAGCACATGAGTTTAGACCCCATAGCGTCGAAACTTTTCGTCGGTTATTAAAAAATATATGCTGTTCCATACTTTTTGATCGCGTAGGTATTGCACTTTTCTATGAAACAGAAGATTTTTTTTGATAACCGAAGAAAAATTTCGACGCTATGGGGTCTAAACTCATGTGCTGAATTCATGGTTACAGTTTGCGCGTCGATGTCCCTGCCACCCTGTATATGCTTCGAGAATTCAGTCACGTCGACGGCGTCAGCATTGGCTTTTGCATAGTGCGAAGAGAGCACAAACAGAAGCCGGGCAAAAAGAAGAAAAGTCAGGAAGATCACTAAGCGAAAACAAAATAAAACGCGGGAAGGCGATGCGATGCGTCGGAGTGGGGGAACAAGAGATTTCACGCGAACGAAATCACGAGCAGAAGCTAGTAAATAAATAAATAATAATAGTAGGTAGGTAGGTACCCAAATGAACGTTCCATGTTTCGTATTAATTCTCGAGCGATCCCACAATACCCTCCGCGTGCTATCTGAATCTCAGTGTTATCTCGGGACAGTTAGACCGCCTCCGTAACGGGTTATCTCTTGAACAATGGCAATTCGTTCTTGTTGCATTTAAATCTTACTTTATAAACGTTCGAGGGCCGATACAAAGGCTATTTTAAGAATCAGGCCTTGGAACCAGCGGGTTTCGTTATTTCGTAGCAATTTAGGCTTTAAATTTCCTCTAAATATACTCATGGTAGGTGTTATTCTGTCAATAATGCTATAACGAGTCTATTATTTTATTGAGTGCAATTCAGCATTCCAGATTGTCTATGAAAATTATTACATTATCATAAACTGAATGAATGGGCTTTAGTAAAATTTAACAACTATTATAATGTTGTGTAATAATTATTTTATAACAAAAACAAGCACTTTGTCCGTGATTTCTTCCGCGTGTATATCGTACTTAACTCTTAAAATTCCCCCTTTTCACCCCCTTAAAGGTTGAATTTCCAAAAAATCTCTTCTTAGTGCTCCCCTACATTATAAAAGGACGTCGTGTTCACATTCCAAGTCAATACTTTCGGCTATAGTTATAGCCGACCCTAACATAAATGTATGTAGTTAGGAAAGGGTTAGGCAGATCATGATGACTCTCGGCTGTGCGTGGGTTATTATTATGTCAGTCAGTTTCTCCTTTTATATTACACATTTTCACTTTGCTCTAAGGCTCATATCTTATAGCCTGTTTAACATAGGTTGTATGGGTATTTATATCTTAAACAGGGTACCATTACCTAACCACTTTCCATTAGTTTTATTTTCGGCCAAATTTGTATGCGGAGGTATCTTGTAACTCAGATTCGCACTGCTGATTTCGGGGCCCCAACTCTTAAGTACCAGCGACAAATCCCCCAACCATTCTCTGTTAAAATTTCGATAAAATTTGTTCCCAGTACAAATAAAATGTTATTTTCTAACGGAGCACATTCTCGCCTCTGTTACCGATCAGTTTTATAGTTTGTAACGTCTAGACGCACTTAGCTTTATTTTTTATGACCTATAATAAAAACGTAGAACTAGTTAATCAATCAATGCTGTGTATTTACTTCTTTTTGAAGCGACTACATTACACATTTTATTGAAATACACTAAAAATGTTATTAAAAAGTTTAGGGCAAACGGCAAAGGTGGTTGAACCGAATGAGATATTATACACAATAAAGAAAATAGTTTCCCTCTTAAAACTAAAATACCTTTCTAGATGTTTATATTGTTGTTATGTTTTCAAAGAGCAACCATCATTATTTGGTATTTTTAAGTAGCAGTTATCTCATTGTTTTGTTAACTTAGGGCTGATTTTTCAATTGACAAACCATTTTTATTCGTGGAATAAAACTGACGTCTGACAGATTTTGTATGGAAGAACTGTCAAAAATTCAAAATCATTCCTCGTATAAAATTATCTGGCGTTGGAAAAATCAGCCGTTAGTCGGCGGTGTAATACTAACATAATTATGTATGTAACTATGTATGTAACTATTATTATGGATGTACTAACACTAGTGCTTATGTTGTGTATGTACGTACTAACAAATTGGATTTTATGATCTGAAAAAAAAATGATGATGATTAAAAAAATAATAAAGTTGAAACATTATTCATAGGAATTTCGGCAACAATTCCAATCAATATTGCGAAAAAAAGCCTAAAATCGAATGTAATTTTTATTTAAATTTTAATTCATCGACCTTGACTAAACACTTTAAAGCATACTGCCAATCGATTCTGTAAAAATCTCACAGGAGAATTGAGCTTGGAGTGCTGTCAATAGTGTCAATCCCTAGAATTAGTTGGAATGACAGCTCACTCCACGCTCAATTCACCTAAATTTTCACGGTGAGATGGTTACAGAATCGCAATGCTGGTTTTTCGAATAAAAAAATAGCATGATTTGGAAAAGCGAGTTATGGTTATTATTATTTCCCGCGTAATCTTACCACGTGCAAACCACGTACGTTTGTCAAGCGTGGTATCTGACAGATCAAACCACGCCAACTTCGCGTTTTTTCGCGCGGTTTCATTCATTGTGTCCTAGAGAACACGTTATTTGCCGATTTCGTGATCCTACTAAGGAATTGACATGGTTTCGAAGTGATCATAGTGAATTAGAGCCCTGAGGCAATAGACAAAAACAAATCGTGTAGACGCACAATCGTTTGTCCTAGAATGTAGTTATGTATCGCCATAGGAACGCACATAATGGAGTCTGCATGCAACTTAAACGTTTAATGTACATAAAATTAAGATATCCTTTGTTTATTGCTCAAATAAGGCATACAATAACTTCAGCTTTACTTAGCTTCAAATATGCACCTATCACAATATCTTAGGCCTAAGAGTTAACTTATAGTACATTCGTTTAACTTAATGTGTCTTCAAAAGGTTGTTTATGAATGCATTAAAATAATTTATGATTATTACTCTAGTAGCTCCGAGCGATGCCATTATTCTGAATTCAAAGTATGTTTTTATAATTAAATTATTTGTGTTTATAATTATTTGTTTATATAATTAAATTATTTGTGTTTACTTATAATTATTTGTTTTTATATTTAAATTATTTGTGTTTAGAAATAATAAATAATAGCTTTTTATAATTATCTTTGACGTTTAATTTATTGTTTGCTTTTCAGGAAAGATATGTTAAAATTAATTAAATGATAGAGTACTTCCAGTATTCATTATTATTGGTAGTAGGGTATTTATTTATTTTACAGTTTATGTACACAAAACAAAATAAATAAATTTCAATACAATACATTTTATATCATGAGTAATTTTTACATAAAAATCTCCATTTTTACATCGTACATTTATCTGAAAATTTATTTTAAAATTATTATTATTATTTAGAAGATGATATCATTATAAACATCGTTTTAGCCACCAAAAAAAAAAACATACAAACGATCAATATTTCAAAAATAAAGCGTTAATTTTGACAGTTATTAGCTGTCAAATAGCAGTTAACATCTAAGATTAAGTTACTTTGCCTAAGTGATTTATTCATAAATGTGTACAGCATTATCATATTGATCTAGAATATTTCCATATTGAGGTGGGAACTGGGCAAATCGATTAATGGTGACATGTATCCCGATTTAGCAGATATGTAGATTGTTGTAAGGACTTGCAATTTATTTTATCTGTGAATATCCAATAAGTAAGTGACATGCTACTAACTTGAAGTGCTTAATAGTTACAAAACGGGCCAATTGCGAGTCAGACTCAAACACGAAGCGTTCCTTACCTACCTTAGAAGGTAAAAAACGCCGAAAAAAACACGTTTCTTGTCCCTTTAATTTTTATCTTTATTTTATTTTCATCTTTTATTCATAAGATAAGATTTACATTATTATATAAGCTAACATTTAAAATAATAATATGTACATGTGAAAATATAAGCGAAAGAATCATAGGGCATCAAAAAAAACCTCAAACGGCTCAAAGATATAACTCCCAATCAGGTTGGAATATTTTCGCCGTTTGAGGTTTTCTGCACCAGCAGCAGCCGCTCCATTTTCATTATGTGTTGTTATAGCGGTAATAGAAATACACACTCTGTGAAAATTTCAAGTGTCTACCTATTACCTGCTGGCAGACAGACGGACGGACAGCGGAGGCTTAATAACCCTAAAAATGATGAATTTTCTAGCTTCTCCATATGCAGATCCAATGTTGTTTAGGCTACTCTGGTTTCCAATTCAATTTCAATTTAGGGAGGTACCACATTTGGAAGACATGGACCACAAACCATGCAGAACAATAATACATATATATCATCATGCCGATATGTTTACTACATAGTGTGCATGGACTAGTACTATGTAATCATTATTATGTATACCTATGCACCCACTAGTTTACACACAAACCAAAAAGGTTCACGTTCAAACTCTAACACACGTCAAAACACTGTTACTTTAGAACGTCAAACCTGTCAAAAGTTCCTTCGAACATAAATTGTGGCTACTGACGTTTCAAAACTTCAGATCTGTCAAAGTGCACGTCACTTCATGTCATGTCACATACGCACTTAGAGTAACCAGTATACTTTGATAGATCATAGCAACACTGATTCCATTGGCCCTCTTAAATAACTTGTGAAACTCTGTATCTTTGAACGTTCAGTGTAGTTTCATATTTCCACTCAGACTATGTTAGCCTGGGTAGCCTCTTAAATGGTTCAAAACTCGGCGATATCTGACAGGAGAGAGTAACCTTCATACCCAAACTGTCAAAAACATGGCCTGACCTGTTGTTCTCTATACCGTATTATTATATACTACCACGGGCGGCACCAATCTATACAACATATTATTATAGATTGGTGCCGCCCGAGCTAGTGACCATTAGCTGTGAGACTGTGACCCGAGGCCCTAGTCATGTTTATGGCTTTTTTCTGTGTTAGCGTAGCACGTTTTAATGTGTATCCATCGCAATAAACGTAAAGCCAGTAAGGTGACCTGCAGGCTCACGGCCCCTCTTTCTAAGGACCAGACCGTGGATATAAACACTAGAAAGAAGAGAGCAGTGGTGGCCCAATGGGAACGGCCCCAACTTACGAGTTATAGTACGTGGGTTCGAACCCAGTCAGGTGCTTTACTGCACTGCTCTCAAAACGGTGAAGGAAAACATCGTGAGGAAACCGGCATGTCCTAGAACCAAAACTTCTAGGACATGTGACATCTGCCAACGCGCACAGGGCCAGCGTAGTAGATTATAGCCCATACCCTCTCGAAAAGAGAAGGCCTGTGTCCCATCAGTGGGAACATTAAGGGCTGATTATGTGCTAAGACTTTTTCAGCAATGTATCCAGAAATTGTCTTTTTTAACGGAACCTCGCAACACATATTACTACCTATTTCTATAATAAATATTAAATTAACACCTCTGTCTGCCCTTTTGTAAACACATCGATATCCTGTTGGCTCCAATACCAAGCCCCTAAATGGATTCTTAAAGTTCACGCAGAATGAAATCGGTAGCAATTACTACAGCACCGCCTTCGGGCAAACCAGGTGGTTCAATTTAAAATAGCCGTTAATAAAATTAGCTTTAAATTGGAATAAATTGAATACTTGGGCCGACACGCTTTACATTCCAAATTGTTAGAATGTTCTTTGATGGTAGGACAGTCTGTGAATTTTGATGAAATACTTGAGGACAATAATTTAAATAGCGTTTAATGAAATATTTAAATAATAAATATTTTAACTGTGTTGTTCTTTGGCATATTTCTGACGTCAAAATATGATCCTTTCGAAACGTCTAGGGAGAAATAAAATTGCTTAGCAGTGTTCACAAAATATAAACCTAGGTACAGTCTGTATACAATGGGTGTCTGAAGATGGACGGCGCCGCCGAGACCGGCCCAGAAAGAGATGACATGATGACCTGGATGCGTACCGTGAGCATAGAATAAATAGTACAAGTCCGCGAGGGCTGGATTTGGAGGAGTAAAGGAGGATTTGGGGGAAGCCTTTTCCCAGAACTAGGACAGTATACACTAACAAAAAATTTGGTCCAGTCACAAAAAGAGAGAGAAATTTAATTTCATAAACGATATCGACATTGTAATTATAATTTAATTTAAATTTTGACATTATTTGACAAAACACACATTTTGAAATTGTGATTTCTTACTTTTTTTTTGGTAGTATTGTTTGTCTAGTGCGACTAATTTGATACGCCATAAATGGCAAAACATGTAGCTACCTCATATTAAGATCTGTAAACCGTACTCAAGTTTTACAAAATAAAATAAATAAAAATAAATAAAAATATCTTGTAAATTCTTTGTTTTCAATTAATTAAAATAAATTTTATTCGAAAACATCCATCGGGATCTTACTAAACTTCAACTATATCCGATGACCCTAGTAAGTTATCTCCTTTGATGACCGTACATACTTTCAAACACGTGTTGGACACAGGACCAAGAGAGACAGTGTACAGTTACTCGCCGATAACAACTGATGTATAATTTGCATCAGTTTGACTATATATACATCATAGCAGGGACCACCCCCAAAGCGACGCGAATTACCGACAAGTTCCGGCTCAGGTAACGGTACAGCATTCAATATGTCTGCTGCGATCTCGAGATTAATGTCATTGCTCATTGGGACTGTAGGAATCACCTGATATCTGTGGGTGTAGAAGGTGGTTAAGAGATTTTGTCAAGAGAATAAGCACAGTAATACTGTCTGAACATAGCAAGCACACAGTATGGCACAAGCCTCGCTAAGGCATCAAGGTTGATTGTGAAAATTTGACTGTTTCAGGTTGCTTGACCTGCCGGTGTCTGTACCTAAAGCAGTGTACTTCTATCGGGTAATCACCTGATTGAAGGACACTGCTTTAGGTAAAGATACTGCTTGCTTTGCTACTTAGGCTCAATGTACACTGCCGCAGAACGGAGTGGAAGCGATTTCTTTTTGTACAAAGCATAATGAACTTTATGTCAAAACGTAACGCACAACTTAGATACACAGATACGCACAGGTCACGCATCTTCTGGAGAATTATCGCGCATTCTCGGGAATTCTGGCAGTAATAAGCTCGTATCTAGTTTGTACGTTAGACAATTGACATAAAGTTCATTTTGCTATGTATAATATCGCTACGAAAACTCTTTTCCACTCCGTTCCGCGGCAGTGTAAATTGAGCCTTACTGTCTTATCATTGTCGTCGTGAAAAATTGCTATGATCGCTAAGACTAGCAAATAGATTGGAAATTGCAGCTTATTGTAATCATAATAAGAAATGTTTTCTTCAAATCTTTATTGTGTATCCTGACTGGATATTGTAATATTTCCTGGCTGGAGGAACAATAGCAAAAACCGGTCAAGCGCGAGTCGGACTCGCGCACCGAGGGTTCCGCACAACTTTGCAGGTATGTAACTACGGTTTTCGGATTTTTTCTTTACTTGTGCTATATATGACATTACTTCTTGCCAAATTTCATGATTCTAGGTCAACGGGAAGTAACCCTTTAGGTTCTGATTCCCTTACGAGTGTTAATAATAGGTAATAGGTAGAACGGGCTGGTGTCCGCAACTCCACGACAATGCGCGTATTTTGCGTACGGGTGGGAAAATCGATTATTCGATCCACCCCAGCTCCTCAAGGAAGGCCAGCAACGCCTTGATGTTACTGACCGTCTCACGTAGGGTACCTGGGTTACCGAAGTACTTTGCCCTGTACGTAGCAACCACCGGGCAGTTTAGCAGCAGATGCGCCGCTGTCTCGTCATCCTCCATGCAGGCCCTGCACAGCGGACTGTCTGTTACTCCTATGACATAGAAGTGTTTGTTAAATGACCCGTGGCCAGTTAAAGCTGCAGTAACTGTACGCAGCTTTAGTTTATTTAGACGGAGAACCTGTTTCGTGAGGCGGCCATCACTTGTTCAAGTGCTTCCTTGGCCTGCCTGCATTCGCCTAGCTCCGTCCAAAGTTTGTCATGTTGGTCTCCGGTGCGTTTCCTTACCAGAGTACGTATGTATCCAAAGGGGAGTGGCGCGATGGGCTCAGGTCCCACTGGTGCCATGCTCGACCCCCTTCTGGCAAGTTCATAGGCTGCATCGTTACCTAGCGAACCGCTGTGTCCGTTGATCCATTGAATGGTTATGTTATTGAGGCTACCCACCTGGCTGAGGCGCTGATGGCACTCGTATATTAGCCCAGAATCTGCTGTATAGCTGTTCAGCGCTTGGAGAACAGCAATGCTGTCTGAGAGTATGCGGATGGAGTGTTCCTTTACTTCCCTGGCCGTAATGGCTGAAGCAGCCAGGGAAATGCCCATGCATTCGGCCTGGAACACTGTGTTGTGGACCCCCAATGGTGTGGCTATGTGTATGTTGAAGTCCTCCGAGAAGATTCCTTACGAGTGTTAAAATATGCGGCATAAACGGAGCATAAACGCCCGTATCTTTTGAATGCGTAGATTTAAAAGTTTGATTTTTTTCACTGCTTCAAGGGATTGCAGCGTTAAGTGTTTGATATTAATTTCCACTTGTTAACTCCGCGTGTTCCTGAGGAAAAGGGTCTTGTTAGGCGGACAACGAAGTGATCTTATAAGGGTTCCGTTTTTCCTTTTGAGGTACGGAACCCTAAAAAACATCAGCAATCCACTTCAAGCACCTACTCACCATAGATTCCATAGTGCCTATTGCTTCGGGTATTTCCACTTCAGCCCAGATAACGGCATTACAACGAATATGTTGGTCGCGACTCGCGGTTAATCTCGCCCAAAGGTCAATTATACGATGTGCGGTTATATGCGTCATCTTCGGAGAACCACTTAGGTATCTGGTCCTCCGGTCTTACGATACCAATACCTCGTATTGTGGATTTGTAACAAGCCTTTCACTTATAGTGTTACCGGTTTAAAAAATATCTTTCTCTCGGGTAGGGTCGGGTACAGACGCTTTAGGATTAAGGTTGATTAGGAAAATTTTACAGTTTCGGGTAGCTTGATGTGTGGCGTCTGTACATATTATTCACATAAAAATAGTTAAGTAACCATTGACAATGGAATCTGGAAAAGCCTCACACCATAATGTTGACACAACAAGATGTAGATGTTGTTGTTGAGGTTGATGTAACTGTTGGAATTTATAGAGGAGGTCAAGAAAAAAATACAGCTACTGACTTGGAAATAGCCACTTACGAATTTATTTACCGGCAAGCCTCTAATAGATTTAATAGAAATTAAATCTATTAGAGGCTTGCCGGTTCCTAAGAGAGCCACGAACAGTAGATAAACAATAAAACAAGAGATTAATAAATTGTGAAAGGTTAATATAAATATTATAATGAAAACTTGGTTAAATGAATATTCTTTTAATTTATTTTTGTAAGATTGGATAATGATTTCATATCTCATACTAATGAACAAAACCGCTTAAATCTTAGGTACCTGTGATGCACAAACTTGAGGCATTTTCCTGTAGGTGTAACTCTTAGTTAAGGGTCAAGTACTGTAGGCTCATTTACCTACGCCATGCTGTTTCAAATCGTATGAATCACTTTTCGCAGAAACACTTGTCTGGTCCTCAGTGGTCCTTCAATCTCTTAATGGTCCTCTGATACCGCACCTTTCTCTGAATCACATGTATTCTGAAACTATGTGTCACAAATTGCAACTGTTGTGCAATTATTATTATATTATTAATTCTATTTTTTTCACTACGTGTACAAAACAAAACTTGTAGTTTTCCAAAAACTAACTACATACAGAACATCGCATCTGTAATCCCCGAAATGTTAGACAGAGGTGCACCTATAGTACAACCACATTTCAACCAGTCACAGATCCAGACGCCTAGCTGCTAGAGAATTTCGTAAGATGAAAACCCATTAACACTTTACCCGACCCGAAGTGAACCCAGAACCGCATGCTCAGCAGTAGTGCTTGATGCCACTAGACCAACGAAGCAGGCCAAAAGATGTTTTCTCAAAAATGGTAGTTGCCCATTTATTTCGAAAAAGAATGTGAAATATCAGTAAGAAACAGCCAACCCACACTTCCTCTTTATTACATTACCGTAGACGAATCTAAATGATATAAACCCGTTCCCTCATTAATCTTTATCACAGCAACATGATTGTGGTTTAAGAAACCAGTCGGTGGAGCGACTAGCGCCACTCTGCGCCGCCATTCATCTCCATCGCTCGTTAACGAGCCACAAAAACCGATGCAGCGGATACAGTTCATCGTAGTTACTGGAATACATCAACTGTACTACAAATTGGATGTAGCGTAAAGGTACGGATGCAGTAAGAAACAGCTCCTGTTATTTGTATGAGAAAACACGATGTTCTTCCTTTAGTTTACATAGAAGAACGGACATATCCCGTGGCTAAATTGGAATTGAGCTCCTGCTAAAAAGCTAGAAGACCAAAAATCTATAAGATACGATTAGTTTCCAGCAACGAAAAATCTTTTACATTCGAGTAGTGTCTGCATTTTGTTATGTAAATAACAACAACAAATCAAAATTCAAATTCATTTATTTCAGGTACCACATAACCCATATTAGAAAACGATTACAAATTCATAAATTCAAAACATCACACATCAATAAATACACACGAATAAATACCATATATAATAATAATACAAGTCTATTCACAGAAAAAAAAAATGTACATTATTTTACAAATTAAGTGCTTAGTCTACAGTTACTGTACACAAAAGTTTTAGCATTTGGGGCCGAACTAGGCATGGCCTGTATTTCAGCCCTCAACGCCGATCCCCCTGAGTTACAAATAAGTGAAAATATAAATACAACATCAACACATAAATTAGATAAAACAAATTAAAAAAGAAACAAATTAAAATTGCTATTCAATCATTATCAATTATACACTACCTACATACATTAGTCTCTTACGAGCGACACTATATGTAACTTGTCTGTCACAGCAGTGTCGCACATATGGAGGAGGGGAAGTCTGCAGACATTAAAACAAAACTAAAAAAAATAATAAATTAGTCAATATTTAAGTCGATGAGGGTATTCTCTCTACTACCGAGATTTTAGCAAGAGTTTTGGTTCTTTTGTTTTGTTTTCTTTTATTGTTATTTTTATTTTTTTTGCGTGCGTGAATGCTGTTTTTTTCTTCTCTTTTGTTGTGAATGCTGTGCACGTCTGTAATTGACGTAAATACTAGTCCATGTCTCTGTTATTTGTAAACGTTTGTGTAGTTGGTGTGCCTTAATAAAAAATTAATAAGGACAATCCAACCACACAAGAGTATTCTACTGCCTATCCTCAAATTGGATCATTCCTATATTACATTACGAGTACATTAGGAGATGTAGTGGCCCAGTGGTAATGGCCACGACTCAGGTGTTTGAACACAGACCTTTCCTTTGTGTAAATCTTTTCATTACTACTGCTCTCAAAACGAAGAAGAAAATATCATTATTCTCTTGCCCTTATCCCAATTTATTCAGAGTCGTCATCTCGGTAGTCACCCCCTTTCTAACCATACCATCACTCACACAGTCCATGCATCGAAGAAAAACATCGTGAGGAAACCGGCATGTCCTAGAACGAAAATTCGAAGAAATGTGACATCTGCCAACCCGCACTGGGTCCGCGTGGTGAATTACGGCGTACTCACTCTTACCGAGAGGAGGCCTGTGTCCCAGCAGTGGGAACATTATAGGCTGATTATATTATAATAGATTTGTTCATCCCAAGAAGCTACAAAATTATTGAACTCGTGCACACAGATTTGGTCCTTTCACTCACAAAAAACGCCTGCCCAAGTGAAACATAAGCATAGTATAATGAATCATTCACAAGCCTTATAAAATTCCATACCATCGACAGATCTCTATCTGGAACACTACCCCCCGTACCGTTGACATTTCCTCGCTCATAATTGGCAGTTTCCATAGCGCCATAAAAAGGTTGGAGCTAAACAATCACGCGGCAAAAGATAGATCTATCAGTAACAGCATCAGCTCCAACGGCCTGGAGAAAAAACAGGGCAAAAAATGAACAAGGAATTATGTCAAGAATAGGTAGTGTGTGCAAGAGAGTTCCGTACATTTTAAAAGAAAAAAATACATGTAACATATGTTTCAAAACAGTGCGTTTGTTAATCTATGTATTATTTCTGTCACTGTCGTCCAGCTGTCATATTATAAGTGCAAGATAGAGACGGGAGCATAGCTAAGCTAAAGCACGTGCTAAGTTGGGCACGCCACAATTGCGGCGATAAGTCCCCTCTTTGAGGAGTGGCTAGAGAGGCGCCTCACCTTCCGCCTGTCACAGGTCCTCACCGGACACGGTTGTTTCGGGAGGTTCCTGTTCAGGATAAAGCGGGAGGAAACGCCAGGGTGTCACCACTGTGTGGATCGCCCGGAGGACTCGGTGGAGCATACGGTGGAGGTCTGCCCGGCTTGGGCGGAGCACCGCCGTGTCCTCGTGGCGGCGATCGGCGGCGGCGATCTCTCGCGTCCGGCCCTGGTCCAGGCCATGGTGCGGAGCGAGAGTGCATGGGAGGCCGTCACCTCCTTCTGCGAAGCGTTAATGCTCGCGAAGGAGGAGGCGAAGCGCGTGAGGGAGCCCCCCTAGTCGCCGCAGGACTCATAGAAAAAATGCAACATGTTCTAAACTCTAAAGGGGACACGGTTTTGATTGTCAGTTTTGCCAACTTGAATCTAACATACAAATCTCAGGCGTCCAGTAATACATATTTTTAGTATCGAAACATCCTTACACCACTTAATCCTAAAATAACACTCACAAAACGGACCTCAAGAAAATACTTACCGGACCCTGAAGCCGGGCCCCGCCCGCGGCAACCCGACGTACACATATTTTTGTACCAAGGTTACCTTTTCGTGAGCCGACGTCTACACACACATATAAAACTTAGTATATGTAGTAAAATACAGTGCCTTGCAGCGACTGTAGGTAAGTATGTCTTTCTGTCCAAGCTCAGCTTGAAAACCACTAAACTGAATTTGTTATAGTTTCCACAGTAGGATGGATCATAGATATAAATTCTCTATCATGTTGTCCCTACTTTGTTTTGTCTCTGCATCGTCCTTAGACTGGTGGAAAATGCCTAAGGCGTTAAATCTGCCTTTGTAAGGTATTTTTTTTACTTGTACTCTTAAAGTTTTAATAAAAAAATTGATCTGCTGCTTAATTTTATTAAGATTTTTAACACTAGAAATCTAACAGTGTGATTCTTTAGCCAGACAGGCTACATGTACAGCCCGCTCAATCTTTTCCACCATCAATTCTTTGACCAAAACTGGGACTGCTCACTAGTATGTGTTGTGTATCAAAGCCAAACTACATTGGGTCACTCAACACAAAATTTTCTGAACTTTAAAGGCTACAAACTTGCAATTTGCCTGATATTTTTATTATATCTCTAATTTATTTGACATAAAAATAACGTAGAAATAACGAAAGTATTTTACAATAAGCAACCCCCAACGGGTTAAAAGCTTAATGCAAGTCGCAGGGAACAGCTAGTGTTACATACATACAGTACGCACTGTCTGTCTGGTCGTCTGTGCAGTTCATAATATCAGCTCAGTACTTTACGAGCGACCAATCATATTTCACAACACACAAGCACCGTGTTTACTGCCCGGCCTGTTTATACACTTCGGGGAATTTAACCAATTTATACGATTTTAAGGGGACGTAATTTTGTATTATTTATTGAAAGGCACATACATATAAATCGTTTTAAGTAGTTTTATGTGGGTCGTTTCGCCTCGGGGAACGTCTGGGAACCTTTGACTAGTGAATTTCAATAGTCTGAGCTGGGGCTAGTGGTATTTTTTTTATTTATTTCAGGCGACGCAGGCCCATAGATAAATACCTTAACCTAAACATACATATTGTTATTATAAAACTTCACTTCATTAGCTTGTTGTTGAGCTGTTCTGTGGTACTTGTCCGCGGACTTACGAGTTTGTAGGTTCGAAACTTTGCTTTGTGTAAATTATTTCATAACCGCTGCTCTCAAAACGGTGAAGAAAACATCGTGAGGAAACCGGCATATCCTAGAACCAAAAATCGAAGACATGTGACATCCACCACCCGCACTGGGCCCACGTGGTGGATTATGGCCCAGTCCTTCTGACAGAGTAGGCCTGTGTCCCGTTATTATTACGTTATAATTACTGGTTTCACCAGTTATGTTTAACACGTTCCCTGTCCCAGTACAAAGTTATAAAATATATTCGTACGTCCACGTCGGCTCTTTTAAATTTTCGGTAGCCTTATTATCTAACCATACGTCCATGAGAATATTTTTCCTCTTATTCATACGTCCAGTCAAATAGAAAACATCAAATTTACTTTTGGATTATGAGTCCAACTAGAGTGGCATATGAGTTTGGTACAAATGTGACTCCTTTGGAGTCATTGGACAGTGTACGTGTTAAAATCAAAATCTAAAGTCATTTATTCAAATTAGGCTGAGAATCAGCACTTTTTGAACGTCAAAATTACAAAAGACAGTCCCCCAAAAACGCCCGCCCTTCACCACTTCCTAGTGCTATCGCTGGGAAGAAGAAGTGGCGCAACAAACTCCCCAGCAGCACAGCTGTCTGTTCAATTTAAAAAAATACTTGATTGTATACAATACTAGGTACGGTTCGGTAATTAACATTACAAAGCCAGAACATAAAATTTTATTATTTGCCATAATATGTCAGCTAGCCACGCCAATATACCAACAAATATAATAAAAACTATACGTACTCAAGCTAAAAAATAATTAATTAAAATGTAAATAAAAAAACTTACTACCCAAATAAAAGCCTCCAGGCATAAAGGGCGTGACAGTTTACATATGAATCCCATATTAAGTCCCATGTAACAGGGGGTGAGCCTACCTTCAGCCGGGCACGAATACAGACCCGGGGCTGCTACTGAGAAATTCATAATGGAAAACCCAATAGCAGTTTGCCGGACCTGGGAATCGAACCCAGGACCTCATGCTCAGCATTTACGACGACTAGACCGACGAGGCAGTTAAATTTTACGTGGCAGGAAAATACGATGACTTCGTTGATAAAAATAAAAGGTAAAAACTTTCATAAACCAAATAAAGCACCCGTACGAACAACGTTTATTGACGTAATATTTATTTTTACTCGCATCGTAATCTAAAGATATTTTTATTCATGGCCACCAATCTTTTTATTGGCACGATAAATAAAGTCTGTGGCATTCGGAGCATGAGAGAAACGTGACATTTTAAGTATTATTTGTACACCGGTATCGCCCTGATCTAAATGCTGGGTCATTGTTTGCAACTTTCTTTTATTTGTACAATTTTTATGTCAATATTCATAACTGTTTTTGGTCTAGTTTTATTGGGTTTTACAGCTAAGAAATTCAGTTACAATTGGTATTTGCGATCTTCTTGCGTGGGTTCCGGCATGTCCTAGAACCAAAAATTCGAAGATGTGACACCTACCAACCCGCACTGGGTCCGCGGGGTGGATTACGGCCAGCTCCTGAGAGGAGGCCTGTGTCCCAGCAGTGGGAACATTATAGGCTAATTATGTATGTGTTATTTTGCGTGGCTTCATCTTTCTGACAAGTTCAAAAGCTATCTCGCTAGTTACTCTGGCTTATTGGTCAATTCACACGAATTTCCTCGCCCGAAACGAGCACAATTTCAAACAATTATTTTTTTGTAGGCGACTCGCACGTAGTTCATTTATTTGTGGGCGAATCGACTATTTCTGAAATACATACTAATCAAGCGATGGGCTTTAGGATATTTTTGCAATAAAGTTCAGAAAAAGTACACGTTTAAAAATATTTTACTCTTATCACTTCTGTAGTTTATAAACACAATACTTACCTAATGTGAGTATTCCAGGTTTACACACCCCACTTACGCCTCTATCTCGGCAATAAATAAATGTTGTCTTTGTTTTAATTAAAACATTGATCATTCACCGCAAAGTTACAACTTTTTGTCTCGACATCAACGCGTCACTGTTGATGCGTTGATGTCTTTTGAACGTGGTAGGGAAAAAAAATGTTTATTACAAAACGGGCTTCTGTCAGCGACTTCATTCGCATGATGGTTCTCATTTTAACATAAAACATAGTCTATTACACTTAGGGATAATGTAGCTTCCTATTAATTAAAGATTTTTCATAATCGGATCAGTAGTTCTGAAGATTGCCGCCAACATAATGTACAAACTCACACATTTTACCTCTTTGTAATACATCATCGATACTAAATGGAATCATTTCGTTGCGTACCTTATTATAAATTAGGTATTATTAAGTTGTGAAAGCTTCATCTTTTTGTTACAGTATTATCTTAATAGCTTTTATAAATAGGAACTGAATGTAGTAATTATACTTATATGTTGTCTTACTTATCATCTAATTATATTTACTTTAAAGTTTTACAAAATAATTTATTTTATTAAATGAGCAAAAAAGCATTAATTGGAAATACGTTTTGTATTATTTACTTACTTAATTCAATTCCAATTAACATTCCACTCTATAATATGTTGAGCTCTAATCTTTGTTTATGATAACCTGTTTTACTGTCTAATCATTTTATTTTCTTAAGTATTTAGATACTAGCTTCGTTTTTGCTAAGCGCTTTTTTGTGACTTTTTTTTCTTTTTTCTCGGCTCCTTAGGGTTTTAGCGCGACGTTAAATAGCGTAGAGCCTTCTTCGAGAATTGGGCTATTA
The DNA here is from genome assembly GCA_949629185.1 of Apamea crenata. Lineage (NCBI taxonomy): Eukaryota > Metazoa > Arthropoda > Insecta > Lepidoptera > Noctuidae > Apamea > Apamea crenata. The sequence continues at coordinate 19,438,924 of OX451353.1, forward strand.
AACGCAAAAAGAATATAAATATAGACATAGATTTACGTAATTATTTCTAGAACGATCCTTGCGAATTTTGCAAGTTTAGTTTTCTTAATCGTGCTTTCACCAAAATATTAGTTTTATGCGACACATTTTTTAAATAACGTCAGCCTTCCAAGCAAGAGTGAACAGGCGTTTTCTGGGCTTGCTCGTTCTACTGTGGACTTCATCCATCACTTTCCACCAGGCGAAATCGATGTCAAAAGAACGGCAATTTCGTAATTTAAAAAAAACGAATAAATTTAAAAAAAATCCAAGTCACGTCAATATATAATTAGTGATTAATTAAAAGACCCTCTGCTTGCCTTCCCTTATAAACCCATAAATAAACGTCCAGTGCGCTGTAAACAACAGCTGTTCAGTTTTATTAATCTAGATAAAGAGTTCTTGAGTAACGTACGACTTAATAAAACAATAAAGTTAATTACAATGTGAATGTAATGAGACTGCTCTGTTATTTATTTGTTATATTTCAAGTCTAGGAGTATTTTATACACAAAAGTATAGCAAAATCAGCCTATAATGTTCCCACTGCTGGGACACAAGCCTCCTCTCTGTGAGAGGGAGTGGGCCGTAATCCACCACGCGGGCCCAGGTTGGTAGGTGTCACATCTTCGAATTTTTGGTTCTAGGATATGCCGGTTTCCTCACGATATTTCCTTCGCCGTTTTGAGAGCAGTGGTGATGAAATGATTTACACAAAGTAAAGCTCCTGTCAGGGTTCGATCGACCTACAAAAAGCCTGGGCTGTTACCACTGGGCCACCACTGCTCACAAAAATTCTACAATCAAACATGAGAATTTACTACCTAAACTTAATTGTAAGTCCGACCCACCCTGAACAACCCAATACTCTGGTTATTATTTAAGACCACAGCATGAGCTAATCTCATAGTTTGTAGAGATACGAGATCAGAAGATATGGTATCTATCTCTTGGCAGTGTTTACATGAAATCTAACGAATGAAAGTGCCCAGCACAGTCCAGTCCCACTGAGCCACAGAAAAAAAGTCTACTCTAAAAACACGCTTACTGCAAACGCAAGAGCACCTGTGTGGACAGACACACAGACAATCAGGTCCAAAACAAATATTGGTGGACGTGACAAACATTTGTCTTGGTGTGGGAATCGAACTAGCGATCCTGAGGATAGAATGTAAACACTTAGCCATCGCGCCATTTGGGCTGTCAAATATTGGGCATACATTTCGAAAGGATGCCTTGCATTTCATTGCTACCCTGTATAGATCTCTACCAGGAAATGCCGATGTCAGACAGAGAAAACTATTCTATTGTTGCTAGGGCTGTAAATTATGGCAAGAAAAGGTTTTGATAAATAACTTTTGTGGAAATATACCCCACCCTTCATTTAACTTTTAAAACTCAAACATAGTTCTTTCTATGCACGTTTACTTCAAATTAGTCCTACAAGGTAACTTACCTTACAAACTTATAAAAAAGTCGTACCCCATTTAGTGTTCGTAATTGGTAAAATAATACATGTCAAATACTGACATAAAAGTGGAAAACATAGCAAAGTTAGCGAGGTCTCGGTACGCTTTCAAAGTAAAGCAAGATTAATGTTCCCGACTGCGCCGCTACTAACAATCCTACTCACTTTACTACAGTTTTAGTATTAATATTTATTATATTACGTACGTTTTGCTAAACCAATGATTTGTTGCCAGTAATAGCTCGTTTTTCACATTTTTAGCGCAGCTTTTTACGTCCACTTTTTATGTTTTAAATTGAAAATGCTTCTTATGAGGTCACATGTAGGTATCCATTGCTTACTAATGCTCTCAAATATGTATTACTGACGATTATAATGTAATCTATTACAGATATTAAGACAAAAGTTACAGCTTAATATAATGAGCCCTATTTCATACTACAATAGGGTTGCCCCGCTACTGTTCATGTCACCACATTACCATGATTTTTTCCTGCTGAAAATGCTGGTGTATGGAGAAAAACTTGATGGGCAATACCCAAAATACGTACTCTTTCGAACTAGCCCAGCAGTCTTACAATTTCATAGGTCTCCTTCTTCTTTTTGTCGCTGCCACGACTATGTTTTAAATCTTGTTTTCCCAAAATGTTGCCACTTCCAGATTTCATCTAAGCTCAAATTAATAATAAGATATTCCTATGCCCAGCAGTGGACTATGGCTCAGACCCGTCTGGGTCTGGGCTTCATCATCAGCCTTTTGAAGACTCAAAAACGCCTGGAACAGCAAAATTGGACAACAACTGACCGCTTTCAGTTCCCTTATCAATTCGAAGATAAAAATGTCTAGCAGAACATAAATTATATTTCCAAAGAACAGGGTTACCACCTACAGAGACAGTTGCTAACACGCCACATTTGTCATAGCACGTGCGTGTCGCGAGCGTGACCCTAGGCTCGTTACACACACGACTGGGCCCGAGCGATTTATGTTACCACTCACACTTTCACGCCGCCGCCATGTTGGGCCGTGTCGCCAAAAAAGACATATTGTCTAGAGATTTTGTCTACACACAAACCGTATATGTACTTGTATTCCCTCAACAGCAAAAACATGATGTGTGTAGAAAATCCACATTTCGTAATACTTAAGTCCAAAGTAATTGGGGCCATTAATACGTTACAAATCCTGACCAGGCTGCTACTGAAAATTTATTAACCCTTAGCTTAATATTTGTATGACCTACATGTATTTGTTCCGAGTCTGGGTGTTTTTCTATCTATAATATGTATGTATTTACAAAAAAAAAATGTATATAAGTAGTTTATCCGCCATCTTGTTACCATAACACAAGCATTAGGTTGCTTAGCTTGGGACAAATGGTGCTGTGTGAAATGTCCAGGGATTTATTTATTTATTTATTTATCACTTTTCTTGACCTGAGGAAGACACGTTCACCAGCAGTCGAGCTTTTAACCCCAGATCAACGTTGCATATTGTCTCAATGGTCACCAAACTTGTATTTTGTGTACATGGATGAAGTACAGTAGGCATGTGTAGATGCAGCGTTGCTGGTGAAATTACCTGACTGCTATTTGATATAACTGACAATGCGAAATATTTGTCTAAAAATGACTTAATTGTCACATTTTCACGACAGGCTGTTTAATAAAGCAGAAAACTATGAACAGAAACTTACAAATTCTCAAATTGTAGGATTGTCGCCTATCACCTGTTGCTTGTCAGTTATACAATAAGGTCTGGAAAGGTAGTGACATCAAATAGTCCATCCTCAAAACATCTATACGATGACACCCCAAAATAAGAGAACAAACAAGAGAGCATCAGGTTTTGAAGTGTATGCGGACTGTGCGGTCTTTTGAGTGAGAATTGTAGCCATTGTTACAGAATTGCACTATCCTTCTGTTTTTGCCTTCTACAGAATCCCTAAATTCATTTTTAAGAATCCATTATTTATTTAAGTTCGTTACAAGTCTTAATTCAACAGAAACTACATTTACATATCTGCTTTTATCAAATTCTATTTACTAACTCCTAACTGTTTAACTTAAAGCTCAGAACTTGCTCCTCAGTGTAATCCCTCTTCAAACACTCCCAGTTTGCGGCGTCTAATCTTATTACAAATACGAAGCCGAAGACTGAATATATTCCAACAAGAAACCGATCCAAGGAATCAATTCGAAGGAAAAATAAACAAGACCACAAAACGAGGCACACGGATAAAGTCCCTTCAATTAATCTGTAACATTTTATTTAAAAAAGCCGCCTCGGAGGACCACGGAATGGTATTACGGTACGAATTTCAATTTCAAATGGATGAACTTCTTCTTTAACGATGCTCTTTGTAAGAAACGCGATAAATACATATATCTTTTGGTACATAACCATATACATTTCCGGAAACTCTGTTGTGCAATGTTTTACGAGATCCCCATTGTGGTGGTTTTAAGTCCGCACTTAGTACTAGCACTAAACGTTAAAAGTGTTTCAAAGATGGTCCATTCCAACGTGCAGGAATTCTCTTTAACCCTAGCAAGTTCCCGCTCATTGTCAGCGCGTGCTTTGTTTAAACTAGTCGTGTGGTCGTTAGCAAGCGAATCACCAGACAATCAGACATCAGAAAAGTGAATCTCTCAAAAGCCGAATTCTTTTATATTATACCATAAATTTACTGATATAAAAACCAATTATGGTTTTATATATTTATAGCGAAGTCACGCGCTCCTACTACATACATCCCAAAGAACTAAATCGCTAATTAAATTGATCTGTCGCTACTCGAACCACTTCATATAACACTCCAACGGTTACAAACAGGTTACCGGTAACATAATAGCTTCCAAACACAAGTTAATTACAAATGAGTATAATTCTTAATAAACATACGTATAATATATACAGATGTATACACTCGGGGTTAGGTTAAAAGTTTCTTAACAACTTGTAATCGGATTTCACTCATTCATTCGGCCCAATTCTGATAAAAACCGGCGGTATTGTGGACTTGGAAACAATTTTTATTGCGTGACCACGACCACAGTTGAAATGCGTCTCGACCACGAAAGTATTTTATTGATATTGGTATGGAGTTAGCTGATTGAGGCTGTGAAAATAATAGAAATGAGAAGTGTTGAGTTATGGCAGAATATGTGGTCTGAACAATAGATATATTGTAGTCACTTAAACGTGTGCATTATTGAATGGGAAACAGAAACTCATGTTAACCTAATCAATACTAACAGGATAATGTTTACTAGCAATAGAACTGTCTCAATAAAAAGCCTACTATTTCACCAGCTCTACAAAGTCCTAGATGCAACCACATATTATGATTATCTCGACGCCCATCGACCACAAAACATTAAGTTCACCACAAATTACCATATAAAACAGAAGACAATAGACGCGAAACAACAAGCCGTATTGATTGTGGTGGACTATAGACTAACCGCAGGCTTTTTGTATACATGACCACAACTTGACGTTCAAAGATAGTAAAAGCTTTACATAAATTAAGTAGGTGTTACCCTGCCTTAATTGCTAGCTGTTTCTGGTAAAATCGTACTGATTATAATATTTAATGAATGTATATTTTAATACGAAATTAATTGCCTACCGTGTTTTCTAAATTATCTGATCAGAGCAGTTTAATTAAAATGTATATTTTTGTTTGTAACACGGAGCGTGGTTTATCGCTAGACTATTTTTACGCTGTTGTTTAGTGTACCAAAAATCTAAAATTCTTCTTAAAGAATAACTTTTGCGCGTCTGATAACCAAAGAATCCCGAGGCAGAGTACTTTGGCTGTCAAAAAAATATGTACACTGCTACAAGGACCTATCTTTTGGCGCGAATGTCTTTGACAGGGGGCGCTGTTGGTAAACATTTGTGCAATCGATTTGTAAAATATCACTTCAAATGGATTCAAAAAACAAGATGGCGGCGTTAGTTTCGCGCCAAAATAACCTTGAAGTACCACTTCGGAATTGGATGCAGTTTGATTATGGATGTGTGTTACAATTTCAAAATTTAAACTCACATACTTACTGCAACTAATGTTAACAATGCCGTCCAAAATACAATAGGTAACATTTTAGACCCAGTCTGCGTTTTAATCTCAACCGTCATCTACGAGTTTGTATGCAGTTATGACATACACATAATCTTCTTAACCACCCACTACTAATACGTTTGGAGACTACTTATTTTGTAAACATATACGAACGTACGTAGGTATTTTGTTTTGTACGTTCTCGTTTATATTTAATCTGATACAAAAACACATCTTAGACCACAAAAAAGCTCGCAAATGCATAACCTCCTCCTTTTTAAGTCGGTTGAAAATATAGGATTTTCTAAAGAAGTAATTAAAATTCCAATTATAACATATCAAATACGTTTGAACTTTCAAACTAATTAGATGGGGATAAATAACCGGATCTTGAATCGCATTACACAGGGCTGACAAACATGTAGGACTAAACCAATAGTCTTATATTATTTCGAAAAATTGTGAATAATTCTGCCAGCCTTTTAGGCACTGTTCCTGTTGACAGCGATGAGGACGAATTTTTTGATGCCCTATGATTATTTTGCTTATTTTTTCTCATGTATATCATTATTTTAAATGTTAGCTTATATAATGTAAATATTTTTACGATTTCAAGAAAAACAATACTTCGGCATCTCGCACCTAATCTGCAGAATTTACCTAAAGTCCAAATAAGCAAATAATAACATGTTGCCGACACGATACCTAATTAATCCTTACTGATCAAGTGCGTATATTAGTAAATTGTACAGATATTGCCGTTTCAAAACATTTCCTTTTACTTCTGTATAACCTAAAGATTCTTAGTTAAATTGTAAATCTTCTACTCTAGGAACGGCAGCCGCCGTGGTGAAAAAATAAGCCAGTTCTGACTGGCTTATTTTTTCACCACGGCGGCTCCAACCTTCTGAAGTTGGTAGAAGAACTGGCCTTAGGAAACTCTCTCGTGGAGGCTCTCGATTTTAATGTATGATATCCTTTCTCTGCTTTATTGCTAGTAGATTGTACAATACAATTGTCTGTCTGTTTTTTAGCGTGTTGATGGCAATCTAAATGGAGTCGGCGCCGAAATTGGCTACGAGTTTAACGCCTTCAGTAGCGTTCATCAGTTCCTGTAACGTGTACAGGGCACGCAGGACACGATATTAAGTGTCAATTTTATTATTTGTTTGTAAAAACGTCAATTAATTATGAAACGTGCAGTTTTCGTGGGCGCACCATTTATGACCTGGATTCAGCTCCCATGGGCCGTCGGTGCGGTTTTATTTTGACTCAATACTTTACTTTTACTACTCGAATGACCTCCGGACGAGTAAACGAGTAAAAAATATTGAAGGGCTCCGCCGGTGTATACCCGACTGACGGGCGATGACGTGGGAGACGTAGGTACGAGTATATTGTAGAGTTTTAAGAATTTCGTTTAGTTTTGTATTTCTTTTATATTCAATATTTATTAAAAAAAATTAAGTCATAAAATTATTTTATTTCAGGCTACTTTTGTTGCCAAATTATGTCAGAAGAATTTATGATAAACATCAGCATGATCATCATCAACAGCCCAGAGCGGGCCACTACTAAATTGGCTTTTTCATAGCCCCCAAGTTTAAGTAAAAAATCAAAACTGACTATTTCTAAGTTTTATAGTAAGGGGGATTAAGTGATTATACAAATGTTAGCAGTAACTTATTTTGTAATACATATTTCGTAAACACGTAGAACGTTGCACTAATCCAGTTCTAAGGATCAAAGCTCGTAACGTGGACAGAAAAATATTCTAATTTATATATTCTAATTCTAAATATATTTGGTTCTTAAAGCAATCTGTTCTCATTTGTGCATATTTTCACGAAATCCTTGAAAAAATCAATAAAATGCCGACTTAACCCTTTCCATCATCGAATTCTGGAAGCTTCGTCAGTCGAGTATGCGCATAGCAACGGGGCCTGCGCGGGGAAGGAGAGGTGCGCGCCTACCTGCGCAGACGCTCCCCAAAACGAACAAGAGCGCGCATTCCTGCCGCTCCGCCCGCGCACCTAGCACCCCCGCACCCGATGCGTAGGGGTGGCCAGAAAAGGTAAATATTTTTAGTAAGTAATTATAGTCGCCAAAAGATTAATAAGAAAAAGAGCAGATGGAAAGTTATGTGAGACAGAAAATGATGATCAAATGCTGGTTATTTGGGTAGTAGCCTACCCAGAGAGTTAAGGTGGGAAATGGAAATTATATCCTAGTTGTTAATAAAATTGACTCACTTCATCAATTTGCCTTGTTACAGCCATTTCATACAACTGTCATAGAACGACAGTTATAAACAATTAATTTCTCCGACATTACTTAGAACTTTAAAAAATATTTTCTAAAGGAAACATATGTGCAAGAGTTAATTCGGTCACTGTCAATTTCGGTAAGTATACCACTTCTAATGCAATATCGTAGGGTCTTAAAATCATTTAATCACTTAAAACGTTAATGCTGTTAACTTAGAAACTGCAAAACGAATCTACAAATGAACCAAATTAAGACAGAGAGAAGTGGCAAAGTGAATCTCGCAACGTTAACCAAAACTAGTCCATCGGAGCAACCTAGAAAATAATTTGACCACTAACATCAGCTAAACCGATCGGTCTGTTCGTTAGCAAATTGCTTAAACGGTTAACTGAGCAGAATGTTAATTGACTTTGTATAATTGACGGCGGCCCATAACCGTTGGCTTGACATGAACAGATACTTCTGAACCCGGATCTACGGTTTCTTAAGCCCTAGGTAATATAAAGATATTGGTATTATTTATTTGATATGAAACCTTCAGAGTTCTTCAGTCGTCCTATAGGTAACTGTTATGGCTTCATACAGAACTGTATTTACTATAATGGAGATTCGCAATTGAAAGCACAGCCTTCATGCAGCTGAATCATAAACCTCATTCCTAAGCAATCAATGGCGAAGTCTGGCAAACCATCATTACGTTTCCTTGTGCCATCAATCTTCTTAATAAAAATCTTAAATGCACTCATCTATTCATTAATGGACAGACAACGCACAGCCCCTAAACTGCTGGGTCTATTGGAATTTTGCACAAGAGGTCCTAATATTAAAGTTGCTTCTCCAATCTTTTGGGGAAGATTTTTCGAAAATACTAAATAAAGGATGAAACTTTCTATGAGAGTTATTAATTTTTGCAGAAGGGAAGTCTCATCGGGCTTGTAACCTGCCCCACGCAACAGTGGCACACAAACTAACGAGTGTCCATTTACTTTAAAAAAGTAAAATAACTCTTTCGCGACAACCCTACCGTGGTCCTCATCCCCTGCATCCCGACACAATGCGGACCTGTTGCCGCGGCCCCCGCCCGCGCCCCTCGCGCCCCGCGCCCCCGCCGGCCACTCGCGCAATGCATCCTATAAATAATTCAAGAAGAAGTCCGATTAATTCGAGGTCCGTACCGATTCAGCTGTCAATTAATGTGGTCGGAACATCGCGTTGCTGTCCCGTACATCGTGCGGCTGGACTTGGATGTGATAACGAATCAATCTGGCCGCAGTTACGGAACTATGCGGTGCGTTTGAGTTCTCGATGTAGGGAGGGAGGCAACAAGCATGATGCTATTTCGAAGTTAAAAAAAAAAAAAATTGAAAGTTTTACCTTTGTTTTGGTCTAGCAGGAGTTCATTGCTTAATCAGCCTATAATGTTTCCACTGCTGGGACACAGGCCTCCTCCCGGTAACAGGGATTAGGCCGTAATCCACCACGCGTTCCCAATGCAAAAAAAAATCAAAATATTTTATTTCACCCTACATGCCCATGGGCACTTATGAAAATCAGAAGCTAGGTGCACGGTTCCAATTAGTCGTTTCCTACGGAAAAGAGCTGGCAAGAAACTCCACGGTTAGTCTTTTAAAAATAATTGGCTTTTACAATGTTTTCAAATTACAGTAGGTATGGAAGCACAGCGAGTTGGTGAATGTCATATGTCACACACCGTTTTCCTCCTTCAGGAGTTCATTGGTTATTGCAATTTAAAAGACTGCATTGAGTCATAATCCTTTTAAGATCCATCCTTATAGTTCTTTTACGCGTTACCACGTGTGACCAAGAGGCAATTTAGGGATTAACATCAAGTCAATGGGCAGACAGAAGCATCCACCTGTTCATAAATACATAGTAAACGATCAAAGGACATGAGGATAGTCAATAATTGACTATGCGCATGTCGCTTGATCGTTATTATTTAAATGAAATGAAATTGTTTATTCTGTAAATAGGATGTTGGAATCACTTTTACACGTATACAAATCACAATCACATATTATTTTAAAAAAATAAGCTTGATGAGGTCGGTGTTTCCTATCTGACTACTCTGAGAAGAAAAGCCGAAATAAACTCGGAAGTAGCACGGTCTCTTTGAAAGTCCAGACATAATCGTGATCAGATCATGTGAAGACCATGTCGGAAATGGTCTTTTGAGGAAAATACCACATAGATTTGAGTGGACCAATCCAGTCAGTGCAAACATTTGTCAGTTACTCGTGTAGCTCAACTTAGAGCTTGAGGAACTCAACGACTCGTAAAGTCGACTTCTAAAATCAAAAACTCAGCACACAATAATATCCATTTATTGTTGAGAAGCATCCGCTAATGATCATAAATTATAACCCCAAGGCGAATTCCTTCCAGAATCAAAACACATTCAAATCTCGGGAACAGACTAAGAAGAAGAGAATTACATAATCAGCCTATAATGTTCCCACTGCTGGGACACAGGCCTCCTCTCAGAGAGAGTGAGAGGGCCGTAATCCACCACACAGGCCCAGTCCGGGTTGGTAGATGTTCTCATGTTCTCGAATTTTTGGCTCTAGGACATGCCGGTTTCCTCACGATGTTTTCCTTCACTGTTTTGAGAGCAGTGGTGATGAAATAATTTTCACAAAGTAAAGCGCCTAGGTAGGTTCGAACCTACGACCTACAACTCGTAAATCGCGGTCGTTGCCACTGAGCCACGACTGCTCTAAGAAGAGAATTAACTTACTGCTATCGTCTTCCAACATCGAGTTAATTTAAAACCTAGATCAGCAAACAACTAATTATACAGTGCCAAGACAAAGCGATAATAATGAAACCACTACAAGTCTCGAGTCCAATTAGCAGTTCCAATACAACATAAATCAAGTCTACGATTAAAATCACATGCTTTTAGCTAAAATACTCAAAGCATTGCGACATATATGGCAGACTAGTTGTGCCCCGCGGTTTCATCCGCCATTTAATCCGTAACATCAGGCCCTGACCCATCGCGTCGCATCGCCTTGCCTTCAGCGCTATTACTTAGTTTTTAGTAGTGTTTTTTTGTGAAATGAATTTTTCTTTTGCTCGGTTCCTAAGGGTATTAGCGTGATGTTAAATAGATATATAACCTTCGTCAAGAATTGGCAATCAAATGCAAAAAAAAAATCAGATCCGATGGCTAGTTCCAGAGATTAGCACGTTTAAACCAACCAACTCTTTAGCTTCATTATATTAGTATATAGAAGTATAAATAAATTACATTTGTAAATGAACCAAAGTGATATCGATTAATCTTTCATTTTCACTTCGTTCGTTTTAATTGATATATTTACAGGTTCTGTATTATAATATAAATCACTTCTTGTTGTTTAGCTAAGCATCTTAATGAAGACGGCATATTATCTGTAGTCCTGATGCCAATCTTCGCCCATTGCTCCACCCATATTTTTATATTTTCTGAAATATCTCTATGTATTTTTCTGCTTTTGATAAATGACTTAATCAAACATAAGATTTGACTCAGACGCTTTAGCATTTTTATGTACAGTCCACAAAAGAGGCTAGTATTCGGGCAAAAAATAAATATATTTTCACTACAAAGCAATAATTAGCATTTTGGTTGCCTTATTTATAAATACTCAGCCGAACCACATAACAATGTTTTATCAAAGATTTCAGCGCACACAAGGGTTAAAATAAAAGTACTTAATTGAAATTATCTGCATGCATATACATTTTTTTTTTATCGACCGTTGTTTCGACCGTGTAGGTCGTAGGTTCGAACCCCAACAGGCGCTTTACTATGTGTAAATTATTTCATCACCACTGCTCTCTAAACGGTGAAGGAAAACATCGTGAGGAAACCGGCATGTAGTTAGAACCTAAAACCAAAAATTGTAAGACATGTGACATCTACTAACCCGCACTGGGCCCACGTGGTGGATTACGCGCCACTCCCTCTCACCGAGAGGAGGCCCGTGTCCCAGCAGTGGGAACATTCTAAGCTGATTATGTTATACACAGCTATTTTATCGACCGTACGTAAGTATTGTGTGGACTGGCTCATTAGTTACATCCCTGTTAACCCTTCAGCTCGTAATTACAGGTTCTCGCGACTTAAGTATGAGTCCGCACTAAAGTTCAACAGGTCACGTTTGATCTCACGTTCAGATAATGCGTTAGCTGTTGGGATGCTGGGTGTTGGCGCTTTTTTTTTTTTAATTTGTTCGAGGAATTGAATTTTGTAATATACCGAATGTAGGTATTGCTCTGTAACTTCGTTAAATAAGTACGTATTCTCTAATTTCAGTAGTAGGAAATTATCTCCAAAGGAAAATGTTATACTTATAACTACTTATTATTTGCAGAGCCGCAAAGGTTTTTGGTGTGATAACTTTCTGTAATAATCTAATTTTCTGAACTCATCATCCTAGCCTAGTCTGTTCCCCACTATGTTGGGGGTCGGCTTCTAGTCTAACCGGATGCAGCTGAGTATTTGACATGTAGCGACTGCCATATGACCTCCACAAATTACTGTATAGTATTACCTAGCGGTAAGACTGGTTGTACGATTCAGGTCTGACGACCTGTAACGACTGTCAAAAATCCACGAATGGCAGCCGGGACCAACGGCTTAACGTGGTTTCCAAGGCACGGAGGGGTCTCGCTATGTAAAGATGGTCATTCACGAATCAATCTAATTTTATGAACTATTCTTCAGATTTAGATAAATATTTTAGTCAGGTTGGTGCCAAAAAACGCCCCACAAAAACATCACCCTTGCAAATAACACACACGATATCCACCAATCGATTAACTTTCATTAATTATATCATTGCCGTAATATCAACCCACAAAAATGCAAATTAAATCCATTGATAGGTACCTAATAAATTACCTCCATTCTAGCTGTGTCTACACCTTATGCTGAGAAACAACCTGACCAGTTCCACGAACAGATTCCTTAGGCTATGTCTGTCGTTCGACACAACATAAAGGTTCCGTCGATGAACCTATTACCTATTCGAACGACCTAAACTAGCAATAGTTATATTCGCGCCTATTTTCGCTCCACCAGAACTGGTCTAGAATAATGATGATGATGTACGCTCCTCTCACGAGTAATTAAAAAAAAATATTTATTTGACTCTGTCATAGCCTGCCTGAGTTTGATTAAACTCGTACAAGTTCTGCCAGTCTGTTTTGGCCAAAATCACACCGTAATAGGTGATGTGAGCTTGAAGTGAGCTGTCATTCCAACGATTCAATAGTGTCAATCGCTAGCATCAGGCTAGCGATTGACACTATTGACACATTACGGCCACTTTTAACGTGTAGATACGTCTTTCTACATCGTTATCACATGTATAATTTAACTCTGGATTTAAAAGAGTAACCGTGGAGTTTCATTTTTCTCCGTAGGAACCTACTACGCTTTGGAATGGGCAACTCACTTTATCTTTTTGAGTGACCGACCCCCTGACATTTAAAAAGTGCCTATGATTGGTTTATTCGAAATAAATGCTTTGAGTTTGAGTTTGACAACTCACTTCACCTGAGTTGTCACGGTGAGATTTTTACAGAATGGATCGGCGAAGTGAAGGTTTTTAAAGAAATTTATCCGATAGAGCCTTGATGTTATGTCGTGCTGTATAACTAGGATGAATGATTCATTGAAACCATTAAACGGTTAGTCTAAATTGTTCAGGTAAGTTATTGGCTCGGGTTCGTGTTTAATATTCGTTAAGATACATGATTAAATTAATTAGATCCCATTTGTTATGCTGAGGTGAACTTTACTTAGTTTAATTGCAGGTTTATTGGTGACTGGTTAGCTATTTTGCGTATTGTGAAACTTTAAATTAGGCTAACATTTAGATTTTAATGTGAACCTAGTTCCTGGGATGTATATTTGCTAAATCTGATTTTAAATGTTGTGCTCATTAAAACACCAAAAGGCCAATTCCGTAATTAGAAACGTTCAAAATCTAGCCGCAATTTCTTCTCAGCGACAAACAATGACAAAAACTTGTCACAAAATGGAAATTACAGGTGTTTTCGACGAAAACATAATATAAAAAAATAAATAATAAATGAGATTGGAATGCGAACCTTCTCAGAAGGCATTCCAATGCGTTGCCGACCTTAAGTACTGATGAAGTTAAAAAGTCACAACTTACAATGCTGCTTAATGACGACGGTATAGTGTTGAAACTTCCCCAAGTAGGTAACTAAGTTATTTCATGAAGATCTTTGCTTTTACCAAAAGATCTATCTACTACTAACTAATACTACCACACAAATTAAGTCTGCCTAAATATAGATACCCTCTATTTATATTTCTAGAGTACACAAGTAGTCAGCTCACGTACCAAATACGGGTTTTACTCTGCTGGCCCAATGCCCCGTTGAACAATACAGTACAATAATTACACCGTAAGTATCAGCACGGGGTAAAAACTTACAACGAATGGTACACCTGCTTACCTTCCCGCGATACTTATGAGAATCGATAGAAAACTGGTCGCGGTATTTTTAGGAACTAGGTTTTGCTACTTAGACTAGGTAACAAGTTACTTCTTCTTAACTTAGTACTGTTATAAGTTTAAAGGGCTGTTTTTTCAATCATCTGATAATTTTATTCTAGGAATAATTTTGAAATTTTGACAGTTATTTTTTTAAACTGTCAAACGTCAATTTCTCAATCTGGCGATGGAAAAATCAGCCCTAAGTGGGATAAACTTTTATTAATTTAATTTTTGGTCGATGTTTTGTTCTAATTTCGGTCGATTGTCAAAAATAATAATCCTGTTATTGGATATCTTTTAGACTAAGGGCTGATTATTCAATAGTCAGATAACTTTTATCTGAGCAATAAATATATTGCGGATTGACAGGTTTTGTGTAGAATTTTTGTCAAACTGAAATAATTATTCTTTAGATAAAAGTTAGCAGTAAGCGAAATCAGCCCTAAGACAGTGTAACCTTTTCCTAGACTGTTTAACTGGGTGAAAGCCTCCTTCCATTTGCATCGTTAACGATTTTAAGTTACTTATTATATATACCTATAGGTATACCTATACAATGCTTCGATTCTTCACGCCACTCCTTTTCCTCGGTGGCTTACGGCTTCCCCGTACCTTTTAGACTCCCACATATTCATTTAGTAAAAATAATTAAACAAAAGGTAACTGAAAGAAAGAAAGAAAATACATTTATTTGGCACAAACTAAAAGACACACAATACATACATCAGATAAAAGAAACAATAAAAAAAGGTGAAATAAAAAGTGAAACTGAATGTGTATTTATAACCTATTTCTGTATTTGTGTACCTAGTTTTAATAGTTTATTTTTATCATTGTTCCTCCCAACCTAAGCACCTGCCATCTCATCTCTTCACCACCCTTGGTTCCAGTCAACCAAGGGTGGTGAAGAGATGAGATGGCGAATGCCAGGCATTAATTCGGCCTTTGTACCGTGTGCGAAAAGTTTAAATATATAAATATTTTTTTAAAAATCCCTCTATCGAACGCCTCTTAGCTTATTACGATAGAAGGTAGAACTCATCTACAATACAAATCTTTAGTAATTCATTAAATTACTACCAACATGTGTCAAATTAAATTAAAGTAGGAACAAGCTGTAGGTACTGTTTAATTACTAAAGCAATGACATTTTATTTACGCAAAACGTCTAGAAAATGTATCAAAATAACTTCTATAGGTTGACAAAATGACCGTCTGAAAGTATCTTGTAGAAATGAATTACCTAACGGGACTTTTTTATGTATTATGTGTTTGTCAACAATTGCAATATAAAAGCGAAGTAAATATGGGTATGGTATGGTTGAAATAATTTACACAAAGTAAAGCGCCTAGGCTGTCAGGGTTCGAACCCACGACCTACAGGAAGTCGAGACCGGTACCACTGGGCCACCACAGCTCTCCTTGAGGTTTTAGATTTTAAATACTTAGTTCGTTTATCTGTAAAAAAAAAAAGTAAACCGTTAATCGTTCACATTAAATACTAAATATTATTAATAAACTATCGAGCGTAAATAAATTATTGTTTAATGACGCGCTCGTTATGAAAACTATAAATATGACAATAAATTAACCTCACAAAATGAATTCTTCTTTTTTCTTAAATTATTTTCCCACCCGAAAACATGTTAATTAAACTAAAATTCACTGTCCCAATCACTTCATCAGTTACAGTGATTAGCGCCTCCATAAATTTGTGAAATTGTTATAATAAACAATCTTCATTAATGTATCCTATGCCTTAATCACTTAATGTGTCGAAAGTTCTCAGATATTTCAATATAGTTTTTGGCACTCGTTTTCCTTATATGTCCTGTCTATTAGCTATCGTATGTACTGTCTATTTATTCGTACGTGTCTGATTTGGTCAACAAACACGATATGATAATTAGGAGTTTTCGCATAAATTACAACTTTATGATCGTTTTAATCTTTGTTCGGAACACTATTTATTTATTTAATACTTTAAGCACACAAATGTACAGAGGCGGACTTAATGCAATAGGCATTTTCTACCAGTCAAACTTTGGGTGATGCAGAGACAAACAGTAGTAGATCATGAAAATTGAGGAATAAATATTTTTAAATATAAAGATAATTCTATTAAAACTACAAATATAATATACCGGCTGGCTCCTTTTTGTTAGGAACAGCATGAATACCATCAGAAACTGGTTCGACTTAACTTTCAAACCATATCACTAGATTTTCTCGAAATTTAAATAGGTACACCGGTACGCCAATTTGTTTACCAAATACGACAAGTAAAGAAGAACACACTATACCTACCTACTAACGACGCTCGCAACTTACAAATAAAACAAACTACTTAGTTTATTGTTGTAGTAAAACTTGATGGTCAAATACTTTCATGTCGCATATGTGAATGAATATTGGCTTGTATTATATTGTAAGCAGTGAATTTTGAATGAATTCGTCTGAAGGCTGCGGCAGAAAGGTGCTACGCGACAGCGCGATGCGACTCTAGTAAAACAATTCCTACGAAAACTTAATGGAAATTGTTCTACCAGAATCGTGACATGCCCGTCTTCGGGAGCCTTTAAGAAGGTTATTTATTTCATTACTTTTCTCATAAAATAAACTAGACAAAGTTTATAGTTGGAGTTTACTGGCTTAGAGACAGCAAGATCATTATGATCATATTCGATAAGAATCTTCATAAAGAACATTAAATTAATTTAAGATGACCACCTGTTTGCAAAACATTGTCAGTACCTTCGGTTTTCTCATTGCTTTTACATGGCAGCCTTACTTACCTGAACCAAAAATTCGAGGACATGTGACATCTATCAACCCGCACTGGGCCCGCGTGGTGGATTACGGCCCCCTCCCTCTCACCGAGAGGAGGCATATGTCCCAGCAGTGGGAACATTATAGGCTGATTATGCTAATTACTTAATAGCTTTTTCCTCGAGCACTGAAAACCCATCTATCACATCATCATCATCATGTTCCATCCTACGTTATTTGGGGTCAGCACAACCGTTTTCATCTTCCGTTCTCCCCTGTCAACCGTCACGCTATCATCATTCCTCCTTCTCTTTCATATCATTCATGCCATCTATGACATCTACATTGTAATGTTCACTATAAATGTGTAGCTTCTTTGTGAAATAAAACTAATTGCGTTGCTCTGTAAAGTGAAAATTAATTTTACACAAAATTTAAGTTTTCACACAGAATTTATTAAGTTTTTCAACACAATTTACCTGTAAATTTATTTATTTCACTTCAAGACACACACATCAGTGTAGCCCTTTCCTAATTATTATTTTTTGTGTATTTTTGTGTTCATTGCATTGGCTGAAAATAAGATAAATAAATAGATCGAATACTTTTTAGTGTACACACCTTAAAAATAGAAAAGAAAAAAAAATGTTATAGAAAGTCGAAAAGAAATGTTACTATGCAACGATACTTCACATGATTTTCCAACTGACACGTCGAAGGGTCATCGTGAGTGGATTCGCATGTAAAACCAAAAAAAGGTACGTCTACATTGTGTACAATTAATTACAATTACACGGGGCAGCGCGCCTGAATGACGTGACACATACATACATAACATACGTAGTACGAACGTATACTACGCCGTACACATGTACCTACGTATTGCGTTTTTTAAAGCGTTGAACACACTGAACATAATCTGATGAACTGCGGAGATGCAAAGATACTGGTCATCGTCATACTGTATTTGCTTTGTTATTGTTAATTGGCATCTGTCGGTTATCATCATCTGCCTAGCCTTTTCCCAACTATGTTGAGGTCAGCTTCCAGTCTAACCGGATGCAGCTGAATACCAGTATTTTGTATGGAGCGACTGCCTATCTGACCTCCACAACCCAGTTACTGGGTAAAACGATACCCCTTGGTAAGACTGGTTGTCAGACTTTCGGGCTTCAGACTACCCGTAACGACTGTCAAAGATCCACGAAACCAACGACGGCTTAACGTGCTTTCCGAGGCACGGAGACCCCCGGTATGTAAAGACGGTCACCCATCCATAGACCGACCGCGGCAAACGTAGCTTAACCTGGTCATTCGACATTAGGTATTATTTAGCCGGGATTGTCGGTTATACGTCTATAAAAACTCACAGCTTTAACCACTGAAGATAAAATATGAATCTAAAACAATGTGCTTAGATACATAGCGGGTAAAGAAATTCGCTAAAAGAAAAGATTTTCCGAAAATCAGCTCCTGAACAGAACTTACCGGGAGTTCGTAGTAGCGAAAGAACTAATACAATCACCAAACGACCCTTTACGTGTTACCCATCCAAAATATTAAGAGTTAAGCGGCACTGGGCCCGCGTGGTGGATTATGCCCCAATCCCTCGCACAGAGGAGGAGGCTTGTGTTCCAGAAGTGGGAACATTAAGGCTGATTATGCTAAGACCGACCATTGTATATGTATTTCCCTATGTATATGTATTTCCTTATGCATTTACGTATCTGTAATTTGTCTGGTAAAGATAAAGCGTATTCTATTATATCTTTCATTTATGTGGTACGCAAATTACTCGATAGGATCTAAGGCCGTGTGTGCCACACTTTACAACCGTCTCAGAGTAAAGTACTCGTATTTGTTCGTTCCACCGGAAATAAAGACGGGTTTTTGTACCGATTCGGAGTTAGTTAGTGATGTAGAGAATTTAATAGGTGCTCCAGGTGATTGGCAATTTGTATGTATTTTGAGGCCAGCGGTTAAATAGCCGCGAGATAAGGATGTTGGAGTTGTTGTCCTAGTTGATGAAAAAGCGGTTGATGATCGCAAAAACAAGAGGCAAACGTATTATTAATTTTCCTCCTTCGTATCAAGTGTCTGTTTTTCCATGAAGGCAATTCCCCAATTATACAGGGTGGCAGGAACATCGACACGCAAACTGTAACCTTGAATTCAGCATGATTCTACTGCAGAAATATTGCGTCGGGTTTCAAAAAAAAATCTGCATTTTCATAGAAAAGTGACCTATAGATACGGTCAACATATAAGGAAAAACCTTTTATTTTTTTAATAACTGACGAAAAATTTCATCGCAGGAGGGTTCAGAATAATGTACTGAAAACATGGTAACAGGTTGCGCGTCCACATCCCTGCCATCCCGTACAGTATGACAGGTAAAAGAAGGGACCAGCTTTAAAGAAGTGTACCAATAAAATGAGCACCTTTTATTACGTGATGAATTATGAGAAAAATAACTTCTTTTAAGTGCCTGCCATACTACATGAAAAAGTTAAACAAAATCAGGATTAAATGTTCACTTAGTAACTAAATGAACATTTTCATTTTTGCAAAGAAAATCTAAGCAACAATGTAATTTTCCAATAACTTTAAAAACATCGCAATAAAATACGAAAAGATCGTTAGTCTCACGCTTTACTCCCATATTGACTCATAAAACCGTATACCCAACTTTGTTCTCGGAACCATCATACCTACAAACGCCTTCCAATATATTTTTTCTTTTATAAATCATATACTTGGTATCTGCGAGTCATCGCCACAGACAATAGGTACTTTGTATTATGTACTCGCTAGTATATAACCAGACTAGACGAGAAGACAATCTTCGTATAATCTCGGGCTTGTTCGTGACCAAGCGCTTGCGCGTGTGGGGCGTGGCTACAGGCAGTGCGTGTGTGTGCGCCTGCGCGCGCGCTTGTCCGTTGGCGCGTTTATTGGACGAATATTTCTTTTACTATTTTTGTAGCAATTTTTATAACCAACGAGACTCATTGTGTCAATGCTGAATGGATTTCTAAATGAAAAGTGACAGGATGTAAAGGATTTTAATGAGTTTGGCCGCATTGGTACATAACGTAGATAGTCTGCCAAATTGAATGACACGAACAAAGTCAAAGCATTTATTTCAAATAGGCACAAAGAAGGCAGTTTTGAACGTCAAAACATCGAACGATGCAAGCATCTTCGTTCAAAACTATTTCCTTGGCTCCAGCATTCCTAAGGACACAAATCATCTGCTAATTAGATGAAGCTAGCGATAAAGCAGAACATACGGTTTTAAAATTATTTCTTGCATCCAAAGGAAGATCTTGAAAAGGAAATTCTTGTTAATTGAATTCAATCAATAAATCAATCAACTCAGCCTATCGCAGTCCACTGCTGGACAGAGGCCTCTCCCAGCTGCACTAGAACATCCTGCCCTCCATCTTCCGCATCCGGTCTTAAAGTCGTCGGTCCGCCTAGCTGGGTCCCACACGCATTGATCATGAGAAAATCAAAATTCAGCAGTTTAAGGCTGGCCCAAAAACAAATTCAATGTCTTCTGGAGTAGTTAACTTTTATAATTCATCAATATCGTACCGGATGTCAATGGAAACGTACGTGAAACTCGTTCGAGTATACACAGTACACGAGCACGTCTAAATGGTTCATCTGCGGAGTCAACGCTCTGCGCAAGATTCGGAGTTGCGCGGCTTGCTGATTTTTTACTCTACATGTACCTACATAAGTACTATATGTATATATTGGTATCGGTAGGTATATTGTACAGTTCTCAATAGCGGTTATGAAGTTCAAGCCTCAAGCCTCTTAAAATAATCCGAAGAGCAGAACGTTAGACATATTTTTCGAGATTTTTCTTCTACTTTATCTATCTTCTATTTATTCATATATAACTTTACTAATGGCTCATCTCAAATGGAGAACACATGATAAGGACAACAATCAAAATTTAAAATGCATAGCTGCAATAGAAAATCCATCGTTCTGACAAAGCTTGATTGCTTGTTCATAGCCTGATCTAACAAAATATTTATTTTAAAGGACTATCGAATATTAAATAATCTTGATTATAAGGCTCCTGCAGTCAAGCGCGACGCTATGGTGTGACGTGATTCTTGTAGAACAATTTCCATTAAGTTTTCATAGAAATTGCACTACTCGAGTCGCGTCGCGCTGACGTGTCGCGCCAGTCTGCGGGAGCCTTAATAGATTACTAAATATTCGATAGTTTACTTATTATTGAATACAAATACATAATCTAAGAACGTCTGAGTGGGTAGTACCCTAAATAATCAGCTTTTCACTGCATGCTTTTAATCATTAATCTGCAGTTTGGGTATTCTGTCCATTTATCAAACATAATTTCTAAGCCATTTAAGGGAAAATATGAGCGCACCAGCTATGGGCTGACTGATCGAAAGTCCACCTCTAGGCCAGACACAGTATGATCATTGATCAATACTGATTTATTAGTAGAAGATTTTCAGTCTAATCACTTAAGTACACCAAGATTTTATCAGCAAAGGAATCTAAATCTCTACTTTGGTTGTCAATTTCTCTAATCTCCATGTCCACTATTATGAATATGTATTTTGCACTAACAATTAACTCTTACATTCTTGATCATTTCCTTATTGCCGATATAAAACGATGGGACAGGAACTACAGGACAGCAAGCCTGATGTGCAATTTGTATAACGCAATTTTAGGAAACCTTTGTCCAGGATTGTGTGAAAGCTAGTTAGGAAAGATTCTACCATATACAGGGTGGCATGACATCGACGCGCAAACTGTAACCATGAATTCAGCACACGAGTTTAGACCCCATAGCGTCGAAATTTTTCGTCGGTTATCAAAAAAAAATCTTCGGTTTCATAGAAAAGTGCAATACCTACGCGGTCATACGTATGGAACAGCAATATTTTTTTTTTAATAACCGACGAAAAATTTCGGCGCTATGGGGTCTTAACTCATGTGCTCAATCCATGGTTACAGTTTGCGCGTCGATGTCCCTGCCACCCTGTAGGTAGGTACTTAATTGCAATTTTATACTTTTATTACATAATATCTTGACTCTAACCATGATGGAAAGTACATGTTAATTCTTCTGTCCTATCTAAGAGAGCCGGGTAATCTGTAACTCAGGACCCTCCTACCTCAGACACCTTTCTCTATTTAAGATTGGTGGCTGTAATATGATGTTGAGATAAATAAAGATTTATGATTATGATTACAGCATCTACATTATGTATATCCCAAGAACATCCGTACAACCCGTAGATAAATCTACAATTTCTGATACTACAGAAACTCAAGCAGTAAACCAATCCCTGCTCACGCTACACTAACTTCACCGTCCAAATTCCCGCCAAAACCAACCAACCTACATACAAGTACAGCATATATCGAAATCGTGAGAGAACAGGGTTGGGAGCCAGGAAGAATTGTGTTGCGAAAAAACTGGCTTCGGTCGGAACCCGACCAACCGGTCCGACCGAATCCTGCCAACGCTGACGCCGACGGCTATAGCCCCACGCGTGCGTACGCGACGCCCGGCCGCTCCTCTCTTATTATTCCTATACTTTTTGTTCGAGATGCTTATCGAGTGATTTGAGAACTTGATATTATTACTTACATAACTTATATTAGCTACTTACGAATATCGTTGGGTATTTTTAGGTTGACTGGGGTTTGAGAATAGATATTTCCCTTGAGGGTATGGATGATAAAAGAGTCATGGAGGTATTTTCAATAGTTCTGAATTAAGATCTTGATGAATAGTTCTCCTTTGTCGTATCAGTGTTGTATTCCCAAGCAGATCGTATTTCTGTGATTTGGTTAGTAAATTCATAGGATGATGGTGATTCTTAACCGTTCCATTCCATAGGTACCTACTACGCTTTGGCATGGGCAACCAGCTTCATCTATCTGACTGACCGACCCCTTGACAATTCTGAGTACCTGTAATTAGTTTATTTGAACTTAATGCTTTGAGTATAAGTTGGGGTTACTGTTATTTAGAGACCATTCCCCTAGCGTTTTCATTTCCTAGTCATCATTATTGAGGTAAACCCAATTTAGAATCTCTTGTTAGAAACATCCGTCAAGTCAATTTTCTCAGACCACTATCATTAAATTAGGCAATAGACCTTACCACAAAGAGTAATCTAACCTCTGCACATTAAACAAAAAAACACTAGAAGTTAAACAGCTATTTACATATTCATAATGTGTTATCAAAGATATAATAATCCCATCATAAAGTATTCTCGACGAAATAAAAGCAAAAAGGCGCGGGTGCCTCAACCGAAGTAGTGCATTTATATTCAAAATGAACGCCACTCCATCAGGAACAGAAAATTTTGAGTTCAATTTTGATTTCGAAGAAAAAGCCGTTAAAGGTTTAATGCGAGCAGTTAAAGTCAACTTCGGTTACTCACAACGATTAATTAGCGGGTATCCCACGATACTCAAAGACTTATAAAATTACTGATTTATGAATATATTTATTACAAGGGACGTTTGTTATAGACTGAAGCCAATTTTTACCGCAATTACACACACGCGGTATCGATAAAAGGATTGCTCTAGTATGATTGCAAATTGCAATTAAACAAAAACAAAGCGACTCTAATTAGCCTTTAGGGCCCGATCACACGTACACCCAACGACCCATCAACCTATACACTTCCATTTTTAGCTGAACTCGCATTTTATAGGCTTTTCGTACCACGAGAAGTCAGCTTATACTGGAAATATATAGCTTGATATATCGTCATGCGTACCACAACCACACCACAACAACACCACGTGGACGGGCCCTAATTTGTATGAAAGTGAATTAGTGCAGCAAAATCTGATAATATAAGACGTTGCTTCGTACTAAATTTCAAGATTCTGCGTTCACGGGAAGTACCCTGTAGGTTTTGATTCCCTGGCGAGTGTCGAAAATTTGCGGCATAAACAGCTGTATCTTTTGATTGCGTTGGCTTAGAAGTTTGATTTTTTTCACAGCTCCAAGGGTCAGTAGACCTGAGTATTTGATATAAATTCCAGCTTGATACCTCCACGTGTTCCTAAGAAAAAGGGTCTTGACAGACAGACAGACGGACGGACGGACAACAAAGTGATCCTATAGCGGGTTCCGTTTTTTCCTTTCGAGGTACGGAACCCTAAAAATGACGTGTAATAGTGTCTTAGAATATCTAACGAGCCTGTATTGCCCCACTGCAAGGCCAGGGCCTCCCTCCCCTTTTCCACACAATTCTGTCATCTGCTAGTCGCCGGCCAATCCTTTCGGTAAGAGTCAAGATCGTGCCGCTATCCTCGTATTGGCCTGTCGCGATGGCGTCGTGCGTTTAGTGGGACTCAATTGGTTCTCTTAGCCCATTTGTCATCTGACATACGCCAGACATGTCCAGCCCACTTTTACTTAGCGGCTTTCTGGGTAACGTCCGTGATCTTGGTTTTGGCACGCAGTGTTGTATTCCTTATACGGTCCGAAATTCGAACCCCCAGGATACGGCGCCGCAGTATCTACTTACAAAAATAAACATCATTTCATTTAATTACATCAAAATTTCATTTCATTTATTTAATTACTGTTAACTGCCTTCAACAAACTTCTAAAGCCTCGGGCCAAAACACATTCCAGAAAATAATTATTTACAGTAAAGCCTTTGCCAGTAAAGTATTTCTAATCACCAATGACCCATGAAGGCATTCTCCCAGCATTTCACAAGAGAATGATTTCAATAATTGAATGCCGTCGAGATTGAACATCAATTGACGATTCAATCATCATTCCATTTCCTGACGAGAATTATCTGTGTAATACGACTTTCGCAAATCAATCCCCTTATAGTCTGTTCCAAAATCATCTGAAGAAAATGTAAACAAATGGATCAGAAAGCGTAACTAACGTATGCCAACTTGTAGTGCCACTTAAAAATTGAGTGCTTTGACTTGATTATTAAAATATTTAAGCCCGAAATTCTAATTTGAAATCACATTAGGGATGTTTTGCATTTGACAGTTAATGTTAATTTTATAACCTCAATTTTCGTCTGTGTGTTTTCAATGACAATGAGCTGTAGCCGAATTCAGGGTCGAGTCCATTTAGATTGCCATCGACGTATAAGAATAAGAATATTATTCAAACAATACATTGTTGGAAAAAGTTGTAACATTGTAAATACAGATGATGTATAACTTATTCCCTTAAATGAGTAATTGCGTAGGAATTTTCCCTGAACGTAGTTTGTTTACACTTTCAACAAAAACTTTTGGAAGAGACTATACAGAGTAATGTTAATGGCACCCCATTATTCAAAATGCTAAGATTTTATGATCATCTTTAGGCTCAACCCAACGATTTGCTGTCCATCATTCCACTTTGCTTGAAGGGAACAGTCATCGTCATTAGCACGCTTGATTAGCTTTGTGCATTAAAATAACCACTTAGTTAGAATACTACTGCGATACTTTGACTCTTAGCCTCGCTACATTGCTGACTCGCTTATGTTTTTTTTAAACTGACTTGAAACGTACGAAGAGTGTTTTTGACCTCAAATATTAATTATCAAATTGTTCAGACTTATGTGCGTGGTATTAGTGCAAATTGGAAGTTTAATTATTAACTATAAGACTCTGCCTTACGTTAGATGACTCCTTAGACAGTTCGCAGATCCTAGTGTTCGGAGAGACTACTGCAACTAAAATAGAAAATACAATCTATACATATAATAAATTAAAGTCGCATTTTGTGTGTCTGTGTGACCGCGTTGTTCTTCTAAACTTCGCAATGGATTTTGATGCGGTTTTCACTATCAGATTTCAGAGATTTAGAAGTCGTCAGAAGCCCGAAAGTCTGACAAGTAATCTTGCCAAGTGGTATCGTGTTACCCAGTAACTGGGTTGTAGAGGTCAGAAAAGCAGTCGCTTCACGTAAAATACTGGTATTCAGCTGCATCCCGTTAGACTGCAAGCCGACCCCAGTATAGTTGGGAGAATTCTAGGAGGATGATGATGATGATTTCAAAGATTCAGAAGTAAGAAACAACAGGTTTTTTTTAATTATCGACGAAAATTTTCAACGTTGTTGTGTCTAGAACCATGTACTGAGTTCATGGTTCATGGTTCTGGTTGCGCGTCGATGTCTCTGACTCCCTGTATATGCGTATTACAGAAAAACAAAACACACGTTTTTCTTGCCGTGAAAAACTACGGTTTATTCGCCGTGTGTAGGCACGGTTGCCAGTGTTGTATGGATCTCTATGAAAGCTTGTTGACAGACACCTTTTTTCTACGGCGTGGTTTACACGCCGTGTATAGGCGCGGTTTGTCAGTGTTGTATGGATCACTATAGAAGCTTGTTGACAGACACCTTTTTTCTACGGCGTGGTTTACACGCCGTGTATAGGCGCGGTTTGTCAGTGTTGTATGGATCACTATAGAAGCTTGTTGACAGACACCTTTTTTCTACGGCTTGGTTTATACGCCGTGTAGGCACGGTTCGTCAGTGTGGTATGGATCACTATGGAAGCTTGTTGACAAACACGTTTTTTCTACGGCGCGGTTTATACGCCGTACTGTACAGAATCCATACCGGGTACAAAGGGCTTTACTCACAAAATTACCAAAGAAGGTACTTTAGCTTACAATTGTTCAATACCTGTATAAGTATAATATTGAATGTAATAAGAAGACAAGCGAACAATGACGCCCACTTATATTTAGTGGGGCAGCAGTCAGCACGCCAATCCGTTGACATGGCTGTGTACTTACCTCTTGTGCAACCAATTAGTGATTCAGGGCAAAAGTTACCAGTTTCCGTTGGAACAATGATCGAACATTAAATGATATACTGATATAAGTAGTTATTGTTGAAGAAAACTTTTCAATTTATCTCATACTCGGTGAATTCGCGAAATTGTTCATTATTTTCTTTCGTTTTCTTGAGACCAAACTGTATTCAAATAAGAAATTTAAATAAATACGACTGTAACCTTCTTTCATAGTAAATTCAAATCAAAGTAATATCAATTATGCCTAGATCATGGTTAGACTTTTTTTTCGTAACTTGTATCGTAAAAACTCACTCACGTTCTGTCGAAATGGCATATTTATTTTATTCCAATAAAGTATTTTTTTCGTAACTTGTATCGTAAAAACTCACTCACCTTCTGTCGAAATGGCATATTTATTTTATTCCAATAAAGTATTTTTTCGTAACTTGTATCGTAAAAACTCACTCACCTTCTGTCGAAATGGCATATTTATTTTGTTCCAATAAAGTATTTTTTTGTAAGAATCTTTAGGTTTTATGCATACGTGACCTAAAAAAGACAAAACCTAATACCACTCCTGCAATAAAAAAACTCACTCACCTTCTGTCGAAATGGCATATTTATTTTATTCTAATAAAGTATTTTTTTCGTAACTTGATCGTAAAAACTCACTCACCTTCTGTCGAAATGGCATATTTATTTTGTTCCAATAAAGTATTTTTTTGTAAGAATCTTTAGGTTTTATGCATACTTGACCTAAAAAAGACAAAACCTAATACCACTCCTGCAATAGGTTCCTAACAAACCAAAGACTTTTATTATATTGTCAGTCTTTTGTTTTACTGTTGCACAAGTACTAAGCGGATTCCGACGAGTCTTTCGCTGTTCGAAGGCTTATAGTCCAAGATCCCAGAGCAATCAGACATAACTTATTTTCACACGGATGAAACCTGAAGTTTTCAGTAGCGTCTCGTGTGCCTTGAATACCTACGCGCTTTGTGGAACTTGCCGAGTGACACCTGAGCAGGTACCAGGTGAGAAAGGTAACTAAAAATAAGAATTATTTAACTTAAATTCACATGGCTGATTTTTATATATGTCATGTAGAATATAATTTTAAAGTAATATCATAAGTGTCAGACACTTTTGATGGACCAGAGCTTTTGTCAGACGCTTTTAAGCCACCCAAAAAATAAATGAACTTTACTTATTTTTACATGTATGATTTTTTAATATGTTATTGAAGTATTTA
Source organism: Apamea crenata (assembly GCA_949629185.1). Classification (NCBI taxonomy): domain Eukaryota; kingdom Metazoa; phylum Arthropoda; class Insecta; order Lepidoptera; family Noctuidae; genus Apamea; species Apamea crenata. The sequence continues at coordinate 19,467,120 of OX451353.1, forward strand.
TTTAAAAGTTATATTCAATCAGTCAGACAAATCAGAGTGACCAAACATCCCCTAAGACAAAAATTATTCAGCCAGAAGTATGAGGGCGAGAGCACTATGCGGATGCTCCTCAAAGTAAAAATTTTTAATGTACTAAGAATACTTACCCGCGCACCGAGGGTTCCGTACAATTTAAAATTATTAAAAATATTTTTATCATATGATGTAATGTACAGACGCCAGCAGAGCTACTATAATCTTTCAAATTTCTTTAATAGATTTTCAACTTTATCACTGAAGCTTTAAGGTTCAAGGTTGATTGGGAAAATTTGACAGTTTCGGGTAGCTTGACCTGCTGGCGTCTGTACCTAACTAAAAATTTACGGTTTCCACAATTTTTCCTTTATCTTTGCTATAAAATGTGGCTTCGTATCAAATTTCAAGATTCTGAGTTTACGGGAAGTACCCTGTAGGTTTTGATTCCCTTGCGAGTGTCGAAAATTTGCGGAAATTTGAGGCATAAACAGCTGTATCTTTTGATTGCGTTGGCTAAGAAGTTTGATTTTTTCACAGCTCCAAGGGTCAGTAGACGTATTTGATATATATGATATAAATTCCAGCTTGTTACCTCCACCCGTTCCTGAGAAAAAGGGTCTTGACCGACAGGCGGACGGACGGACAACAAAGTGCTCCTATAAGGGTTCCGTTTTTAGGGATCCGTAGTCAACTAGGAGCCCTTATAGTTTCGCCATGTCCGTCTGTCTGTCTGTCTGTCTGTCCGCGGCTTAACTCAAAAACTATTGGTACTAGAAAGTTGTAATTTGGCATGAGTATACAGGTTAATGACGCCGAAAAAGTGGTAAAATAAAATTTTGAAAAAAATTATTAAGGGTACCTCCCCTACATGTAAAGTGGGGATGATAATTTGAGATGATTTTGATTGATTTTTGATGATTTTTGTTTTTTTTTTGTTTGAGGCGCATGCTCATAGTGCTCTCGCCCTCATACTTCTGGCTGAATAATTTTTGTCTTAGGGGATGTTTGGTCACTCTGATTTGTCTGACTGATTGAATATAACATTTAAATAAATACTTCAATAACATATTAAAAAATCATACATGTAAAAATAAGTAAAGTTCATTTATTTTTTGGGTAGCTTAAAAGCGTCTGACAAAAGCTCTGGTCCATCAAAAGTGTCTGACACTTATGATATTTCTTTAAAATTATATTCTACATGACATATATAAAAATCAGCCATGTGAATTTAAGTTAAATAATTCTTATTTTTAGTTACCTTTCTCACCTGGTACCTGCCCAGGTGTCACTCGGCAAGTTCCACAAAGCGCGTAGGTATTCAAGGCACACGAGACGCTACTGAAAACTTCAGGTTTCATCCGTGTGAAAATAAGTTATGTCTGATTGCTCTGGGATCTTACTCTATTAGAGCGAGCTTTAAAACCTAGGCGTTTATTACTTTCGCATCTTGAAGTACTTATTCCTGTTGAAGAATAGGTAGTGACGTCATTAAGTCGGTGAATGTGGCCTATTTTAAAAGAAGGTAATGTGGATTAAGAAGTTACACATACATTAAAGGTGAATATAACCAATGAAACTGAACCCGATTAGCACGTCTGAACCACATTTGACCACGAATCGGTAAGCGTAAGGTGGGACGCCCTCAGGTTAGGTGGAGCGACGCATTTTCTTCGCAGGATGGCTGGTAGCAGCTGGATGAGAGTTGCCGAAAATCGAGTTGAATGGCGTGCAATAGGAGAGGCCTATGTCCAGTAATGGACTGCTATAGGCTGATGATGAGGATGAAACACGTTCAAGACCTGCAAGTATCGATATTCCAGAACAATAACGACGCTGACAGCTCATGATCGCGTTCATTTTCATTAGTAAAATTCAAAAGTAAAAGTAAGATCAAATTCGCCCTAAAGCTAGAGCTTTAGGGCGAATTTGATCAAAATCAAGAATCATTTATTCAAATTAGGAGAACAATCACTTTTCGAACGTCAAAATTACATAAGACTGTCCCCCAAAACGCCTGCCCTTCACCACTTCCTATAATGCTTTTGGTGGGAAGAAGAAGTAGTGCACCCAAACTCCCCAGCTTTTTTCTGGCTCGAAGTAAAGTAAATTATAGCGAATAGACGAAAAGTTTCGGATAAATATTTACCTACATCCACGTCTGAAACGTCGGTAGGTTGTAAGCAGCTACACATCTGCCTGCCCTACCGGGAAATACAGCTAGCGTGATGATGCAACAAATTTATGTTTGCGGTCTACATGGCGTATGCCCCGTACGTGATTTTGGCGAACATTCAATGATTAAGAGCTTATGTGGTTTCATTACATAGGTTGTACCTAGCAGTGTATCGTGTGTACTGGTCAATTACATGAGTACGTAACCCAAAATGATTTAAAACCTTGTCAGAGAGATTTTCATGTTGTTTACTATTTCTAAACACATGAACATCTGGCTTTCTTTTTGGTTTTCAATCATTTTAATTTATCGGCGTCCTAGGATTGACGGACTTAAACGAAGTCATCAATAATTTATGTTTTTAAATGTTTTTTTTTTATATTTAAAAATGTTTTTAATAAGTAAGAAAATAAAAATCAAATAATAAATAATATATTTCAGAAAAAAACATAAAACATGGTTTTCAAAAACAATTTTCCAAGTAAAAATGGAACATTCCAGAGTGAAGTGTATCGTTGGTACATACTATACTGAACAGCGTACAGTTTTCTGTATAGTGTACTTTTGTCTATCTATACTAATGAAAATAAAACTTTGAATCACAAACACCAGAATGTATTATTTGCACAGCGAGGTACTGTTGATGAGACTAATGATCAAGTTATTTTTCAATCCCACCTACCTACCCCCCACCTACCTTACCTATGTCCTCTCCTCATCATTCTCCTGCCCTTGTCCCAATTTATTCAGGCTCGGCGCAACATGTCTTTTTCTTCCAAACTTCTCTATTAGTCGTCATCTCGGTAGTCACCCTTTCTAACCATATCATCATTCACACAGTCCATCCATCGCTTCTTTGGTCTTCTCCTTTCTCTTCAAATATTTAGTTCCTCTTTATTTATTTAATCTTTTCGCATACAAAAAGGTACAAAGGTGGACTTAGGTATCTTCTTAGGCTCTTTGTATGTCAGTTTCATAACCAATCAGCTGTGTCGATCACAGTTCACAACGGCCTCCTCAGAACTAAGTAAGTAATGATTTTAATTAGAATACACGTTAATGCAATCACCATTATGACCTATACCTCTCATTTCAGCTACAAATAAGGGCCCTACAACTAATCAACAATATAAATAGTTACAAGACATCAAATTGAAACATGTTACAATGGTGGTGGAGTGTGGCTGAGCTCTATACAGTATCGGGGCTATTCACTGCCCGATACTGCCCGTTGCGTTTGACTACCATTGTTCCATAGGGCTGTTAGGGCTCTTTTGTTTTATGTGTCATCATCATCAACATCAATTCAGCCAGTATCGATTTACTGGTGAGTATACAAGGTGGCAGGGACATCGATGCACAAACTGTTACCATGGATTCAGTACATAATTCTAAACACAACTGTGTTGAACATTTTCGTCGGTTATAAAAAACAAAATTACCTGTTTATTGTATTGCACTTTTCTATGAAACCGCAGAGCTTTTTTTTATAACCATCTAGAAGTTTTTGCGCAAGAGGGTCTAGAATCATGTTAATAAAATCAAAAGTCATTTATTGAAATTAGGCTGATAATCATCACTTTTCGAACGTCAAAATAACATAACACAGTCCCCCAAAACTCCCAACTCCCGCCCTTCACCACGTCCTAGTGCTTTCGCTGGTAAGAAGAAGTGGCGCAACAAACTCCCCAGCAGCACAGTTTGCGCGTCCATGTCCCTGCCACCCTGTATAGGCCTCGACACGCCCCTGTAATGTGCCCCTGTATTGTTTATTTCTCTATTATTGTATTATTAGTCAAGTTGTGTCACCCTGTCAGTCTTCTACAGACTGTACTTCAGAGAGTGTGCGAAGGAGCTCCACGAAGTGATCTCACAACGCCCTATTACTACCGAACTACCAGACATACTGCAGGGTTCCATCCACACTTGGTCGATATCCCCTCCAGTCGTACTCAGCGCTTCTCCTGCAAATTTATTAGGCGCACAGCTAAAGTGCTGAACTCTCTGCCAGCATCTGTGTTCCCTTCTACATTTAACTCAGATGCCTTCAAAGCAAGAGTGAACAGGCATCTTCTGGGCACGCTCGTTCCATCAGAGGCCTCATCCATCTGCTTTCTATCAGGCGTGATCGTGGTCAAGAGCAGCACCCCAATTGCGTAACACACAATTAATCGGAATCTGAATCATTTTGAAGCAAATTGCTAATCCATTGCTTCGAAAAATTTGTCTGCTCAACACGTAAATAACGCAATGAATGTTGTTGAACTGTCAAAATGAAACCGATTCCGATTGATCGTGTGTTACGCAATTAGGGTGCTGGACCATTCAACAATAAAAACAAAAAAGTACTAACAAATTGGATTGTATGGTCTGAAAAATAAATGAATAATATTACCTACTATCTGAAATAAATTTTAATTAAGATTTACATCCACATAAAACTTGAGGCAGCAGCCCTATCGCGTAGTTACCGCTGACATCGTTAAGTTTCTATTCTGTCGGGGCCTAGATAGCAGCGTGCAGTCAACGCTGCCAAACGCTAGTTATTGTTGTACCGATCTCATTGAATATCTATTTATATCTAAGTATATTATTTATACCAGCCATTGTGTCATAGGCACAGTATATCAGGTTTTATACGCGACTTTGTACGTAATAAGTTCGGGATTATAATCGCGTCTTATAAACTGAATCCCATCGTAACGACTATCGGCGACATCGGACTCTTTGTGAAGTAGGCATCAGAAAGGAGAGAGTACTCTTAAGGATGCACTAGTAGACGGTTCGAACTCGTTGGTGGGTGTGAATAATATGCATGCTATTTAGTTTACTAATTTGGTTTATTTTATTTAGTAAAATTAATAGACGATGCTTTTTATCGAACACGAGCGTAAAATTTACCTTTGGGCGTGTATAGATATATTTAGAAAAAACTATTGGATGTATTTATTGAAAATTAAGATAATTGAATATATTATTATCTATCCCTGTACGGTAACAATTATGCATTTTTCATACTCCAGGGGTTATTTATTTACGCCCGCGTTAAAATATGGAGCATTTGCTGGAGTGTCCTAAATTCACCGTGCACCTGCACCTTGGATGACCTAAAGAATGCCAATGATGTCGTAGTCAATGTGGCCACAATAGCCCTTATTGTCCCAATGCTGCAGTGCAGGGTAAATGCCACCCTTTCTTTTTTCCACTCAACTCGATCCTGAGCAAATATGGACCAATCCCTCATATAGGCGTCAAGTTCGTCCTCTACTACTGGATCTTTCACGATGACGTTGGACGTTTTCAGGCACCCATGCAGTGGTGGTCTAAGTCCACAGTCTATCCGACATTGTGGAGTAAGACTTGACTTATTCGACACTGTGCTCAAAAAGAAAAACAACTAGAAAGAGTATCATAGACACGAAAAAAAGAAGCTTCTAGTTATTCAGGTAATCAATCTACGAAAGATTCCGCACTAAGTTTTCCAAGCAAACGCACGATTTCATCACTCACAATCACACTACATGGCGAACCCGCCATGTTGTGTGCTATTCAATAAAATAAAACAATTTGAACAATATTAATACAATTTCGTAAAATAATATCGACCTGGTTTCCAGACATTATAAATTGCCCATTCTTTGTCTGTGGAACTATAAATTCATTTATCATACATTAATTTATCATCGCCCGTGTCAGCGAGAAATCCGTCTGCTTCATTATATAATAGATGCATTGTGAGCTTTATTACTTTGTAATAAAGGCTCATTTACTTCGCATTGTGTATAGAAATACATAGATATGTTTGTGTTTTCTGGCACAGTATGCGTCTAGTTGCAAAGAGATAGTTTCTTGTCTACGTGCCAAACTTGTTAGTCTCGAAAAACGAAGGACCTATCCTAGTACATTTTACCTGTGCATCTGAAATAGTAAAATTGCTGCAATTAAGAAAAATAATGAGAAGAAAATTACGCTAAATGAGGAACGGAAAATGCAATTAACTACTGAAAGCAGTTTCTTAAGTTTTTCATTCCGAGTAAGATCTGCATTTTAGTGCGAGTTACGCATTTTAAATAGGTAATTATGTATTTGCAATTTAGACTACAGTACAAAACTGAAGGGGCTTTTGGCGAAAGGCTACATAAGTCTACGAAGATTGATAACTCTGTAGGATTAGGTCAGTTAGGTCAACATTTCATAAAACATTCATCTTGCTTCAACAAGTATGTACTTAGGTTGCTGAGTCAAAATTTTAGTTGCCAGCAGCATTTGGCTAGACTGTAATTTAGACATTTGAAAGCCTTTAAAATAGGCTACATTTTAAACCTAATCTACTTTTACAAAATACATAAAATTACGTCACGCCTTAAATAGCCTAAAGTTTGGTTTAAAATGTACTTCTAGGGTACCAATACTACACGCTATTACCCCATTTTGCCAGTTTTTTAAGCCCGATGAAACAGGAGGCGAGCCTATTGGCATCATCCGGGCAGAAATTCAGACCCCGGGCTGCCTAATTATCTTCGACAGAAAACCCATTTTTTGAAGTGAAAACTTCTTTAGCGGCGTTGTGCACTTTTGTTGTGATGGGTAAAAAATGTTAAACTCGCGTCAGGACACGTGACCTGATCGAAAATTCGTAAGACGGAGGGAGAGTAGACCGCCTTCCAAAATATAAAAAAGCACAACGTTAATATTCAAGTTTTCACTTCTGCTGGCACTCCAGGAGTGCAACCCGTTTTTTTTTTATTAGCCAATACTGTCCCACTGCTGGGCAAAGGTCTCCCTACTCCCTTCCACCTCTCTCTGTCCAGAGCTGCCAAGGATCAATCTTTATTAAAGGAGTCCAGCTCATACGCGCCTAAGTGACCGGCATCGGTTCCAGCAGATTCGACGCCTAAACTGACAGAATACCCATACCTAGTCGTTTTTTTTTTATTTTGTTAAGTTTTTATTAATCGGAGAAATCATACCTGGCGCTACTACTGAGAAATCCCTGATGCAAAAAAAAATAACACCGGGCCTGACCTGGGAATATACCACTGGACCAACGAGGCAGTCGAGTTTTGTAAAAGTCGTATCAATTATGCAGAAAGCACTTCCATCAGTTAATATAATCAATATTTATCGTCGCTTACGATCGACGCATGTTCCTTACTAAATAAGGTTCGAGTCGATTATCGATACATTGTAGCGAAGGATCGATTAAATCGATTATAGCAATTACTTACTAATGCGCTGAATTTAATGAGGCCTTTGACATCATGGAGACTGTTGATGGACAACCGTTATCTCTGTGGGACAGACCGATCTTAAAAGCGGGTATTTATATTAATAACTAGCTTCCGCTCGCGACTTCGTACGCGTGAAATTTCTTGGTACATCGACCCACCTCGTCGTACCGCATCGACTGCTATTACTTTGTTTTTGCTTAGCGTTCTCTCCGACTTTTTTTCTTTTTGCTCGGCTCCTAAGTGTTTGAGCGTAGTGTTAAATAGCTTACAACCTTCCTCAAGAATTGCCCTATCAAATGCAAAAAGATTTTTTCAAATCTGATCGGTAGTTTCAGTGATTATCGCGTTCAAACAACCAAACTCTTCAGCTTTATTATTAGTATAGATAACTAGCTGTTGTCCGCGACTTCGTCTACGATCCAGGAAGAAAAGTAACCTATGTCCTTTTCCAGGTCATGTTCTACCCATATGCTAAATTTCATCCAAATCCGTTCAGCCGTTTTAGCATGAAAGCGTAACAAACAAACTTACTTTCGCATTTTTTGATCAACACGCTTGTTCAAGACGGGTTGGTGTTTTTCCTTCACCGATGTCAGTAAAACTGGGAAAGTATATGAGAGATTAAAAAGACACATTAATACTTGCCTGGATTAGCTCGTGGGGTCAAATCCGTGCAAGTTCCAATGCGACTTTTTGTCATGAATGAGGCCCTAATCACTGGGCGATCGCGACATTTTAACGATCTTTGTATTACATGTCAATAAATACTTACACTATTAACAGTAGAGTAACTTATTTCCCATTAATTTATTATAAAGTCCAATACACTTTAACAATTTAGATAACTACAAAATCTCCTACTCCTTAATTACGTTTATTTACAACCTGAATAACAAGTATAAACGCACGATATGTACCTAATAACTATGAAGTAACGAATGGAGTGCTAAGCCCTGACGGTATCTTCATATATAGCGTCTAAATTCGAGCAGATATAAAAAACCAATTCATTCATCGGGGCAAGAATTTGAGCTTCTTTTACTAAAATTGGTTGATCTAAGACTGCATAGATGTTTCATAGACCTCAATTCCTTCTTTTGTATCAATAAATAAGAATGTTTCCATCAGTCTAAGCTTTATATATGTGGCTTTAAATATTATGGCTTTGTTGCTACGGAGAATCACCGACTTCCAGTATATTTAAACCCTTGCATTAAGCCTTTTATGTTTTAGCCTTAAGGATATTGCTAAAGGATTTTGGTGAAATAAAGTTTTTGTATTTCTCTCCTTCGGTTGGTCCATAGTCTGGTGAGGTTGAAAAACCCGGCATTCCGTTCTTTTATACGCCATGTTTTAAACTCACTTGTCTATAAGGGTCAGCACTAATTGAAACGAGCCGACTTATAGCATAAGTGGCGCTCGTTTGTTCGAACTAGCGTAATGATGTAATGGCGTGCTCAATTCGTATAAACCCTTATATACTTGCGTTTTAAAGGTTTCTACTTACTCTCACAGCATGCGAATTTAACCAGCGGGAAATAAGTTTTGGATGTCTGCTTTTGAGAAAACAAATGAACTGTAGTGCTACTCTGTAACCATCTCACCGTGCCACTTAGGTGAAGTGCAGCATGCAGCTAGGGATTGACATTATTGTCAGCTCACTGTAAGATAATTTCACTTAAAATTTACTGTGAGATTTTTACAGAATATACTCAACTGTTCTTATTTTCGACAGTCCTTTGTTTTCTGTTCCATTTTCTGTGATAGTATTGTTAAGAGTTCGAAGCAGTACACAGGTGCTCTTGCCCATTTCAGCTTGCTTTGGCAGTGCACTGAACTCACTCCAACTGCACCCTGTATCAGTACCTATTAGTGGTGCGAGTATCTTGGCAGACTCTAATATAGAAAACATGTAAAATATGTGATACATATTATGTGCTTCGCGAAAACTTACTATCAAGTTTTGACCTATTAGACACTATAAGCTAGAAATAGCATTCTAGCTTTTAGGAATGAATATGAAATATGGACACAATCCTACTATGCTACTAATATTATAAACGCGAAAGTTTGTATGAATGGAAGGATGTTTGTTACTCTTTCACGCAAAAACTACTGAACGGATTTGGATTAAATTTGGCATACGGATGTTTTATAACCAGGATTAACATATAGGATCCTTTTTATTCTGATATTCTTACGGGATCGAAACTTATGCAGGTGAAACCGCGGGGCGCAGCTAGTACTTCATATTAACTTTGTAGATTCCAGAGAAGGCATTCGATATGCTTCACATAAAGTTGCAAGCGTACATTGAATATGCATATGTCGTATATTGAATGATCGTACTGCCATGCTGTAACCTGTGACCTCGACACGGAACCTAGCATATCTCATTAGTCAAAGGAGACCTCTGTCTGGGATCATAAATTCAACATGAATGATCTTTATACCCTTGATTTATGCTCATACTAGCATTGTATCTAACTTGTATCTAAGGGCCCTAGGACACCAATGGCGGTGCAACCATGATCGCACTACCAGAAAATGTATGGTTGATTGCGCAACCGATCGGACGCCTGGTGAGATGCCAGTACAACATACGCAGCTTTGTGGTGAGCTGTGCGTGACCATAGTTGCCCCACTATAGTGTCCTAGTGAGACATAAGCCTTATAACGTCTATTTGGTGGCTTGTTATTTATCAAAAGGAGTTTGACATAATGGTCAACGATCCGTCTGTGGGATTATGCCGATATACTGCATGGTACTACAACAAGGAAGCACAATGTATCACTAACAGTGTGGTTCATAGCCCAAACAATTGACATGAGAATTTATGACAAACGAATCTGAACTGTAAAGCCTCGTCCGCTAACGTGGGCGCGCGCGATTTTCACTTGTTCATTATTTTTTATTTCAAATCAATGTTCAGCAAAAGAATGTAGCCAGTATAATTTTGCCCTTGGTGATGTTTTGGCATTATACTACATTTAATTAGGTTAGTACGGTTGCTTAGCGTAAGGAGTTAACAGGTAGACTGTCGTAGTCTTCAAAGATACCCATGTTTTCTACCTAACACAAAAAGTTGTTAAGTATAGATACATTGTACGGCACGGTTGTATGGCAAGGTTGGCGCAGTGGTTAAGCGATTGACTGCTGCGCTGCGTGTCGCGAGTTCGATTCCCACACGGAACAAATATTTGTATGACCTACAATTAGTTGTTCCGGGTCTGGCTGTTTGTGTATGTGAGTTTATATGTATGTAAACGCACCCACGACACAGGAGAAATTCCTAGTGCGGGGCAACGTTCTTAATAATAAAAAAAAAACAAAACAAAAAAAAAACAAAATTGTATATCCATGAGTGTGTTTCCAATGTATTCTTAAAAAACCAATTATTTACAAAAGGGCAGCATTTAATCACAATATAAATTGTGATTAAATGCTGCCTTTTTGTAAGACACCCATACTAACTTCGGTTGCTGATGATACTCGATCGGTTCCCGAAGGTACCCGAAGTCCCGAGTCATCAATTAGCCGGCATGACGTAGGCCGGTTTGCCCTCGAAGCTGTGCCACCTAAAGTGTTATTAAGTGATGAAAAGAAACCCTGGACAGTTGAAGATTGAATGCAAAGGTAATAAGATACGAATGGGTTTGGAATTATAGGTTAACAGAAGTGCAAAATCAGGAATTCCTTTTAAAGTTTGTGGTGGTAAATACCTCAAAAGAAAATTGCATATTGCCTTGGATTCCAATCATGAAAGGGTTACAAAAACTTAGCTCTTTGGTACAAAAACTGTGCATTATCTTGGGTCACGTCCTAAGTTTATAACCCCGTGTCTAAACATCTGCCGATCTGGCAGGATTAGGCAATAAAGCCCAAATACACCAGTCTGAACATAACGCAAGAAACCCAAATATTTTCGTTATCATAATAAAACCCACCAGACTCGCTACCCTCATTTAAGGCCTACATAACCTAAGGCTCTAGAAAGTGCCCATTTGCACTGCGAAGAAACACCATATAAGACCGACATTCAGATTTACAGCACCGATCTAAGGTCTATCTACACTAGCACGGAGTAATTTATAGTAGTATGTACTGTACCGTATCGCGGTGAGACGAGAACATTTATACCGCGAGTGTGCTCGCGATAACGCTACAGATAGGGTTGACAGATCGGCTATTAGAGGACGTCGATGGACCTGAAGATTTTGTCCTACTTCTACGGGATGAAACCAACACCATTATTGGTCCACTTCCTCTCAATGATGTATTTAATCTGATTAAGGCCTGATAATGTAGGACCAACCTGCACTGGGCCCGTGTGGACCAAACCGCACTGTGCACTCGTGTACCGACCCGCACTGGACCCGCTGCTGGATTACGGCCCATTCCCTCCCACAGAGAGAAGGCTAGTGTCCCAGCAGTGGGAACGCTATAGGCTGAGTAATTATGCTAATGTAGGGCCTCTAGCTGCTGAGAATGCCGTTACCAAAACACTTACACCATAATTGGCCAACATTAAAAAAATATCTCTACTACATACCATAGAGGTATGTAGTAGAGATATTTTTTTAATGTTGGCCAATTTTATGTAACCAACTACAGCAAACGATAAACAATATTCTATTCTATTAAAAAACCCAGTAAAATAAAGCCGATTGCACTATGAGGTTGTCCCGATTTAGGATTAGTTAGTATTAAGAATACAAAGGACAGATCATTTCAAAGCTATGAACTTTTTTCTAGTCATGACTGCAGTCGTCAACCACGTAATCTTTGGCATCCCTAATCGAAATAATCCGTATAATTTGAACACGAATAACGAGAGTCGAGCAATCGTGTTCGCACTTGGATTCTATTTAATTTAGGGCTTAAACACACATGCTGTTTTTGGCGTTGAGCGGCATTCACGTTTCTGTCTAGTTGTTACACATTTGTTTTGCGGTCACACGACGTTGTGATTCTGACTAGGAACGTTTGCGTGAAGCCATTGTCACGGAATTTACACCTTATATGGGAGCTAGAGGTTGACGTTTGTTGTGCTTGTGTGGTCTCGGCTTTAGAACTGCCATCTCGGAAAAGCTTAAGGTTTTGTGAGATGAGAATACTACGGTACTTTGCTGGGATTACTGGTAGCATCACACTTCTAGCACTAAGTCTAGTGATTGCGACATTGTTCTTCCACTCAGGATAAAATCAGAAATGAAATTATCCGAAAAAGAACCGGAGTTACCGATATAGCTTGCAGAGTAAACTGAAGTGGCAGTGGGCTGGACATGTTGGTCGAAGGACTGATAGCCAGTAGAGCAGACGAGTTCTGGAGTGAAGACCGCGTATCGGAAAGCCTAGCGTGGACCGCCCCCAGATAGATGAACCGACGACCTTAAAAAGGTGGCTGGAACAGGCTGGATGCGGAAGGCGGAAGACAGGATGTTGTGGCGAAGCCTAGAAAGGCTTATATTCAGCAGTGGACTGCGATAGGCTGAGTTGATTGATTAAATCTTCAACTATTATTTTATGCCCTGTGAAATAATGGCAAGCTAAAATTGAAAGACAGGTACAAACAAGACAGTGTCGAAAACTAGATTATGTCATTACATTTTTTACACTAAACTCAGCATACACAATGATATAATTAATCAATCTTGTAGAAACATATAAGTACTGTTAATTTACAAATTAAGAAAAAATCATAAAACAGATTATGTTGGTCCATTGCATAATTCGTAAAACGTTTCGGTACAATTTATACTACATGTGACATCTACGAACGCGCACTGGGCCCGCGTGGTGGATTACGGCTCACATCCTCTCACCGAAAAGAGGCCTGTGTCCCAGTGTCAACATTATAGGCTGGTAATACACGTACTACTATAACAAAGGAGAAAATTACGTTCAGTCTAGTCTAATAATATAGACAACAAACCTTAGTATCCACTAAACGATACTGATACTACGTGAAACTTACACAAAACACTTCTTAAATTTAAATTCAAACTCTATTTCTGCGTAAAAAGGTTTGTTTTTCCATGGCAGAAATAAAGACACAGGATAGAAATATCATCTATGTAGACATCGGCAAACAAGCAGTGTGAACAGTTTAGACAAACTGACAAATGTGTGTGATGAGAGTTAGATGTTACAAAGTCTTCTTGGGGGATATTGTACGGAACTCTTTCGGGTAGAGGGGGTTTAGTAATGCAGGTTTCCCTTACAAATATGTCACTGTGTATATGAAATTAACACTAGTAAGCGCCTGATTTACCTTGTCCGAAGTCCCATTGTGCTAAAAGCGCACAATGGGACTTCGGACATGGACTATTTCTAACGTAACGATATTATTGCGGGTGTGGTGTACGTACACGTTATAACGTTATCATGGACGAAAATTTAAAAGCGTGTACATATATTTCCATATATTTTACTTCCCTGTTTTATCGTGATACCGGACGTAGACGTCCACGTCCATGATAATATCGTCACTTTAGAAATTCTAAAAGCGCACATTACTATCTACCAGATAAATTAAAATAACTACACGATAACTTAGCATAAGAGCATAATCTGCTGGGACACATACCTTCTCTCTGTGAGAGGAAGTGCTTCGCAATCCACAGCGCGGCCCCAGTGTGGGCTGGTAGATGTGACATAATTAAGCTTTTTGGTAGCTTATGTCAATCCAATATATTTTTTTACTTTTCCACAATCGTTTTCGCTGATTGAATGTCAAAATGCCTCTGACACCGCAATAAATGTGGCCACCTACTGGGCCCAAATAATATTAATAAGGAACACAGATCTACCGAAGAAACAAGAAAAAGAAGAATGTCACTTTGAACAAGTCCAGAAGAGTTGCCTAGTCTTATTGGTGAAATAGTTAATTAGTCCAGGAGGAATCGGCGCATGAGTACCGAAAACTATTCCACCTCAATTTTTTTACGTGATCCTCTTCAAATTGCTCTACTGATGATATAAATGCATGTTGCCATGGGGCAACCCGGTGCCATATTGTTTAAACCGAAATTGTTTAAACAATTGCAAGGAATTGTTATTTTTCAACCGGACAATTTTTTTTTATATTTTTTATCGAAATACCAATAAAAAAGGTCCTATTACTTTTCACGATAAAGTTAATATTTTCAAAGATATGAATTTTTTAAGGTTTGAAAAATCTCAAATTTGGGTACTTTCGACCCATGAAAAATATATTTAAAAGAAAAAAAAATATATAAGTAATATTTTTTTTTCAATTCTCTATACTATACAATAGTTAATAATATTGTTAATAGAGATTTAAGAAAATTTCATTGTTTATATCTGTTTTTTAATTGTTAACTTCGCGCGCTCACAAGTATGCGCCGCTTACCTTTAAGTATCGCCGTCTCTCTCTGACTCATGCGCTGCATCGGCCTCTCTGTGTCTTGAATCATTATTTATCATTTATCTTAAAAACTATCAACTTTATCAAGATTTTTAAAGAGAGCAATCTTATTAATAATTAAATTGTCTACAATTTGTTTCTTATAAATTTTTTTCTGAAATCAATTTTTTTAAAGTTATTTAAGCATAAATCGAAACATGCAACAACGTTTAACAATCTCAAGTCTTGAACGAAATAAAAAAGACTGAATAACGATGAGTAAAAAACAAAAGAATGATCAGTTGAGAATCGACATGCACTAACTTGTATTTTTATTTTAAATGTTATATATAATCAATAATTTTGTCACAAGAACAAACAAACATCTTGCGGTTTAATACAAAGAGTAACCTTGAGAAAATAAAAAACAAAGAAAAGAATCTTTTTCTTACTTAGACACAATCATACACACACCATGATATATATTAATAAAATTAGTTTTTATTTTATTTTTTTTCAATTTATTTGAATGTTTTTTCTAAACATTCAAGTGCGTACCCAATATAATTTTATTATTTATAAATAATTGTGATTTCAAAAAATGTTCAAATACTATTATATCTTATTATTGTTGAGATAAATGCAAAAATTACTTATGATAATAACAAAAAAGTAAAATAAACTGATAAAAAAGTAATTTTAATTACATGTTTCGATTTATGCTTAAATAACTTTAAAAAAATTGATTTCAGAAAAAAATTTATAAGAAACAAATTGTAGACAATTTAATTATTAATAAGATTGCTCTCTTTAAAAATCTTGATAAAGTTGATAGTTTTTAAGATAAATGATAAATAATGATTCAAGACACAGAGAGGCCGATGCAGCGCATGAGTCAGAGAGAGACGGCGATACTTAAAGGTAAGCGGCGCATACTTGTGAGCGCGCGAAGTTAACAATTAAAAAACAGATATAAACAATGAAATTTTCTTAAATCTCTATTAACAATATTATTAACTATTGTATAGTATAGAGAATTGAAAAAAAAATATTACTTATATATTTTTTTTTCTTTTAAATATATTTTTCATGGGTCGAAAGTACCCAAATTTGAGATTTTTCAAACCTTAAAAAATTCATATCTTTGAAAATATTAACTTTATCGTGAAAAGTAATAGGACCTTTTTTATTGGTATTTCGATAAAAAATATAAAAAAAATTTGTCCGGTTGAAAAATAACAATTCCTTGCAATTGTTTAAACAATTTCGGTTTAAACAATATGGCACCGGGTTGCCCCATGGCAACATGCATTTATATCATCAGTAGGGCAATTTGAAGAGGATCACGTAAAAAAATTGAGGTGGAATAGTTTTCGGTACTCATGCGCCGATTCCTCCTGGACTAAATATAAGTAGTCTATGGATTAGTAGTGGGTTTCATATGAATTATATAATTATTTTTGTTATAAGACAATTTGATCTCAGGCCACTATCGCAGTCACAAGGATACCTACTATTATCTCACCACCATGCAGCGTGACATCATTCCTCAATAGTCGTTTGAATCAAATAAACAATTGAATACCTATACCTACTTTCCTGATGCTGTGACTCACCATGCTTAGGTCTTAAAACACTAAAGCAATCAGGTTTAGAACAACTTTACATTTAGGTATTTTTATAACACTTATAAAACTCGTTAAAATTGGCATTTAAGTGTGCCAATAAGAACTAACTTTGTAACAAGAAATGATCTTTATGTTCCTACCATTAAAAAAATATCTAAAAGTGTTAGGTTATAAACGTGCTGGCGTTGCTATGAAAAACTTTGTTGCTGACGTAAGAATAAAAATACAGACACAGAAAACTTACATTTTCTTAAGAAAAACATCCGAGATAGTCTTTTGGGTTCGAGCTTAGAAGTATCCTCGTGGAATCAAATTGAGATTATAATTGGCTTTTGCAGGCGTACTCGTCCACATGAATTTCGGGAAAAATATGGTGGATTTTATAGAAATGATTTTCCAATAAAAATTCAACACGTCTTAGTAGTTTTATACAGTGATTTCTTGAAAACTATTAAAGTACTTAGTCGGTACAAGCTTGGACCTATTTAATATAACGTATATCTGAAAATGCGAAAAATTTTCACGACAGGGTGCTGTGCTGTGTGCTAATACAAAAACTATGGGAAAACCAAGAACTTTGAGAATCATTAAATTATCCGATTGTTGTTGCCTGTCACCTGTCACCTTTATTAAATAGGCCCTAAGTTATCTAGAATTGGGATTAATTTAACTATTTAAATCTACTCAAATCCAAATTAAAATCCTGAGCTCCTTATTAGGAGTATCAAATCAATCTTTTTAAGCTTTAAAGTCAGTAAGTTCGTGGCTAGTTAAGCGAATGCTAGATATTTCGTGAATGCGATACGCGATAGCTGCGCTTGCGCCTCCCGTCGTTCAGTCACGACGCAGACCTGGCCTGTGACGTCATGCATAACTTAGGCTGGATTTTTTTATGTTTTTTCGTAATTTTTGAACAGCAGGCAGTATGCAAATGCTGAGTGTAGAAGTCGATCTTAAAAAGAAGATTCGATAAATATCGAGGAGTGATTTTACCATGTAGAATCGAATCCAAAGTCTTTTGTATTTCTTAAAGTATTTTAAGTGCCCACTAAAAATCACCCTCTGAGCTTGTGGACACTCAACTTAAATAAAAACACTTGATGTGCTGATTCTAAGTTATTTAGTGGCCTAAAATATTAGTTAGATGAATATGGAATCTTTAAAAATCATCAATCTAAGTATACTATGAAGAGAAAATATTTGTGAGTTTGTTTGTAGGAGAGATCTTCGAAAATCGAATGACCCGATTCCGATAAAGTATTGCCTAATGTCATAGGATATATTTGATGTTAAAACAAAAAAAAATCACGCAGACGAAGATGGCAGAAGCTAGTTATAGATAATTCCTGTCAGCTTCATCAGCCCACCACAACAAAAGAAAAAAAAAAGATGAAACAAAAATTCGCGACACAAGTACAACACATTAACTCCCAAACGCGAAGGCATCATTAAAAATATTCTCAAGACATAAATTACGGTGGGCAATTGTTTCAAGCGGGTCGTTGACCCCTCGAAATGGGCCGGTCGGCCAAAAAACCTCCCAGTGGTTGCCGCGGGCTTTCTTTTACTACTTGGGTGGACAGTTCGCGTATGTACACTTGGGACTTGGGCAAATAAGGACGCTTTTGTTTGTTTGTTCGTCTGTGTAAAGAACATGAGGTAATGTGAATTTAGAAGGGGTGTATAGAATTAGGTTTTTACTATGCGCTTGCGCCATCATCATCATTCTCCTGCCCTTATCCCAATTTATTCGTGGTCGGCGCAACATGTCTTTTTCTTCCATACTTCTCAATAAATCGTCATCTCGGTTGTCATCCCGTTTCTAACAATATCATCATTCACACAGTTCATCCATCTGATTTAAAATATTGACCAAAAAATTTAAATGTAAAAATTTCGTAACATATTAATAGAAATACACCTCATTTTATTTCATTTCAATACTTATTTAAGAATAGATTAGTATCTTTCTGAAACTTTCTTTAAATCAGGGGCTCCATATCAAATCTTCTGGGCACAAAGAAGATAATAAAATGAAACAAGCTGAGGACAAGTGCCGTAGGACATCCAGAATTTAAAACAGTGATACCTTACCACCCAAGGTAAGGTAAGGTTCCATGGTTCCATAAGGTTCCATGCCAAGTACCAAAATCAACACAGAAACCCTTGGCTAATTTTTATAAAAAAAAACCTTTGCAATAAATATGACTACACCAAAACGCAAAACACAACAAGGAAAAAACCACCAAAACTTCACGCTGTATTCTATAACAGGCATTAAATCAATTTACTCACCCGCATCCACTGTCTATACCGTATGCAAATTCCATAAATCCATAATCATAATCCAGTCCAGAGTGTTCCGAGTCCCCGGCACCTATATAAAACGTACATCTATCAATAGTGTATAGCCTATAAGGTATCTCAAAAGACCGCATTCCTGTGCCCCAAGCCACCTCCCCCCTTCGTCCCGCAGACGTTACATGTTACAATACACACACATACATACAACACACACCAAACACGTACATATACCTTAAATGTAAAAACATAAGGTTGAATATAACATGTAATATAGTTTCTCAGCTTCGAAGTTATCATGGTATTTCTCCGCCGATCGGTGTCGTTTTTTTATCCACGGCAGCGAAACCACGGAAAGGATTAATTCGAGGCAAATAAAGTGTTATGTGAAATGTCGGCACCAATGGTTTGGTTGTATTAGGAGCAGGATTGGAAGAACTGCTAATAAACAATAAAAAAAACACCAAAAAATCAGCTTTTAAGTGATTTGTAATACATACATCTAACACTAAATTGGGATAAAAATGATCAACTTTCCCGCCATTTAAAGAAAGAAGCGGACGCCAATCCAAAAAGTTAACACGTAAGTAGCAGATTTTATATTGAAGCACCGTTTAACACTATGAAGGAGATAATGTCGAAAACACATGAAATAATGTTTCCAGACAGGCAGACAGCAATAGAAAATTTCCAGACACATAAGTAATAATACATTTCATGTGCGAAGTCGTATAAGTTTCATCTCAATTTCGCGCCAAAGCAAAAAGGTAACCTGTACCATAAACTCCCGCTTCACCATAAACATAATAAAATATAAATATTGGATATAAACTTATCAATATCAATTTACCATAAACTCTATCTATTCTCACTATAATCTCAAATAGGATTCCTATGTTTTATGTGAAACCATATATTATTTTACATAACTATTCAACGGCCGGAGTACTTCAATAAATGGTCGTATGAAGTTAATTTCTATAACGTAACATAAGCGATTATTAAAATCGCTTACGTTACGTCACAACTCAGTGAAATGCGAATTCTTTCTTTGATTTACCATTACTTGCGAGTTAAGCATAGCTGGTAAAATGTGGCTGTACTATCTACGTCCACCTCTGCCTATACCTTCGGGTAAAACAGGCGTGATGTCATGTGTGTGTGATGGACTTATATATCTAGAGAAAACACTTGGTACTTTCCTGAAAATTAAAAAAAATGCATGTGTCACGATTACATTCAGAGGTTCTGGACACTTTAGTAATCGCAATGTAAATCCAATATACGGTTTACAAACAGCCAAAAACTTGAAAATCCTCACAATATAATAACGTATTACTACAAGTATTTGACCCACAGGTACAAAATCCAACTAATATTAAGCTTAAATCTCACCTAAAACTAGCCCCGCTAATAGTCATTATGTAAAGAATTAGTTTCAACACAATGCAACTTAGTCCAGTATTTGGCTAAGCTCGTTCGGAAATAGCATTCCAGTGCGAGCCGAATAGGAATTTAGAGGAAGAACAAAGCCAGTTAAGTACTAAAACTAATGCGATTCAGTTCGAGTGCTTAAACCGCCGACTATACTACTAGTTGTATTATGGAATTGAATTTTGGTTAAGAATAGTTCGATGCTTTAGATATTATTCATGTTGTGTTTTCTTCATCTTTAGTTGGCGTAAGCTATTCGGAAAAAAGTTACTGTGGATAGGTGATGAGAGGGGCAACTCTCGTAACTTTAAGAACGTTCTCAGTCTGATCTCAGTCTCAATCTGTCAAAAATACCTGTAATTTCCCTACATTTTTGACAAGTTTTTGACATTGATTGTCGCTGAGATGAGATTGAGTCTAGATTTTGAACGTTTTTAATTACGGGAATTGGCTTTAAGATCAGCCAGTTAGCTAAATTGGTAACAAGGGTTTCTATTTTAAAAGTTAGGTTTTTATTCGTTTTATTTCATGTACCAGTAAGTTACGTGATTAAGTTAGGACGTTCACTAATTAACCGAATTGACACATCATGTTTTGCAAAGAAGTTATTTTTATCATTTTTATGTCATTGATTTACATCCTGTAATTACTATAGCTCAAACACTGACATATATCATATCATTAATGGATACAAAATATTTTAAAACATGTTAAAAGAGTAACGGTGGAGTTTCTTGTCCATTCTTCTTCATACGAAACTAGCTTTTGAAAGGGAATCAATTTTATTTATTTGACGTTCAATAGTGGCTTTTAGGTACCTATTCTTTGATATTGACTTTGTTGACTCTTAATTTTCTTACAGTTTATAATAACTTACCAGGCAATGTAGATTTCGGACTTAAAAGCAGACGGAGTCGCGTGCACACCTAGTCCACAATATAAGAAGAGCAACCATAACTTCCTTATCAAGTATATTGTTACTTACAATTGCGTCTATTCATCTTCACACCTCTGTAACAAGATGAGCAATTTCTGAGCAATATCTCGAGCAGTATCTACGAGCAATAGGATCGTTAGCTCCGAGCCACATACTGTGAGACAGATAGCTCGCCTCTTCATATCTATGAATACTTTGATGAGCTGTTTCATCCATAGGATTTCTTAAGATGTATCCCATTCAGAGTCTCGACACCTATTCAGAAGATAGTAGTTGCCATTAGGATGCAAGATGATTTAAATAATATATTCTTTGGTTGCGTAGTGGGAGTGAGATTTGCAAATAACACAGAACAAAGTTCGAATAAAGAAAGAAAATACGTTCATTTTGCGGCAAACAAATAACACAATAACCGGTCAAGTGCGTGTCGGGCCACGCACAGTGTAGGGTTCCGTAGTTTTTATAACAGCCAAGTGCGGGTCGTATTCGCTGACTGATAGTTTCGTACCATGCTCTAACTTTTTTTATAAAACTTATTTAGGAATGAAACAATAGCGTGATACAACTGACGCTTTGCGCCATCTATCGATATTTCTATGGAGTTGTCCGAAATTTTCGAGTCAAATACTATTAGTCCACTATTACTCGTAAACTTGAAAAGCCCACTTAAGTGTGATAATTTTCCTTTAAACTTCGTTATATATAGGTACTACTGCCGTGACATTTGAATTTCTAACTTCAACCGTTTAGTTGGTAGAGGGGGGGTGGGACTTGACTCTAACGAAAATTTGTACTTTAAAGCTTGATAAGTCACGAATGGTTTACTTAATCAAAAAACGGACTTCCCAAACCCCTTATATTTTTGAAATATCTATCCAACGATATCCCACATTATGGGAAGGACGAAAAAAAAAATTCTCCTCCCCACTTTACATGTAGGGGAGGTACCCTAAATAATAGTTTTTTTCAAAATTTTATATTTCCACTTTTTTGACGTCATTAAAGTGTATACTCATGCTAAATTACAACTTTCTAGTACCAATAGTTTTTGAGCTAAACCGCGGACAGACAGACAGAAAGACAGACAGGCGGACATGGCGAAACTATAAGGGTTCCTTGATGACTACGGAACCCTAAAAAAGAACAAGTTGGGGGAAAATAATTTGAATGAGAACGAAAACAAAGTTGACCGCTATGAGACTATACTGCGATGATATTGCGACCGGAATGTGCACAAACCATGTTTAGGATTGGCAGAATACTATTTTTTGATCGACGATTTCACCGTTTTGCATTTTGCACGTTAATTACTAGAATTGCCCTTGAGGCCTTGCACTGCAGTGGAACCATTGGATGATTTTGCAGAAACCTTGATTGATAACTGGTTTGAGAAGACTGACGTGTTCATTCATCCAATATGCATTTTAACATTTTCGTTTTTAATTGAATAATAGACGTTACTTCTAACAGTTGAACAATTAATCGATATTGACTCAACGTTTTTGTGCAAAGAACAAAAAGTCAAGGTCAAAAACATTAGTTGAGCGCTTGAATGTAGGAAGGAAAATGGTTATTATTGGTAGGTTGCTAGACGGCTAGATTATCTGGTCAATGACCCTCGAGCCGCGTCAATTTGATACACACGCTCCCTCCGCCGTACATCAACTTTATGTGCAAACTTTTCTAATTGAAAACACGTTGAACTCGCTTTTTGACACTTTCTGCAAGTTCTGGACGCCTGGTAGTTATGGGGAAACGTTAGCAAAGGAACGATGAAAGCTTTATTTTCGACAGACTTTTCTAACCTACAGTTTGCTGGTAGGATCTACCTACCTGGTAGGATACGAGATAAATGAGCTATTGAGTGGTAATACGCAATTGCTGCATTGGTACATAGAAACGTCAAACAACGCTGACATTTATAGAGGTATAATTAACCATTGATCAGGCTACTTAGTTATTGACTATTGAGATTCAAACAATGTGTAGCCTGATCACCATGAAGTAAATATACAGATGACCACCGTGAAACGGAGGAAACGGAAGACAAAATGGCAGATTTTAGAAAGATTACTACGGCGCGTTGTCAAAAATGAACTAAAGAACGCTCGCTTCATATAGAAAGAAATTTAGATATATATTCTTCGCAGAGAAGAAGGTGGAGGTGGTCATGCTTCGCGTGCAGGACTACAAAGCAAACATGTATACGACATAAAAAATGTTGACGGTTATCAAAAAAAAAATCTGCTGTTTCATAGTAAAGTGCAATACCTACGTGGCCAAAATGTATGAAACAGTTTTTTTTTTAACTCCTGCTTTGAAATTTTTCGTTGGTAACAACCGTTCAGAATCATGTACTGAATCTATGGTTACAGTTTGTGCGTCGGAGTCTCTGCCACCCTTATAATTATTAACATTTGTCGCAAGGTTATTTTGTCCACGCCGACGTGGCCAAAATCAAAACTCACGCCGCCATCTTGCTTTTTCAATACATTTCACAAAACAATAATTGCACAGAAGGCCAATTCTCGTAATTTAAAACGTTCAAAATCTAGTCGCAGTCTCATCTCAGCGACAAACAAATGTCAAAAACTTGTCAAAATGTAGGGAAATTAGAAGTATTTTTGACAGATTGAGACTGAGATCAGACTGTGAACGTTCTTGAAATTACGAGAATTGCCCGTCTGACTGTGAAAGTTCTTAAAATTACGAGAATCGCCCCTCGTGGCTAAAATCGGAACTGACGCCGCCATCATGCTTTTTCAATACATTTCACAAAACAATAATTTCACACATGTTTAACCATCAGCGCTCCCTATCAACATCGTTCGAGCACAATTTCCTTGTAGCAATGTACTCGTAATAACACCGCTGACGTTATAAAGATATTGGCAGAGAAACAAATAAATAGCTCTGGCTTCATCGTGTCCTTTCAATATGCTCTTAACATGATATATTACAGATGTTGTAATCAATATTGAGGACGGCACGAGACACGAAGACCTGACGCAGACCGTGTGAACAGACATTTGCTAAATCGCAATACACATAAATAAATTAGTTACTTTGAAACTATGCTGACATCACTGAATTATGATAGTTTGAAGTAAAGTTGACGATAAAATAGTGTTTATTTATTTATGTATTATTAGGCTTTTTAACAATGTGTACACTTGCACTGTGGCTTTACAATTAGTACATTGAAAAAGTCTAAGCGCCTCATTTCTTATAGAAAAGCATAGCATGCACTGCATTAAGCGCAGATGATCACAGTTAATTAATTAAAACGTAGTTTGAAAAAATAAAAGAATTAAAAGCTAAATTGATTACAGAAAATAACATAAATTAAATTTATATATTTATTTATCCTCACAATGCAACGCCATACAGAAATTACACAAATGGATCAAAAAAAAATCTTATGCTGCTTTTCAATCACGCATGCTCCCGCAGCGTCAAGATATTTCTCCATCTTCCATATTACGCACATTTTTTGTGAATTTTTGAAACAATTATTTTTTCTAAATAAATAAATACAGTTAAATTGAAAAAAGTGGAAAATTTTGAAGTGTCATCCTGCCTGACATCAATTAAAGATTATATTTTCGTGAACCAGTAACCACAACCATTATATCATCCGTACTTTATTTCTGGCTCTGAACTGAGACTGGATTTATCACCAAATCCGCGAGGACTACTGAATATAGAACTCCCCGGTGAAGTCAGGAAGAAACTGCAATCCAACCATGCAAACTATACCTGGTAAAAATAATTGTTGCATACAAAAGACATCAACGAGCTCGATGCGCACACGCAGTTTCAGAATTGCTTTCAATAACACTTTAAAAAAATAAACTTTATTTTTCCTTTAAACTTTCCTTTACTTTTTTACTAACAATGATTTGTTACGATGTATTATTATCTAAACTAACAAACGCATTAATAAATATTTTATTGAACTCAATAAATAAATAGTGTTATGCGATAGATGCGTGACTGCATACAAAAGACATCAACGCGCTCACTGCGTGTGCGCAAGTCAGCGGCTTTTCTCGAGTTGTTACCAAACACTACATAGGTCATTTTTATACTCAACTTATTGAACGGTCAATTTAATATGTAAATACAGTACAGTGCCCGGGCGTCAATGTGGTACACCTAGCTTTAGAAAGATGGTGATGATCATGGGTATAGCCAAGGAAAATTAAAAGTTTATTTGTATTTATAGACATTTCATACAACTGTCAAAGAATGACAGATTCGAATATAAGCACAATTTATTTCGCTTTTAGCGATACGACCCAATGTTTCATCCTACATAAAATTTCTACCTTATTTATCTGTAATTTATATGGTGTACACAATAAAGATTCGGTTTGGATTCAGTTGGCGCCGTGGTTAAGCGATTGACTGCTGCACTGCATGTCGCGGGTTCGATCCCTGCACGGAACAAATATTTATATGACCTACAAGTAGATGTTCCGGGTCTGGCTGTTTGTGTATGTGAGTTTAAATGTTTGTAAACGCACCCACGATACAGGAGAAATTCTTAGTGTGAGACTACGTTTTTTTTTTTTTTAATTTTTATCATCATCCACAGCCCGACTTCACCCAATGCTGGGCAAAGGCATCTCTTTTCTTGTGCCAATCCCCACGCTCCTGTGCCAGCCTCATTCAGGTAACGAGTATTATTCTAAAATGTTTAATCGGTAAACGTCAAGTACAATGCATATTTAAACTGTAGTCTGTACCCGATACTTTCATAGTCAAACGATTAGCAAAAACATTCACTTTGTGTACAACATTGTAACAAATACTTGGCACACCTGTATCGCATAAAAATATTAATAAATTTCGCGGCTATTTCCGCAGTTTTCTCTTTAGAGGTCGTAAAATACCTCACATCAACAAAGCATATGCGGTATTTCTAAAGTTCTTAAGTAAAGTTTTAATAGTGTATGGCCTATTTATGATTTAACATGATAAACCTCTATGAAATTAATAATAATATAAATGAGTATGAAAAACCAAATCAGAATTTTACTGAGAAGTTTTTGGGAATAAATCGAAAATAGAATTAAAATATGTAGATAAAAAAAATGGAAACCAAATTGTATGGTGGAGCTACTGCAGCATTTTGTTCAACCGATGTATCGCTTCTGTCCAAGCTTATTATTCAGTAGACCAAAATGAAACGGTCACCCTTTACTTTAAAAACAGGCGTGAAAATACATTCCAGCCCCGTCGTAGATGGATAAACAGTGTCCACCGGAAGGGCCAGACCTGAGTCACTGCTGTTGGCTCGGCACTCCAGTCTGTTTGTCTGTCATACTCTCGAGAGTACACTAACACACCAAATTGTACGCGTCATCCGTGACGGGCAGACCAATAACCTATGGAATACCACAGACTAGATGTAAAAACTTATTACAGTCTACCAACGTAAAAGATTTCACAGAAGAATCGTGTCGGGTGTGTGTCCAGAGAAATAGGAGTCATATGTTTGGATACCCCAAATTAAAGCCCTGTCCATTTGTCTCATTTTAGTGTATCAGTTATCCGTTGTATGACACCACATAACACATAATCAGTCTTTAATGTTCCCACTGCTGGGACACAGGCCTCCTCTCTTTGAGAGGGAGTGGGCTGTAATCCACTACGCGGGTACTAGTGCGGGTTGGTATATGTTACCACTTACCACTAGTTTGGACGTAAAATTACTCACATGATCGCGTATCTGCGTCATAACTAGTTGATATGTCATCAATAAAGCTTGTTCTGACACTTCCTTTTAAAAGCCCCATAAAGAGACTGGATTTTCTTAGGAAACGTAAGTAATTTCAAAAACGATAAAATCATAAAAGCCCTTCTCTCACACTACAAAGTTTATTCAACTGCACAGCACAAATAATTTACATATCACACATTATAAACGGTTCTATTAATAGCTATAATTACTGTCTACAAAGCAACGAGGACATTTTATGTAATTAGAAACAACATTCATTGTAAACCTGATTAAGCTGCAGGGTCTACAGGTCATTCGATGTCGCGCATACCTTTGCCATTAGGCTTTGCTCGGACGCCACGACTTTTAGTCGGAAGCACGACTAATTGTAGGTAATTGTGGAGGTTAATTGAATTATTTGTTAGGCTGTCGTAATTATGTATGAATTCGTTTGTGTATGTTTATCTTAGATTCTGGCTTTTTATTGTGATGTTGACGACTTATCTTACAGAATTGGTTTTAAATAAGAGAAAATATATAGCAGTTATAAGAACAAACGACAGAGTTTGAAGTTTTAAATAAATCACCAAGTTTTAGTAAGGCCGCACTCCGAGGAGCCACGCGCTACACACCTCCTTCATATACGTCGCCACAATTACTGCGCAACATTATGTATCGTGTACACGCACATCAGACGCACAGTTGTGGCTCAGCTTCCAGAATGTTGACATCATCGGCCAGATTTTATCTTGATGTGGCAATTAATGAGAAAAAAA
Organism: Apamea crenata; assembly: GCA_949629185.1. Taxonomy (NCBI): domain Eukaryota; kingdom Metazoa; phylum Arthropoda; class Insecta; order Lepidoptera; family Noctuidae; genus Apamea; species Apamea crenata. Next base: position 19,494,713 of record OX451353.1, read on the forward strand.
GATATTATTGTGTTTACCCGTTTAATCAAGACATAGATAAAGAAAGTTTTTAGAAAAGTTTCATTTAAGTATATCATCAAATGTCTCAAACCACATACAAATTATTATTGGAGTTATCTTTAATAAAACAAAATACTAAAGAATACATAGATTGTGTTACTATTTTGAATTAGACGAAAGCCAATTCTCGTAATCTAAAACGTTCAAAATCTAGTCGCAGTCTCATCTCGCTGACAAACAAATATGTCAAAAACTTGTCAGAGATGGACATCTTGGGAAATTAGACGTATTTTTAACAGACTGAGACTCAGATCAGAATGTGAACCTTCTTAAAATTACGGGAATTGCCCCTCTGATACTCTACGTGGGAGCTGCCGGGTATTTAATTTTTTCTATTAGCTCCAGTACCCCTCTTTGGAAGCTCAATTGTTGTTGCTGGGACATGGATGCCATGTGCGGAACCAAACTTAAAAGGAACATCTCACATGGATCTTTTTGTCGAGTCTCAGATTGTTGTATATTTTCTAGTTTCTTTTTTTTTAAAGTAAAATAATCAATTGCACATTTTTCTACCTCGCTCATATGTTTCCGAGATTTTGATGCTTCAGGTTTATGTATTGGAAAACTTGAAGAGTGTGGATTGAATATAGAGAAACTAGCTACAGGCGCTTCATGTGTCAGTGAATCTTCATCGGCAGATGTCAAATCGGGTACATTATTTGAAGTTTCCTCTATCTCAGATTCATGTTCAAAATCCACTGTATGTCGTTCATCATCTTGTGTTACGGGTACATTATCCTCTTGAGGTCGATTTTTTGTAAAAGGGTTTAGAAATAGCAAGTATGGTGCCAAATAGTAGTCTTTCGTAGGCCCAGCAGCAGACCCTCTTTTATATTTTGTGTTCAGAGATCGTATGTAGGCTGAGCGTATCGATTTCCATTTTGACTTACAATCTTCACCTGCAAAAAGCAATGTTAACAATTAAAATGTAACAATTTGTTTCAGGTACCTACTTGGCTACTGGATCGTCATTTCCAGCAATGTCTTACGTATTTATAAGCGGTGAAACAACTATTGAAAAAATTATCTACAAAAGTTGTGACGTCGTCCTATGGAAAATTTTACAACCAATCTAAGATAAAATCAGACGAGACAAAAAAGGATATTTAATTCATCCCAGTTTTCGGTATTATTGATAAATATAATAGTATATTTAAAAGTTTAGAAACACACACAGGATGTAAAACTAGATGTGATAATACGTGTATCCTATTTAGTGCGTATTTAATCAGTGACACACAGCAAGTCCAATGTTGTTGCTTGTGGCAAGTGGCCCAAATCCAAATCCAATTTACATGGAAATGTCTACAACAAATGACTGGCTACATATTTTACAAGGTTTTGTCCAAAGGTGGAACTTTCCTAATTGAGCTCCAATTAGGAAAGTTCCACCTTGACGGTGGCATTGATGGATAACATATTAGAATGAAGAAACCAATGAGCTCTGGATTTTCATACTTTCATTATAACGAGTATTTTTCTATTCAACTTGTGGCATGTGCTGATGCAATTGGACTATTTACGAATATCGATGTGGGTTACTGTGGTAGGAATAATGATTCAGGAATGCTTAAAAAGAGTGTTTGTTTTTCGGAATTAGGCCAAGCATTATAAAGGGTGGAAGGGTCATCGAAAAAAAAATTATGATTATAATTACTTCATAAAACCATACGGATTAGAGCCATGGCACAAATCCGTAAAAAAAAAACTGATTTTGGTAAAATATTTACACAGTATAGAAAAGCAGATAATTAAAGGTATGCACGACGACATATTATCAAGCTATACATTTCCAGTATAAGCTGACTTCTCATTGTACGAAAAGCCTATACAATGCGAGGTCAGCTGGAAATGCAGAGCTTGATGTCGTCGTGCGTACAGTGCTATTCAACAAAGAATAGGAATGACCTTGCGCCGTATTGGGACGTTTCAGCAAAACAGCACCTCGTTTACTCATTTTGGAGCAAAGTCAGTGAGATATAACAAAAACATTACAAATTAATAACTAAAATGAATAACAACAAATATTCTTTGCAAGCCGTATATTTCAAGTTTCATTTGACAGATCGAGGTCATTGACGTTCCTATTCTTAGTTAAATCGCATTGTACACAGACACACATTGATAGGTACTTACCCCTTTCATTGAATTTTTTGCCGATCTTGGTCCAAATAATTTCCGTAGTCCGTCTGTTGCTATATTCAGCGAGTCCATGGTTGTATAATATTGGGTTTTTTTCAACCTCTGCAATAAACGCAACGTAAAATTCAATATTGTCTTTCATTTTTGCAAATCACCGCGCCAGAAAATACGAACATGTTCGATCTAATTCGTGTAGCGCGGCAGACGTCTCGCCACAAACTGCACCCGCTACAAATGTGTCCTTGGAGTAGGTACGTGCTTGCGCGGAAACGCAAATACTCGTATACGGGTCGTTAAATGTGTTGCGTTGGCGCCACAATTGACGTAATACAAGTGTATGTAATATGTGTGTCAGTAAATTAAGGCCTCCAGCTAGGGCTTAAAAAGTAAGCGACTTCACTCTAAGGGCACCCCATCTGGGGTACGGACCTCGGCTTAGGACGTCGCTGGGAGAGGGCGGAAAGGGACAAGCTGGATTGGAATTATTTAGGGACGAATTTAAAACTACAGGCTTAACGGCGCGGGCATGCTCGAGCAAGGGTCGGGGCGGGGTGTACGGCCTATTTAAAGGAAACCTTATAAATAAAACACGATCCGCGAAACTAAAAAGAACTCTGAAAGTAGAAAGTCCAAATGTAACACATTACACTTGGACATTCTACTTTCAGAATTCTTTACAGAGTTGCTACTCATAGTAACTTCTCCACCCCACAAAGCCTTAGGCCTTAAAACATGCGGCCGACAAAATCAAAGCTCAAAGGAATTCCGCGAAAGTTAAACACATTAAAATTCTCAAAGAACAAAGCAGACTCACTGTGTTGTTCATAAAACTCTCCGACACATAACCCCATACATATTATTCATGCGACTTCTTGTAAGAACGCATAATCGCTGAATCTGTTTAAAGCCTTAGAGATTATCCGCGGAGCTAAGTGTGTAATTACACACTGAGATGTTTCTCTAGATAATTATCTGAGAAACACCTTTTTTATGTTTGTTTATATTATTTACACTTTTGACAGGGTGAGGAAATATGGAGGGTTACCATGTGTAAGGTCAAAGGTCTTTGCATACGCTTTCGTAGGATAATCGTTTGTCTTCCAATTATGAAGTGGATATATGAAGGCGGTTGTAGTCAATTTAGTTTGACCAGCTGAAAATAGTTATGCAAAATATTTTTGAGTGCAGTTTTGTTCATTGATTCAAATTAAAACTTCAAAGAAGTTAAGCAAACTGTACAACGTGTAGTGATGTACGAAAACAAAATATAGAAAAGATTTTTTTTTCCTCTCTTTTTGTAATTTTTTTTATTTATTATAAGAAACAATGTAGCAGTACCCACCTGCATTTTCCTTAAACGTACAACAGAATTTCTCAAAAAACATTAAGCAAATTAATGCAAGTTGCTGTTTTAATAATAAAATTGTGTCATTAGAACGTTTTCCGAGTAAGTCTGCGACCGCAAGCTAATCGCGAGCCAAACCGCACATTAGGCTTCACATAATTAAGACCGGGAGGATTACGCATATTAAGGCGCTCCTATTTGAATGCTACAATTTTATGTCCGTGTAATATGGAAATGAAGGATAACATTGCTGTTTAAGATACAAATCTAAATCATTTTCATAGATATTGCTAATCCATTGCATCAGATGTTCGTTAAAAAAATCTGCTCAAGAACGTAAATAACGCAATGAATGTTGTTGAACTGTCCAAATGAAAGACATTAGTACTATTACTGTTCTCTCGTTGTTTTTCTCATATATAATATAGTAACATTTGTAACACAACAGCATAATAAACCTATAACGTCACCACTCATGAAGCTCTGGCTTGCTATCTATGAGGAGTGGGCCTTATCCACCACGCGGGCCCAGTGCGTGTTGGTGGACGTTAAATACTTGAATTTTCGGTTCTATGCCAGTCCCTTCACTATTATGAAAAGTGTGAATACTTCGATTAAGAACTGTTATTTTGCTGATTCAGTCAGAAGATAACTATTTATACATTTATCAGCACGTTGTATCGTCGAGACACATTCGTTTTCTTCTCTTTACATAGCACTCTAAATAACACTGGCCATGGCCATGGCAATTTACGCCAAGAAAGTCTCGATAGTTACGGATAAAGAAAAGTGCGGATCAATTAGTTGAAACAAATTAAAGCGATGCGCGAGCGCTTGATAAGCGACATAAATCCTTGCTTCGCTGGAAGATAGAAAGCTATCCCTGCTGCCAGTAACTTATACTTTGAGGGATCGGCCATAGGGTATGTTACACTTTATAACCTTTAAGGGTTAAAGTCAGTAAGTAGAGGACTGGCTCTAAATCCATTCACATTGTTGTGTTGATTCGTGTTGTGACGCCTTCTGACTCAGTGTCAACCAATCAAAAGTCGTTGTAATATGACGTGATCCTGAACAGATTCGTTTGATTGCTCTATCCTGCGTTACGATACAATACAACACAGTAATGTGCCGCTAAGCCGGATTCATATTACTGTGTTGTGTCGTGTGCTGACAGGTTCTGTCGCAGTGTCAACCAATCAAAAGTCATTGTGATTTGACATAGTCCTGAACAGATTCGTATGATTGGTCTGTCCTGCTTCACGATACAGCACAACACAGTAATGAACACGGTATTCGTGATCTTACAACCACTCCTAAAAGTAGCGACTGTAAAGTCTACTCACTTTGACTATGCTGGATTTTTGACGATCAGAAGGACTCAGCAAATAGAAGACTGAGTAGCGAATAAATAAATATTATCTAAAGAATTAATTCTCAAAACCCAATTCTAAACGATGTTTTTTGCCAGAAAATCTGTTTAGACGCCAGCATATAAAGCTACTATAATTTGATTAAAATTTAAATTTCTTTAATAGATTTTCAACTTTATCGCTAAAGCATTAGGTTCAACGTAACGCATTCTCTCGTCGGCCGAACTCTACATACATACATAATGTAGATTAGCATTTTTTTTCGGTTAAAGCTTAAGCAATCCGAAATAAGCTCGGTATTTATGATACAAAATAAATAATCTAACTAAGTCTTAATTCAGGAAAATCTGCGAGCTGCTTGCTTGTATCTCATACTATATGGCCGCTCCCTCGCCACACCTAGCACAGAAGCGCGGCATTTGATAAATGAATGGAGACGGTCCATACCTCTCACTGACTATAAATTGTGAGACTACCCGCGGGAACGATGTGTACCGACTTATCGTGGTCAATAACTTAGTGCCCGTCCGAACTTAAAGGAAATACACCGCTTTTGATACTAATATCTTGGAATTTGTAGATGTTATAGTTGCTATCAGATCAGTACCTACGTTTTGCTAAAGTTCCTACAAATTATTTTTCATTAAAAATACTTAAAATACTTTCCAATGTTCACACAATCACTCGTGTCTCGGATTACGACACTAATCAGCCACTTTTTCAGTACCGAATACCTTAAGACACGAGAAGAGAACACTTTTTCAGTACCTAATACGTTTAGGGCAGTGGTGGCCCAGTGGTAACGGCCGCGACTTACGAGTTGTGGGTCGTGGGTTCAAATCCAAGCAGGCACTTACTTTGTGTAAGTTACTTCATCATTACCTCTCAAAACGGTGAAGGAAAACATCATGAGGAAACCGGCATGCCCTAGAACCAAAAATTCGAAGACATGTGACATCCGGCAGCCTGCACTGGACCCGCGTGGTGGAACCCATACCCTCTCACAGAGAGGAGGCCTGTTTTCCAGCAATGGGAACATTATAAGACAAGAATCTGCCAAGAACATTTTGCCTGAAACCTAGTTTAGCCATAGACCTTAATTTTTTTTTTTTAAATCAGACAGTAACCTACCTTTAACTCTCAAGACCTCCTTTTATAAAATAATAATACTATAATCTAACCATAATTTATGGTAACTCCAATCATGTTTACCATAAATATCAAACATGCCTCTATACCAATAACCCTTCCTTAAATTCTATAGATACTCGTATACACCCCTCAGGCAAGTCGCTACGTTCATTAGTTCCCGGCCAACACTTACGCATCTTAAAGTCAGGGGTAACCAATAAATGGCATGATTTATACCCACTTATGACGTACGAAATCCCTCTTAATACGCGGATATTTCTGATCTTTTGAAGAGTAGATGTTTTCTTAAATATTGCAATTTTACGACGACAAGCTGCATTGGCAAGTTTATGTTAAAAGATCACTAGGGTAAGTTATGGTGACTTTGGCTTTAAGCAGTGTCAACAAACTTTATTTATGGTTCTACTAAGATTAAAACTAAGACTTATGTATGTTTTTGAAGATATATGATAATTACAATTATTACAATCCTTTGGAACGTTGCCGCTGTACTTGGCGCTTTAATTAGCTTGGCACTTGTTCTATGACAGCATACGCTTCTGATGGTAGAACATGGAGGACTTTATTATAAAACCATCTATGAAACAATTACCCATGTTTGCAAAGATATAAATTATTTGATTAGTTTTGAAAACGCAAAATTGTCAATTAGTTTAATCAACTGCTGGAAAGTTAACATCAAGAGCTCTAAATTGTCTGTTTATATACAAGATAAATACTTATATTAAGTAAGTACATATAAATAAAACATATTATGTACCAAAGTTGTCAACCCCTGGTGCGAAAGACGTTACAATCTTTATGGTCCCATTTACGCGTCTTATTTTATACGTAATCCATTAATTGCCGGGATTGGGACCTCTTTTTCAAAAGATTTTTTGCCTTTTTTATCCAAAAAGCACCTGTGTCTAAAAGCGGACCCTTCGATGATTTCAATGACTGGTTATTTTTGTACAAATAGAATTGTAGTTGAACCTAATTTCGACTTTATTTTAATGAACATTAGGTTAAAAATGCAACAAAAGTAGTGGTGTTTTTAGTAAATCTCCTCTGAACGCGGGGTGAGAAGATGCGACCACTGACAGGGCAAAGTCGTGCAGGTAGAAAATCGATTGTTATTAGACGTCAGGGCTCCTCATAATAACATGAATATATTGTGAAGAATCGATTGTGAACAGAACAAGGTGATCGAACGACCACAAAGAATGCCACGTCAAATTAGCTTTATCGTTTAACTTTTGATATAATGTGCAGATGTTTAGATTTTTTTTCAATATTTCGTTATTATTTTAAAGCTATAGTCTATACTATTATAACGATAGGTACCTATTTTTCGAAGAAATAAATCGTGTCTGGCTGATAACTCTGCTCAGATTAAAATGGTTTTTGCAACGGTTTTAGAAAAACATTAAACGTTAAAGATGGCCTGTACCTATGTATGCCCTATATATGGATGGCGATGGCGGGATTTTAGGTTATTGCGTGCCTTTAGAATAGTATATATGTACAGTCGGCAAAAGAGATAAGTAACCAGGGCATCGGATATAGTTGAAGTTTAGTAAGAAACCGTTAGATATTATTTAATGAAATTTAATTTGATAAATAAACTATTTGTTTTCTATTAATGAAATTAAATTTCATTCGAAAACATCCATCGGTTTCTTGCCAAACTTCAACTATATCCGACGGCCCTGGTTACTTATCTCCTTTGGTGACCGTACATGTAATTTAAAAACATCATAGTTCACATAATATATCTAATAGCCTTTGCACGCATCTACCAAGTTTCCATAATCCATTTTGTTTGTTGGCCATAGCCATATCCCATCACAGGATGTCAAGCTTCTCCAAAATGAAAAACGGTAATTCTGATACGGAACTGGTAACAAACTCAAAGTTATTACCCTTTAGTGTTTTCTTAATCAAAGCTTACATGCAAGCGTGTAGTTTAGTTATAAAGCCTGGGAGGTATCACACGGCTCCTCCAGCACATAAATTGCAATTAAGCTGTATGTCAGCTTGTCGCCCTGAACGACGCGCGACGGCTCACCTGCCCCTTGTACACTCAGCTTTATTATAAACGTAATTATGAATTAAGGACTGCAGGCAAATGAGTTAAGATACCAGAACTGGATGTAGCGGGAACTAGTCTGGATGTAGGTATGAAATGTTTGATATGAACGAGATTGGTAAGCGCCAGTGCCCATGTAAGGAGTTACCTACGCCTGTACACAGAAGAGTGTATTTCTGAAACATGGCAGGACGTCTAGATTGGAAGATAAGCCTGATGGTTACTGCTTGACACATATATTTTTTTTTAATAGCTATTTCTTTGCTGTCGCACCGTCGCCGTCGGGCAAAAAGTTGTAGTAGACATTCCTACATACCTACTACAACTATATTCTACTAGAGTCTTGTTGTGTTTCAACCTCATACCTAAAGAGAATTTAAGTTTATGATTAAAAGTTTAGGTCAAAGTGTTTTCTGAAGCGGGTCTCAAAAATCATACGAACGTTTTTAAAACAAGTTCCAAAATGGGAAAATTCGACCAGAATTAATAACTAGGTATCCAATGATATTGGGCTGATTTTTCAATCGACAGATAATTTTTATTCGTGGAATAAAATTGACGTCTGACTGAGTTTTTGTATGGGAGAACTGTCAAAAATTCCAAATTATTCCTCCGATAAAATTATCTGGCGTTGGCAAAATCAGCTCGCATAGCAACAGGATATGCGTTAGGAATTTTTATAATAGCAAGCTCGCCCTCCATCAGAAGTACCATAAACTTATATGTTCTCAAATCCACCCCGTACTTGTGACTGAGCGTGGGCATTGACGGCACGGTTGGCGCAGTGGTTAAGCAATTGACTGCTGCGCTGCGTGTCGCGGGTTCGATTCCCGCACGGAACAAATATTTGTATGACCTACATGTATTTGTTCCGAGTCTGGGGGTTTTTCTATCTATAAATGTACGTATTTACAAAAAAAAAATTGAATTTAAGTAGTTTATCAGCCATCTTGTTACCATAACACAAGCATTAGGTTGCTTAGCTTGGGACAAATGGTGCTGTGTGAAATGTCCAGGGATATATTATTATTATTATTTCCAAAGACAATGTACGGTAATTAATCGTATAAGTGTGACAGTTGTGTACGTTACACTGATTTATAGAACGCGGTGTTTTGGTCTGGATTAACGGCGCGGGCGACGTTGTAGGACAGAGCGGCGCAAAAGACGGGTGACAGACGCGATCAGGCTTGCAGTTGATAAGACTAATAGATTTTGTTTAGGATAAAAGGAAAGATATTTTTCCAATTTCTATTCCATGGTTAGGTTCTGTTGACATATGACATTAAGGCAAGGAGCGCCTTTATGTCATATGTCAACTGAACATGTGTCGTACCAGTAAAGGTGATTTTAGTAGTACAAGTGATTGATGAGTGGTTGACTGTACACCTATTATATTAATAATATTAAACCTTATATTATGAAAATGTCAGGGTAGTGTGTATCTGGATCTGCACATAATCAGGCGGGAGGAGACGCCCGGGTGTCATCACTGCCAGGATCGCCTAGAGGACACGGTGGAGCATACGGTGGAGGTCTGCCCTGCTTGGGCGGAGCCCCGCCGTGGCCTCGTAGAGGCGATCGGCAACGGCGGCGACCTCTCGCGTCCGGCCCTGGTTCAAGCCATGATTCATCATCATTTACTTTTTGGAAAAGTTACTAAAAAAACAAATAACACTGAGTTAAAATTCAAATGATTAGATCATCAAAATTGCAGTAGTCAATTTTGAGAAAATCGCAGTCATACATGTCATACGATACAGGGATACAATACAAAACCTCATTTTTTATAGACGTAGACGGTTTAAAATTTTAATAAAAGCACTGGAACGCGGCAAGCCGTATCGCGTTCCGATCAGACAGAAGAAAGTACGTCGGAGGCGGGATGATAGCGTCGGAGGCTGCAACCGGCCCAACCGGTCCCCCATTGTGGTCAGTTTTTGTGCCGCAACCCTCCCCGCACCACCCGCGCGTTTCCTTCGCCAAAATGTTCTCGATCCTTTGTGGTCAATCGATTTAATTGCTTTATTTCAATTTCATGTCACTAATTAAAAATAATTATTGGTTTTACTTTAGCACTAAGCATTAAAAGAGCATTAGAGCATTATTTACTTTCTCTAAAAAACAGAGGACAAGAAGAATACAAAAGTTTTGAAGGGGAAAGGGAAAGCTGATAGGCATGCAGAACAAGACTTATGATAAATAGATAAATTTGTGGTTTATTTTTAAGTAAGTAAGTAAGTAAGTAAGTAAATTTTATTTGTTTAAACATGGTGTAGGTACATGGTGCGCATGCAGGATATTAGTAGGATACAGAAAAGTTCTAACATGTTCAGCCGCATATCGTGGCGTACAAATTGGTAGGAAGAGATGATGCATAAACCGTGATAATATTCATCAAAATTACATTTCATCGTTATTCTTTAAAGATTAGGTATAATTACAATTCAACAAGCATATTTTTTTGATACAATTCAAATGTCAAAGTAGGTAATCATTAAATAAATTGGTCAATAAAAATATATATAAATAACTGTCATTAAAAATTTCAATTCCAAATTACAATTATTCCAAAAAAATACAATAGATTACAATAACATGTCAAAAATATAACATTGTCATTTCAAAAACGAAGAAAATTGTCCTCTTTCATAAACTCTGCTATACTGTAATATGCTCTTTCATTTAGTAAACTCTTCAGTTTACTTTTAAGAGCAGATATATTTAAGGTTTTCCATGATTTGGGCAATTTATTAAAAATGGTCGGAGCCATGCAAAAGATGCTCTTACGCATAAGAGTTGTTTTAGCGCCGTGAACACAGAGTTTGAAATTATCACGTCTATTCCTAGGGAAAGCATCACATAAACGCTGAAATAAATGAAAGTTGGATTTAATGAACATTACCGTTTCCAGGATATATAATGAGGGCAATGTCAATATTTTACGTTCTATAAAATAAGATTTACAACTGTCCGTTGTTTGCAGTCTAAACATCGATCTAATGCACCTTTTCTGTGCCCGAAACGCTATTTCACTGTCCGTGCTATTTCCCCAAAAGATGACTCCATATCTAAGAATTGATTCGGCTAATCCATAGTAAGCAGTAATTAGCGCATCTGTGTTGAGAACCACAGCAAGCTGTTTCAGAGCGTAGGCTGCACTACTCAATTTTTTACTAAGTGCCTCTATTTGAGGTTTCCAATTCAATTTAGAATCTATTATAAGTCCCAGAAATTTTGTTGTGTCAGCTTCATTGATATTTATATATATTCGATTAAATGATGAGACTGAAACCTTAAACCACCGGCAATATTAAACTCGTTTCCATCCCTATGTGCATATCTATGTATCATGTTACACATGTATAAACAAATAAATGCATCTTTATCTTTTACCTTTTTTTCATTAGATACTCCAATAGAGAGTACCCCAGTAAACAGAAGACGTACCTATTCTGAATTACCTACTCATAACCTTCTAGCAACCGGCAACCTCGACAAATTTTTACTCGGACATCAAGTGGCGTCAGCTAAATAATTATACAAAATATCGAATGTGCAAAAATAAAAAGCCGTGGTCTAGCCTCATGAGCTTACCCCTGATAGTTGTTAAATAACTGTAGTTATCTAGGAATACCGATATGATGGGTTGAAAAGAAAGGGCTATGATGAATAGTGCCATAATTGATTACACGTAACGAGTACAGCAACGAGACAGTGCCACAAGTGACAGAGCAGAAACAGGACACTCGGCCGAGTGAACCTACCAAGCACTGGGCTAGGTTTTCTGTCTTGACATTGTCTGGCCACTGTCCTCGGTAGATGTAATAAAGCCATAAAACCGATGTACAACTTTATACAAATCTACATTGGATTGCGATTCTATCTTACATGACATGAGTAGCGCCATCTGTTGTTGCGGCATTTTATTAACTAAGGAAGAAATATTAATTGTTAAGATACAGTCAAACAATAAGGTAAGTACTTCAAACTTCAAAGGGTCATCTATTCATCACACTTAAGTCATGGTTTTACTCTTAGACCATTGTTAATAACTATAATTATTATACAGATTATTTTTCTTTTTCTACAACATCGCTATAATGATTGTAAAGCCCATAGCCCACGTAGAACCACTCTAAATTCTTTGACCATAAACAATCGATCAATGAATGAAATGACAACTACGTGACAACTACTCTTGTCTCGAACTTTCTCTAGTCTTTGGTTGGTATTATGTCTGATCTGTCAAAAAATGTCTTTTTGACGTGATTTGCCGATAAAATTATTTGGATAGTACACTTTTATAAATATGGGAGGTTCTCAAAGCACTCGAAAAGTAACTGTGGATAACGAAAATGCCATCCAAGTGTCCCAAGAGGCTTTAGACCGGATACAAGCTCAGCTTACCTCAAAAGTAAATATGATGTTACATTACATAATTTTGATCAATGTCATTGCTTGTTAGGACTCATTACAGGGGTGTTGTTGTTATAAAAATCTATAAATTAATTTTATTTTATTTTTTCACTTCATAGTCATAATTCATGAGCGTAGCGAGTTCATTACTAAAACGTAACTATTGTAGGTTAACTTAGCAGTTTCTGAGAACAAGCTGATTGATGTCATCGTGTACGGTCACCAAAGGAGATATGTAACCAGGGCTCTCGAATATAGTTGAAGTTTTGTTAGAAAACACAGTTCATTAATAATTATAAAATTAAATTTCATTAGAAAAAATCCGTCGGTTTCTTACTAAACTTCAACTATATCCGACGACCCTGGTTACATATCTCCTATGGCGACTGTACCTATCTTGAATCAATTATCTTCCACTTCCACTTTCTCCAGAAAATCAATCAATAAAAAACACACATTTAATACATAGTACTTTTTATGTACTTATATTATTAGTATGTTTTGAGCTGTTAGTAACCTAGTTTAATTTTACTTTCTCTAAATAGCGAAATAATTGAGTAGAAATAACTAAAATAATAATTGCAACAGCTAAGCAAACCTAGAGTAGAATAACTGGTGTAAACAGCTTAAACATAAAAGTTATAATATGAATAGAAAAACAATTACATATTTCTAAATGTGAACTCTATACCTTTTTAATTGGTATTTCTCATCAACTATTTCAGCAAGCTGAATCGAGACCCCTGCCCGTACAACAGTTCACACCACCGGCATACGAGCACAGACGCCAGCACGAATACGCAGCTGAAGAGGCCTACTGGGCACACCGCATTGAAAGCCTGAAGAGGGCTCACGATAAGATAAACAGCGGAATGCATTCGGAATACCAGAAGACATTGAAGGAAGCAAATGAGTTATTTAATATGGTTCAGGGAGACAAAGTCGCTTCGAAGGTGTCACCATGCCAAGAGGAGAAGGCAAAGGTAGATAAAACCACAATTATTTATTCTTTCCAATTTTATTATGAATATCAGACCTTTAAAAAAAAAGACACTGACATTTAAATGTCAATATGATTTATTTTCTTGTGTGATACTGATAAGATAAGCCGATCAACATTGTCAGTGAAGCTGGCTGGTCTTAGTTTAGTGCCTATTTGTTTATTTTCCAAACCTGTCTAGACATGTCTGGCTCAAACAAGTAGCCTGAAATTGTACAAAATTGTATTTTGTCATCTATCAGACAAGGTTTGCTGGAATATAAAGACTTCTTAGGGTCTAGGCTAGTTGTTCTTATTGAACACTAGTTTTGCCTGCGAATTCGTCCGCGTGAAGCAACTTTCTTACTTTTTTTTTCCAAAAGAACCATCCTCGTACTTCAAGGAATATTCTAAAAAAAGAATTAGCGAAATTGGTTCAGCTGTTCTCGAGGTTTGCGCTTAGCAACATATTCAACTATTCATTTTTATATTATAGAAGATCGATTATGCAAATGCACATATTAGGTAGGTACCCTAGTTTAGAATCTAATTGAATTGCTGATGGTAAATAAAAAAATGTTTAAAAACTTTGATTTCATAGTCAGACAAGTAATAAATTAAGCTTTATAATTACTGCCCAGTTTAAAGGGCTTATTACACTTTCCAATTTAATGAATGCTTACTAGCAACACTCTAACTAGGAAATCGGAAGCTAGTGATTACACTAAATCGATGGATGGAGATTGGATGGATGGATTCTAAATCGGTCAAACGACGCATGGAGACGCATTCGTGAAGAACAATGTACACAATTTAGGAAGTAGTGCGATTGGACCTCCAATTTACACTAAATTGGATCCAATCTGTTCTAACTGCGATAACATCTACCGATTTCCTAGTTAGCATTCCTTAAAATTGGATAGTGTAATAAGCCCTTAACTCATTTAAACATACCTTACATTTACCTTCCCAACAGAGCTACCACATTAATGAACCTACTGTTGTTGCAAAAGTAATGTTGCATTATTTTACTGATAATTGTGTTCTCCAAGACTTTTGAAAGATGATATGGCTAGAAAGGGGCTGACTACTGAGATGACGACTAAGTGACTACTCACATTTATTCAGCCCTGTTCAGCTTTTGTCCATAGAAAACAACGATTTTGTATGGAATGCGTACGCGGTCGTAAAGTTGAACGGATGCATACGCATTCCCTACAAAATCTATGTTTTCTATGGACAAAAGCTGAACAGAGCTGAATAAGTGTGAGTAGACCCTTATAAGAGATGTTGCGCTGACCACAAGTGGGGATAAGGTCAAAAGAATAATGATGATGGTATCATAGTACTTATAATAAAATTACTAATTTCAGGTCCTCCAGTGCTACAATTCAAATCCGAACAAATCTCTCCTGTGTTCAGTGTTAGTGAATGAATTCAATGACTGTGTGTGCCAGAGCAGGGTAGCAGCCGTCGCGGCTTCATCTTAACAACTGGAATTGTGTAAATAATCGTTATAGAGAATATTCATGTCGTCACCAAGCAATACTGACCTGAGGTTGCATATGGCCGCGGTGTAGATTTAATATTAATGCCGTATCAATAAACTGTTATTAATTTATGTTTTGTGATTTATTTGGCCTTTTTCTATTGCTAATTTGTCTTATGGTAAACTTAAACCCAATCAAAATTCAAATGCTTTTGGGAATCATTTAGTTATTTCGTTTGAAATAAGTACATTCAGTTTTCTTTGTTTTTTGATCATTTTCATATTTGGCAAGTGCTAACCAACAACCAACCAATTTTTTGTAAGTATATTGTTAGTCTCACCTTATCAGTCTGATAATAAATATTCCCTTTAATACCACCAGCCTCTTACATCATAGACTATACACTATTCTTACATACCTACCTACCCTACCCCTTAAGACTGATTTATTTACCCGAGATGTTGTTCAATTAATTTAGCCCGAAACTCAGGATGCGGTCGAACTTGATTATATTGTAGACTAGTTTGTAATTAAAATAAATCATATTCATGTACCTCGCTCATATACAACCTTGCCAGAAAATAAATACCAATTATTTACAGTACAACCTTATTTTGTTTATTTACATTACAACAAATTCCAGAAGTCACTTTGACAAAGAGATACGTACCTACCATAATTATTGACCAAACAGCTGGTTCAAGTTGGATAGAGTAGGTAACCAAAGCAACAATGCCCTAACGCAATAGATAATAAATTACTGTTCGCCTTTAGAAGAAATCATTAACAATGAATCAAATGCAAGAGGAAAAACCTCCAGAAAAGGTGAAGAGGAGACGTATTCCCCTGTACCCAGGGTTCCCAGAGTTGGCGCGATCTGATGTCAGCATACACCCAGCTTACTCTTCACTGGCATTGGCATAGTAAGTACCTACCAATAGAATAAAACAAAGTAATCCCAGAAAGTCAGTGTGCCACGGTATAGAATACAGAAATCTCACATATTTGTAAATTATCAAGAATAATAATAAATTAAATTTTAGCAGAGTAGTTTGCCGCCACCGCTATCACTACGCCAAAGCAGCCCAACGCAAACAATTTATGATGGAACTGCACAGTTTCGAGAGACTACAGTCGAATGCCCTGGATGGAGTGCGAGTACATCGAGAATTCTCACAAGGAATCCTCTCGCATACTATACCACCACGACGATACATGCAAAAGTTGACGCCAGATCCTCTCAATTCGAAGCAAAGAATGCGCGTTGAAGAAATAATCAGTGGAAGAGTGGACTTTAGTCAAAAATAATGTAAACAACCATTAGTTAATTAGGCTTCACTGGGCCTGGGGGATATTTTATGTTAAAACAATAAATTTCACGTGAATTCTCGGGCAGAAGCTTTAGTCTCGGTTAAGTATGGCAATAGCGGTCATTGACCCACCTACATATTTCTAGCATGTTTGATTCCAAAAACTGATATTAAGTCTGTTAATGTGCTGAATCAATACCTATAGTGATCTTCAACATGTTCTAATAACGAAAGCGAAGCAGTTTATTGTTTGGGTTCCTTTCCGTTGGAGTGTTGCGGTTGTAATGAGTGATGACCTTATTCATTTGTTTTTTTTCTGGTATTGTGTATCACTTGAGCAAGTAGCTTGTGGCCAAAGGGTAAGATTGTACAATCATTTTAAAAGGGAAAATGGCAATGATTGCTATTGCCTCTAAAACGTTAAAAGTAGAGTACATAATATAGGCACAAGTAGAAATAAATAAAAACTCAAAAATGAACTTAAAATAGTAATTTTATTCAACTGATTCCATAGCTTTCTTCCTCTTAATTTTCTTACTTTTCTCCACATTAGTCTGCAGGTAGTGGGCCTCCTTTTTAGCCTGTGATATTTCAGCCCTCAACCTCTGTTTGAGTGCAGCCCTCTCATATGCCAGTCTTTCACTCAAGTGAATCCACTTGAATCTCGGGATGTATTTGACATTCCATATCATATCATAGTATCGTGATTTCTTTCTAGTGCCTATCTTCGTGTTGTTTAGTTTGGTTGCAACCATCTTGGCCACTTTTTTCTTCTGGTATTCTACCCAACCTTCTGTAAATTGATTTGGTACCCGCTTGCGTTTCTCGCCAGGCTCTGTAAAAGATAATTTTTTAAGTATAGTTGAAGCCAAAAAGTAAGAAAAGAATGTGATATATCAATAACTCTTATTGAGATGCTTGTTTGTTTTGATTAATTATGTCAGTTTTAAGTTTATAAGGTGGATGCTCCAAGGTAGCCCGCGAAATTCTAATTTTCCTACGTTTTTTGCAATTTGCTGGTCAGTACTAGGTTGTACGTTGATTAAAATATGATTCGCGGCCGTAACAAATAATATATATTTACAGAATTATAATCATTAGAATCAGTAATACAACTTGTTAAGTTAGCATAATCTTATAATGTCGAGATTTCATGAAATAGTCATTCAGTAGGATTAGTTGATCTTAGAGATAGTGTTGATGACTTTAATGATTATAATTCTGCAAAATACATATTAGTTGCTGACCAAGAAATTGCAAAAAACGTAAGAAAATTTGAATTTCGCGGGCTACAAAGGACGTAGTTAAGCTGAAAGGACCTAATCCACTGTTTGGTCGGAATTGAGTTAAGTATGCCATCATACTTCTGAGGGTCGAATCTATCATACAGTGAAGACTTTATTTTCGAAATGTATATAGAAACTATTTTTTTTACTACCCCGACTCATCCCACATGTATGAAGGGCACGAAAAAAAAAATTGCTGAACGAACCCAACCTGCTTGAATTGTTTCTGAGTAATGCAATTTCTATGTACGTATTCTTAAAGATAATTTATCAGATAAAACTCGAAACAGTTTGGGTCCTTTCTAAGAATTAAATTTTGCCTTACAATTTAATCTTGAAAATCACTGAAACGACTTAAACAATTTGGGTCGTTTCTGTGTTTTAGGTTTACTGCAAACGAACTTCTGTTTTTGTTTATTAGAAACGACTCAAAACACTTAGGCTATTTCAGAAAAAAGGTTTTATATGAAACATCCATACAATTCTTAATAACCTAAAGTGACTCAAGAAGGTTAAGTCGTAAGAAAAAGATTTAGTGATTGACTCATACACTTATATTTTAACTGAAACGACTTTCGTATTTATAATGGACGTAGTTAAGCAGAAAGGACCTAATCCACATCAAGTCACTTTTGAGTAATGGGCGTTTGAAGTTTCAGCTGTAATTGCTCTAAGAGGAACATTCTTTTTTTTCAGAATGCTTTTTTTTTATTCTAGTAGTCTAATATTGTAATTGTTAACGTAATATAAACATTATTTTTTTCAGTAGGTTTTGAGATATTAAGCAAAGTGTGGGTTGAGTCCTTACAAAGAAAAGCTATTTTTAAAGAAGTCGTAAAAAAATTTAATTCCTCAGAAAAAACCCAAGCCACAAAATAATTTATTAAAAATAAAATTAATTCAGCTTCATTATGCTCTCTTTGACACAGAAAAAAATAAAATAAACTTAAAAACGGTACAGACATGGGCATAGAGAACTTCATTATTCTTCCTCCAAATCTAAATCCAATGTTGGTCCATATCCATCTACATCTTCGTTTATGTCCGTTCCTGTGAGGTTATTATAAAACGCGTGGCAATCTTCGGGTATCAAATTATACATAGATTTGAGATCTGCTAGCTTTGCTTCGGCAATAGCCTTTCCTTGAGGCCACAGGATTTCGACATCTTCTTCTGAAAATTTGATCAAAACACCTTTGATCTTTTTCGATACATCTAAGGTTTGAATCTCTCCACTGTCTGATATCATGGTAATTAAGTAGGGATCATCTTTTTTCAAAATAATTTGTTTTGTAATCAGCCAGTTAATTTTATTTTTATTTATACATATTTTACGATTTATAACTTTCTTCTCAATTTTCTTACTGCTTAAAAAATCTTGACTTTTCATTCTAGTTACGCGAAGAGGGTTTTTCTTTTTAGCGATTTTCATGATATTTATATATTCTTCTGCCGTATAAACTCTTTCATGATTCTTTAGCTCACATTCTATTTTACTAAAGTCTGTGTCGTTGAGTGACTTGATGTGGATTAGGTCCTTTCTGCTTAACTACGTCCAAATAGTACATAGGTAAAAGCAATTTTTTTTTTAATTGGATTATATTTTTATTTATTATATTTATTGTTCTTTCATGATGAACAATAAATGTAATACTACTGGCAAAAACCACTACACATTGTAAGGACTGCACAATTTAAATTGGACAATAGCAAACAACAACATAACCTCGAAAACTTACTGGCACTCGACTGCAAATATATTCTTCCAACTTCACCAAATTTGCTGAATATTTCACGGATCTTAGCCACATTCATGTAAGGAGGGATAGTTGACAAAAATACGATCCCACGCTTTCTAGTCTTCTTCTTTTTTATACCAGCACCAGAGTCTGAAATATTGTCTGCATCTGACGCGTTCTGTGAGCTAACTTCGCAGTCCGAACCATTTTCCGGCACTCTGTCCATTTCCATCTCAGGCATTGTATTAAAATCTGTCACAAAATGTTGTATCTTTCAAATAATTATTGAAAATTAGAAAGTTCCATGGCCATGTGAGAATTACATTACAGATGACATATTGACATGACAACATCATAGACATTAGAGTGCTCTGTGACCATTGAGTTTGAGATTAGAGATAGGATAGGAAAAACTAAACCACATACTACCTATACTACGTATAGTATAGCGACAACGACATAATCAGCTGACAGTTGCTCGCTTTCGTAGGGTCGGAATTGCAGATTACTATGGACTATACTCCATTTGCACACTTTGTATATTTATGTATTATAGTTTGAATACGGATTGATTATTAAGCCAAAGTTGTAATGGTCTTTACTCATTATAATTATGTTATATTTTTTATCAGTCATAACACCGAGAATATGCTACTTTTGTTCATAGACGCCAGCCGAAAATAGAGTTTTTGTTTTGTTATACTGTCATGTCATTACGGGAAAATATTTCCAACGCGATACGTCACTCACTGAATTTACAAAATAAATAAGTTTGTTTTTAACAGAATAATTCTCAATATTCCACTATGGGTTGCGATGGTGGTACTATCCCACGTCGAGATGAACTTGTGCGAATGAAAAAGAAGCCGGAACAGGTACATTTCTTCGGAATACTTATATTTTTACTAAATGTAAACATTACATTACCAGTGTGTTAATTTTATTATTTTCTTGTAGAAAGACAAAGATGCTGAACGGTCATTCAAGTGGCGCAACTGCGCTTTATCCCAACAACCGCTGCAGGCGCCCGTGGTGGCCTGTGGCCTCGGCAGGCTGTACAGCAAAAGCTCCGTCCTTGAATCTTTGCTTGACAAAGAAACCAAGCCCGAGTCCATCAACCACATCAAAAATCTGAAGGTAAATGCTCGTAGAATTGTCGCTCGTCTAACCATCGGTCTTTTATATTTTATGATGAAGTGACCAGAATGCAATAACCTCTGAAGCACATAGAGCTTCCACCATTTTCTAGATATTCATAATATTGGATAAGCTTATGCTTGACAATGCCATCACCACCACATAAATCCTTTTTTGTAATTGACTCATGGCTAGCCTACATGTTACCTTAGAGATTACTTACTAACAGAGGTACAACATGATAGGCTTGCTTGGTAATTAATTGAGTAGGTAATAGAATAGGTTACACAATAAATTGGATTAATATCGTCATATTTATAGGTTTTATAGGAATCAGACCATCATTACATCTATGAAACTAATGCATTTGTAAAACACACATCTCGCAATAGAAAACAGCCTTCAATAGTTACTATAGAAAACTTTGTGACAAAAATAAGCTAGAGTTCGAAATTTCACATGGAGAACAGCCAAGTATTTTATGTATGGCCACAAAAATGTTTAACAAGCTGCCTGACACATTATAATTGTTAAATCTGGACAAATTGTTACACAATTTGAAAACCTGCTATAGGACTATTTGGATGACAATTCTATAATTCCTCCTCCTTAACCTGTTTTGACATTAATATTTTATTTATTTTTGACATTCTACATGCTTTCTTAACATTTTACTGTGGACATTCTGGAGGGGAATTATTGATTCATTAGTCTGGTGCTTTCTACAATTTATAATAATCAGTAATTGTTATAGTATTTAATTAATTTAAATTGATCATTATAATGTATTGTATTGTAACATAGAAAACCTATGTAAATGTTGTAACATCCCACACACTGTGTAACTCTACCTATTTTTACAAATAAAGATTCTGATTCTATACATATTTGGTTTCTTTTCAAAAACATACTACAGGCAACCTGTATCTAGGTTGGTCTACAAGGTTCCATTTTACTAGTGTAACTTCAGTTTTAAGAATACAGTACATACCATCTTGAAAATTATTATAAATCAAAATCACTAATTGTCTAAAAATATAAATTTACAGGACATCAAAGACCTGAACCTCGTGAAGAACCCTGCATACACCGCTGCTGACCATACAGAAGGTGCCGTAGGTGAAGGCAACGCTCCCTACATCTGTCCCATCAGCGGCTTGGAGATGTCTGGCAAGTTCCGCTTTGTGTTCCTGTGGAGCTGTGGCTGTGTGCTCGCCGAGAGGGCTCTCAAGGAAGTTAAGCAAAATCTCTGTCATATGGTAAGCTTTTCTTTCCTTCCTATCCTTTTTCAATTCTAAAAAAAACAAGTAAGCAAGTAATTTATTACTGTTAAAACTGCTAAACCTCAAAACTTTTATTCAACCTTAATCATGTTGCTTATTATGATCGACTTAAATAATAACAACCACACAAGTAGATCAAAGGTTAAGGTCCGTTTGCCGTGTTTGGTTCATGGATGGGTGACCATCCATTACATATTGAGATGCTCTGTGCCTCTGAAAGCATGTTAAGCTTTTGGTCCCGGTTGCCATTTGTAGATCTTTGAGTAGTTACAGTCAGTAGCCTAAATGCCTGACAACCAGTCTTACCAAGAAGTATCATGTTAGGTGTATGTTGTGGAGGTCAGATAGGCAGTTGCTCCAAGTAAAATAATGGCATTCAGCTGCATCCGGTTAGACTGGAAGCCGACCCCTAAAAAGTTGGGAATAGGCAGGGCAGATTGATTTTTATTGAATTTTACCAGACTGTTCATTATATTCGTCACGCTGAAGTATTTGCACAAAGGCTGCGCTGTCGTTCATGTTCGGGGTCACCAGTATAGAGGTATGAGGAACAGGGTGTAAAATTCACTCATCCTCCATAGAAAAGGGAAGATCCTCCGACCAGACGGGTGTTGTGTCTGGCGGGCAATTGCCCAATGATTGATGTTGGGAAGTTTGTATATGCTAATTGCGCGTGTAAACTCTGCTTGCGAGATGCAGGATTTGCGTGACGTCAGTATGATGAGTAGTTCGCATGTGGCGTTGTAGATACCGCTACAGTATTATTATAGAATGATTTATTAGTATATAGTGTCGTGTCATATTATTTGTGTCTAAATAGGTCATAATCTACTGAGAAATAGGCTACCATGCCACCAGTGATAAACTTGTTCCCATTCCTTCAACTTATCAACTTAGATTGTAATTTAGGTCAATTTTACGTGATTTATTACCTAACTATTACTTTTGCCCTCAGTGTCAGCAACCATTCATAGATAACGACGTTGTTGTACTCAACGGAACTGATGAGGACATCGAAAAGTTAAGAGAAAAGATAGCTGTGCGTGTTGCTAGCAGAAAAAATGGCAAAAAATCAAAGACAGAAAAAACAGAAAAAGTTGAAATCAAGGTTGAACCATCCACTCCCGTGCCATCCACATCTACTGAGCTTGTAACTGAAACAGATGAAGCTAAACCAGAGAATGGAGTAAAAGAGGAACCAGAGGCTGGACCAAGCACAAGTAACGCAGTGAAGAAAGAAATTGAGACAATTCCATTGTCATTACCTAAATATAATCCTAACAAACAGGCTAGAGGACATTTCGGGTCCTCGAAGCGCGTCCACCCCACAGAACTGGCTCAGGACCCATCGTACAAGAAAACTAAGAAAGATTACAGTGTTGCCAAGGATCCCCAGACAAGTGAAGTGTACAAATCATTGTTTACATCACATAGAACTGATAAAGATCAGAAGAGAGCTCACTGGGTGACTTATAACCCATTCTACAACTAATGGTAGATAAGACCTGTGCACACGACGACTTTTTCACACGCTCTTACGAGCTGCGACCGCGATACAGTCGCATCAGCTCGTGTTTGGTAGGTTTTTGAAGCACACTCTTAAAGCAAAATTATCGTAGTGTGCAAAGGCGTTTATTCCTAGGATTTAATTATTCAATAAATAAAATTCAATATCATGTTTATGATTATTTTATTTCAATACGAATCGTCAATAAATATTGCACTAGAAAATTGCACATCAAGACTATTTTAGGTTATTTTTTTCACAATTAAAATCTTTGTGCTTTTTGGTTATATGAACTTACACCTAAATAAATTAAGAAATAGTGGAATGTCAAAATATCACTACAAAACACCGAAAAAAAATTACTACAATTTTATTATGTTAGGTATTTATTTTGGTTTAGTGATAATGGATATTAATTGAGATAAGCTAATCAATATTCGATCCTTATAAAATGTTAACTCTAAATAAATACGGTATCTTAAACTTTGCCAAAAGAAAGCTTCTATGCTATCGTTAATAGTAATAAATAAATTACCGTAATAACACCAAGTGCTGGCTGAAGCAGTGGAAAAATTGAATGAATTAAAAAAGTACACAGACAAAAATATGAGAGTATTTATCCGCTAAACTTAAGGCAGTTGTTTATCCTATTTTAGTAACTTTTTATTAAATACCTGGCTCTTTGGTAGATTCCTACACTAAAATTCGACTACAAAACATTACATTTACTAAGAAAATAATTTAAGTGGCAGAGTCTTGCTGTACCGAGGCCAATGTGGCTTCAATGATGAGGTTGAAGTCCAGTTCGTTGAGGCTGGCCTTAGCTGTCAGCAAGTCCAGAAATGTGTCCAGTGGAGACAGGCGCTCTCCGGAAGGCAGTGCTGCAATGCCTGGAATGAAAGTTTATGTTAGCTATGATTAATGTTAACTATACATATAAGGGCTGATTTTTCAATAGTTAGATAACTTTTATCTGAAGAACAAATATGACAATTTGTCATAAAATATATAATTTATTATACAAAAGCTGCAAACCGCAATATTTATCCCTCAGATAAAAGTTATCTGAATATTGAAAAAACAGCACTAAGTAAACTTTTTTTATGATCTACAACTAAAGAAATGTACCAACCAAGGCTCTAAAAGCAGATGGCGTAAGTACTAAAGAACAAATGAAGGATGATAGATATGAATCCATACTAGTATTATAAATTCGAAAGTAAGTCTGAATATCACCTTTTCACGCCTAAAGCACAGAACGGATTTCGCTAAAATTTGGCAAGGAGATCGATGGCATCGATGGGGAAGGATGCTTTTTGTCCCAGTAGCACGTTCCCGTGGGACAATTTCACGCGGGCAAAGGCTTATGTCTTATAAACGCGGCCCGATCAGCAGTGTGTGCGTGGTGTGCACACATCACGCAAGGAGTGCTGTACACTAGTAGTACCTACTACAAACTATGGAAAATGGTTCTAGACTCTACTAGAACCATTTTTGATTTTCAATTTTGTCTAGTACAGTACTGACCAGTATCCTTAACGGGTCGGTGTCGACTGGCCTCGTGGTGCGACGCGGCCCCTCCGCTGAGCAGCGTGTGCGCGTGGTCGCGCGCGCGCAGCACGAGCGCGGCGCGGCTGGGCCAGCCGGCCAGCGCCCGCCGTGCGCGGCCCTCGCCCACCAGCTGTATGAGACGTAGCTTGTTGTTCACAGTCGTTTTATTCTCATCATCTTTGGCTGGAAATAATAAAAAAAAAAATTAAATAAAAAATGTAAGTACATGTGACTCAGGCTGGCTGGACAAATCTTCAAAATAGCTCGCATTTAACTAGGTCAATAGGGCACTTTATGTGACGGCTAAACACCCTTATTTCAGAATTTGTAACGCTACAGAATCTTAGATAATCGATCGAAAACGTCCAGCCAGCTTGAAAAACCACTTTTCGCTGATCTCAATCTCGGTAACGGAAGTGATTTTGACGAATTTTTGCATATCAACGGGCGTTACATATATTTGTAACAGGCATCGAGCCAAAAGTTTTGTAATACGTACAGCGGTTTAGTAGAAAAATGCAAAAATCTGTGTCCAGCCAGCTTGAATTTACATATAAAACTTATGGCTGGTACTTCCGAATCTCAATAACGGGAGCGTTTTCGAATATAAGAATACTTTACTAACATTTAGTACCGCAATGTGTAACGGTAATAACGTTTGATTTATGGCGTCACATGTAGGTAAGGGTTTACGAGAAATCAATAAAAACTTAATGTCCAGCCAGCCTGAGTTCAAGTTGGCTGGACACATGTGTTCAAATTTTTGTACCGGGGACGATATACGAATAATTAAAATGGACAAAAAATTATAAAAATGTCAGAATCGTATTATATCGGTAATTATATTACATTTTTACCTGCCCCAAGCCCGATATACGGGTGCATGTAAGGCCTGCCAGTCAGTGCCAGTGCTTCATGAAAGGCCCATCCAACCTGTTGACAACCACGGTAAGAAGACTGTTGCCGCTGCTGTATTATATGCAGACAATTCTAATTTCAAATCTTTATTAGTAGTTGTAATGGCAACCATATCACTTGGTTTTAATAGGTTATTATATTTTATTTATCCTTCTGATAGATTCTTTTATATTTTGTAAATATGAGGACTTTGTACGCCTTGTAGACGTTAGATCTGCAGACCAGTTTTTATTTTATCAAGTACCTGGTACTTGTTGACAGGCCTACGCCTTCCTCCCATACCTTAACCTACTGTAATTTGAAAATATTGTATAAGTCAAATATTTTTTTTAAAAGTAACCGTGGAGTTTCTTGTCGGCTCTTCTCCATATAAACGACCAATTGGAACCGTGCACCTAGCTTCTGACGTTTCATAAGTGCCCATGTAGGTTTATGTGAAATAAAATATTTTGATTGATTGAATGTAATCCCCCATTATCCCAATGCATTTATTACCTACATCTCAAAATTAACTTTTTAATACCCTGTAAAAAATAACTTTCCTTTTTATCTGAAAAAATGCGCATTTATTGCCGCCTTGAGCTCTTCATCGTTGGAAAATAGTTTCCCACGAAGGTCTTTTTTCAAATTAGGGAAAAATAATAATCACTCGGGGCTAGGTCCGGGCTATAGGGTGGAGGGTTAATTTCTTCGAAACCACAATCTCGCACGGCAGCTTTGGAAACCGGCGTGGACCGGGGCGTTGTTGTGAAGGAGCAGCACACCGGTGGTCAGTTTACCGGTTACCTACCATGAGTTCGAAAAATATTTGACCGAATTTCATTTCACCTAAAACTTTTCAACTATTATCGTTTCGTTTTTTTTTTTACTTCTTCGAAGTCACTATATCTTTTGACCTATTATCAAATCGATTTTTTTCGTTACTCCGACGTTTCATTTGGTAATTTTTTTTTTTCGCAGTTACTCAATCAGCAAAATTCCCTTTAAACTCCCAAAACACTGTAGCCATGATTTTTCCGGCAGACGGAACGACTTTGAATTTCTTAGGGGGCGCACTCTCTCTACTCTTCTTGCTTACTTTCAGGGTCATAATGATGAACCCACGTTTCATCTCCAGTAACAATTCGATCGAAAATACTTGAAGGAACTTCACCACAGAGCTCTAAAAACTCTACGGCACTAGATTCGCACTTGCTTTTGAGCCGCCGCCGTGTGCATGTTCGCGGCACCCATCTTGCACTGACTTTTGAATGGTAAAGAAGGTCATGAAGAATAGTGTGAACGGAACCAACAGTGAGGTGGGTCATCTCTGCTATCAATTTGATCTTCTTTTGACCACCTACTTGACCACTTTTGAACCGTAGATAACGAAGGTGCAGAATCTTGGTAAACAGCCACCATCTCTTCGTGAATAGTTTTTTGACTTTATTAATTAGACTTTAGACTTAATTTAATAACAGCGCGGTGCTCGATCTTGTTCAACATTATCACGTTAGCCATTCCAGATGTTTTTGACTAAGGATAACTAGCAAACTAATGATCACAACTATACGAAATTTTACCTTTATACCCTTAGATACTGTACGAACGAACGTATTTGTTTAGATTTTCCCCTTTATTCATAAACGTTGCTTAAAGTTAAGCAGTGATTAGCGACTGTTTAACCATACATTTTTGACGTTTAAACGTTACTTAACTTTAGTCATCGTTTATGAATAAACCCCTATGGGGTAATGTTTATGTAAATATTACTAACATAGCTTGTAAGATATGTCAAAGTAACATTGTTACTAATAATCTACTAATTTACTCGGGACCCTGGGGTCCCGGTCCTTCGGAAGGCGTACTAGGGGCCGAAGCCAACTCGCAGAGGCCCTTTAGACAATTTTAAATGATGAGGTGGCACCAACCGACGATTATCCCTGTATGCACAATGCAAGTGCGCCCAAGGACAACCCCCGGTTGGTGCAGGACTATTGCAGAACACGGAAACAAAATATACTGGGTTAACTATGAAGGTCTATTTCCCCTACCTGAGCAATGATAATAAAATATTCACAGACAAAATGGCTGGGGGTGACTTGCACAATCAATAATGGGCCCCCGAAAACAGTCGCTAGCACATAGTGTCGTAGCAACAAGGGGGCAACATGTCCTGAGGTGCTTGTGAGGAGTGGTGAGGAATTCCACGGCTATCAGGACAATCCCGGTCAAGATCCCTACCAGCATCTTACTGAAATAATTCCTCCGAGCACGTTTGCTCTTGTGAATCTCCACTCAAACCAGGCAAGAATGAGGTGGGAGCTGTAACTTCGCAACAAGAACCATTGTATGAGAGTTTTTCACCTTACGCTCATGTCAATGTAGCGAAATTGCCAAGCCATATATTTTGACAAAGGTGTAGAGTTTGCGAAGTTAGGCCTTGTAGAGTTAGGGCGTGTAGAGTTAGAAGCTTGGCTCTACATGAGATCTGATTACTTTTTGACAGTGCGAGCTACATGGTCTCGTCTTGGCAACATTTAACATGAAATGTTTTTGTGGGTTATTATTTTTGTTTTTTAAATTTATTTTCTCAGGTTCCAAGAACCTGGGTTACCCCACGGGTGTTAACCAAGGTGAGATTTTAAGTTTGAGTAGATTAGGTGTTTTGTACTGCATTGTATTATTAATGGCATTACTTATTTAATTAGTCAAATTAGCCACATCATTAGTAAATCATCCTGATACTAAGAATACATTGAAAGCCTAGCCTCGTAAGTGTATAAAATGTATCGATAAACGACTAATTATGATAATTGCACCCTTTATCCTAATATACTTAAGACTTTTATTTTTTTCGCCATTTCGGCAGTTCCGCTTTGTCAGTTCACTGCTAGTCTTCCAGGATAGTGTTCGTGCCTTTCGCAGAGATTTCGGAGCTACTTGTGCGCATTGCTTCTGATTTTAGCAAATTAAAGTAAGTAATAAATACAATAAGTTTAATTTTTGTTACAGTGGAATGGACACTTAGTAGGTACGATAGCCGTTTTGCGTGGATGTGAAGCATGTCAACCATTTCTTATTGTTTTTTTTTGTGTGTTTTATGTTCTTTTTAGCGTCATGTTTACCGCAAATAAACGTATTTTCTTTCTTTCATTTGACTTTGTGTGTGGGGATGTGTGTGTGTGTAAATTGTGTTTTTAAGTTTATTTGGATTTATTATTTACGATGAAATTGACAAAAAAGCCGCTCTTCGTTATGGGTACATTGTCTAAACAGTGTTTACTTTAACTGGATTTAATTTGATATTTATTTTGTTTGAAAATTTAACTTTTTTCACTTAGGTACAGTTTTTTAATTTTACTACACATCTGTGGACTACTAATATTACTTTTGGTTTAATTTATTGCATATACTCGTGAGTTCCATACTGTATATAGGTCAGACTGCTAGAGTCTACTAATGTTTGTCGACTTGATTGTTGACTGGTTAAGCTAGGTACCTACAAAATGTACATTGTTCACCGAGGGGCGAAAGTGACCGATTACTAACGAGGGTGTAGCTCGAGGCCAAACGAGTTGGGAATCGGACATTCTTCTGTGTGAGTTAGTCCGATCTATATAATTATACATCGTAATCTCGTCCTCATTGTATACTCTGTAGTTTGTACACTCGTACACAACTCGCTACGTAGGTACTTACAAGTGTTTTATACTATACCAACGATGACAAAATAGTACTTTTTTAGCATAGACTACAAAGACCACAAGGTCAAGTACCTTGTGTTGCGGTGCGTATACATGGTTGCGTTTAAAAAAAAAAAAAAACGCAAACATATACGCACTTTTCGCGTTTTTCTCACCGTAAAAAATCTTCATGTCTTGTTATATTTATTTCTGGATTTCTCGGGCAAGATGTTCTCAATAAAAACAGCTTGGGCAATTTCTTTTAATTCTAGCGACATCATCAAATCTTCTTCTATCACTACTCTAAGGCATTTCGAGTAGATCGTAAACACAATTGTAGATAATTAAAACAAAAGAAAGTTATCCGCGCACAATCAATGTTCAATAAAAGTATGTGGCCCGTATTATTTTGAGCTTGGTGATAAAACTTTTGTCTTTTGGCATTATACTAAGTACCTACCTATGTTTTATTAGATTAACTACTGAATTACCCTAAATTGAAAAAAGCACAGCACGTTAACAATGAACTTTCATACACTTTTTCTGCTAGCTCAACACATATTTTCAAGTTTATCGATGAAACGAAGCATAATTTTTATACAGGGTAGCAGGGACATCGACGCACAACTGTAACCATGGATTCAGCACATGAGTTTAGACCCCATAGGGTCGAAAATTTTCGTCGGTTATTAAAAATTGCTGTTCCATACGTTTTGACCGCGTAGGGCACTTTTCTATGAAACAGAAGATTTTTTTTAATAACCGACGAAAAATTTCTACGCTATGGGTTCTAAACTTATGTGCTGAATCCATGGTTACAGTTTGCGCGTCGATGTCCCTGCCACCCTGTATAAACTATCTCCAAAAGGGATCCTGATCCTGATTTTGGAAAATCTTCAATCGTGTCTGTCGTTAAATAATTAGATTACTTTGATTTTATCAAGACGCGCAGTAAAATCCTCTCCTAAAAACTAACTATCCCTTTTGCCCCGTTATGGGTCGACTTTCAAAAAACATGAATACTTGTAAATGTTTATTTGCTCTGAAAAGTAGAGGCACTGTCAGACGTGCAATAAACAGAGCCTGTCTTCTCCCTCTTACGGAAGAACTTGAAAGCAGCAGCTTTCAAGGGGGGGAGGATGTTCACGCAACGAAACGGTCCGCGGGGACTAGAGGGAGCTGAGGGGCGCGCGGGAGGGGCGCGCGGGAGAGGCGCGCGCGCGGCTCGCGCCTGCCGCCATGAGACACACCGCTACGAACGCCGAAGTGAGACCACGCACGTCTATTAAATATAACCTCCAAATATTTATCGAGTTTCGAGGTAATCGAACACACACGATATCCTACAATCTTAATCCTAGTAAGGGTAAGTTTTGACAAACTAAGGTAACTTGAGTAACTAACCCCTTTTCACCCCCATAAAGGTCGAATTTCCTAAAAACCCCTTCTTAGTGCTAACCTTCTTCATTGTAAAAGGAACCCTTGTGAAAAATTTCACCTACTTTATAAAATAAAGTCATGTGCAAAATGTCACGTTCCTAGTCCCAGTAGTTTTGGCTGCGCGTTGATATGCCAGTCAGTTAGTTTCTCCTTGTAATATAGATTATACACATAAATTCTCTAAATATGAGTGAAAACAGCGTCAAAATGCGTTGAGTTGTTTAAAAGAACAACTCGGGCACACAGGCAGACACGAAATGCGACTTTAACTTACATAATATAGGTATGTACTATGTATGTATATGTATCTATAGATAATAAAAAATATACTTACATGCAATAATAGCCTTCATAACATCAATCTGCAACTCGAACACGTTGCGGTGAACGTATTGAACGAACGAATGGAACGGCAGCGTGCGGTACCCGAGGTAGGTGAAGAATGAACTGAATCCTTGAGGCAGTGGGAAGGCGATCGAATCAGTTGCCAAGTAGTACTGCTCCAGAACTTTAAATACTATGAACGCGTGGGTTGGGTCCATTTCATCGCTGGAAATAATTAAAATTATAGTCAGTTTTGTGCTAATAAAAATTCCTCAAACCCGTACCTTTGATAATTATTTTTTGAGAATTAAACATACCTAATGAATGAATGAATTAATTAACATGACACTAGATTTAGGGTAGGTATGTTTCAGTGTCCGTAAAGGCACTTCCTATATTTACCAGATTATATAAGAAATGGAATGAAATTATATGTTAGATCATTTAACGGGATCTTTCCAGACGTGGTGAAATAAGCGACTTACAGATATGAAAAAAATACTTCTTAAATAAAAACCAAAATGAAACATGTTTTGACAGGAGCCTCGTTCGTTGCCACTACACAGACACACACCTTTGACTGGATGGAGCTTAGTTAAAAATTGGACAAAACAACCAACGAAATGATGAATGCCTGATTGTCAGATGCGGTGTAGTTAGGGTAGGTACAACAATAACTTGGCCAATACCACAAAAAATTGCAAAACAAAACCAACACAAAATGGATTCCCATACTTATTGTCGCTGAGTCGAATTAATTAGCACCTTAATTGCGTAATACACTTTCAATCACAATTTGAATCATTTTGAAGGATATCGCAAATCCATTGCTTCATATGTTCGAACAATTTGTCTGCTCAACAACGTATATAACGCAATGAATGTTGTTTAACTGTCAAAATGAAACCCATTGCTATTGTTTGTGTATTACACAAATACCCCGCAGGTCCAAAGTCACTGCTAAATAGCATAATTTATTTATCGATGCCAGTAGGTACCATTAATAAGTATGTGGGACAACCTGAAGCAAAACTAAAAAAACAAAACCGGACACGAAAACAAAAAAAAACAGAACCACAACAAAAACCCAAACATAGACTAGGAGCCGTGGTATCGTACATAAAAGTGAACCCTCTCTGCTGGTTGTTGACGGGCGTGGCCGCGAGCGGGCGCGTGAGCGCGCGGCACAGCGCGCGCGCGGCGTCCAGCTGCGCGGCCGCCCAGCGCGTGGCCACGGCGTGCACGCCGCTCTCCACGCGCGCTGCGCCCGCGCACGAGCGCATCAGGTGCACGCTTACTTCGCGAAGGTTCTGTTTGGCCGCGTTACGACGACGATATTAATTGTTATTTGCATGCTTTACGTCAGAAATCAATGCGCATGTCGGCGTTAGTCAGAAATCAATGCTAGTTAAGATTAGAGGGTTAAAAGTTGGATAAGTCATGCATTTTGCTTTAAGTAAAGTATTCATTGAAAGTAAACGTTCCACAAATTCCGCAACATTGCTCGATGGTACATCATATGTTGTGCAACTGTTTCTCAACATTTGTTTACCATGAATACGAGCCTTAAAATATGCTTCATCATTTCTATCAGTCAAAATTAGTAGGTATAACGTTAATTTTTGTAAGTTGACAACAAGATACATTTATTATAGAACATAGACTTACCGCAGCAATGATATGCTCCTGCTTGCTCGCAGTGCAAACGTCGAGCTCAAAGAAAGGTAGAAGGTCTTGTCCACTGCCGATAGACGAGCGGCGCTGTGGAGCGGACAGGGGAGGCGGCGGCGCGCCCGGGGACAGTGGCGTGCTGCAGCGGGATAGGGCCTCGGGCTACGGGACAATACTTACTTAATAATGGGAAATGTTTAACTGATCCACTAAAAACTTGTTGCGCTTATAATGATGGACACTTTTTAAAAATTAATCTATATAAATAAAAATGGATCTTCGAAATGTATGTACGCCCATAACTTTCGAACGACTGCAACAAATTGGATGATTCTTGGTTTTATGTATTCGTTATTGTTAGGACAAGGTTTGTATACAATTAGACCCGGTGGCGCTGGAGTAGGTAGTAGTAGGTATGAGTAGGGTAGGAGTAGTGTAGGAGTAGGGTAGGAGTAGTGTAAGAGTAGGGTAGGAGTAGGGTAGGAGTAGTGTAGGAGTAGGGTAGGAGTAGTGTAGAAGTAGGGTAGGAGTAGGGAAGGAGTAGGTAGGAGTAGGGTAGGAGTAGTGTAGGAGTAGGGTAAGGGTAGGGTAGGGGGTAGGACACCACGCGAACGAAGTAGCGGATGGTCTTCTATTTTTTATTTTTTTTTGTAATGGGGCCCCCACAGTTGGTCGATTAACGGGTTACGTTAGGTTGGAACTGTGACCAACTACATGCAAGCAGAATTTTATTCGCAATAACTTAGTTTATAATTCGTTTTATATTATTCCTACAGTCAACTTTATGATGGTGCAGAGATAAACAACATCAGGCGCAATTTCGCGAATTGTAGAATAGTAGTTTATGTCAGGAAAATGCAACAAAAACAACATACCTGATAACAATGCAAGCTAACGCGCAGTTTGTCTATAACCGCCTGCGGCTGGAGCCTCTTCTGCGTCTGGTCATTGAGCGCGACCCACAGGCGCGTCCACACGTCCTCCGCGAACTGACACACGCGCTGACGAGGCGCGAGCACTACCACCGAACTATTCCACAGCTTCTCTTGACTGACTGACACGCACATATCGCGGACCTGGAGCACACATAATATGCTGATGTAACATAACATAAGGACCGTAGATTACGGTCGTTATGTTATGTTAATCCCGAAGAATTAGGCAGTTATGTTTAAGACCCATGTAATACAGGGCGAAGCTATTGCCGTCAACCGGGCACAAATTTAATCTCCAGGCTGCTACTGAGAAATTTCTGATAGAAAAACCCCACACCACTTTAATCGACCTAAGAATCGAACCCAGGAGCTCATACTCAGCAGTAGCGCTTGGCACCACTAGACCAACAAGGCGTTGTATTAAAGTCAAAGGGTAAAAGTCGAAAATCGTTTAGAAGTGAAACGATTTTCAAATTAGTCTTAAATGCTCTAAAAATGTACCGGTAACTACAGTAACCAATATTTGAACCGACTGAGAGCTCACATTGTGTTGGCCGACGCATTCGCTCGTTCGGGTACCTTCGACAAAACGATAAGTCGCATGTTCTTTCCTGCCCCAGCCCGTAATGCACTACTTTCTGCATCGTTCTGGACTTAAATGAGGCAAATGACCGAATGGCAAAAGTACGTCGAAAAAACAAATAGTTTACGAAAAGAAAAAAACCTCAAATTAAACATAATAGTCAACATAGTCACAAACCATTCGTGATTTTTGTAGGGAAACTCAATGCCAGAAAACAAACTACTAAAAATGGCTATAACTTTAAAGATAAAAAGTGCTAAATAACCGCCGCGTAGTACCCACACTGGGGACCCACTAATATTTAGTTTTCATGCAACTAATGTTTGTCTTAATGGGAATAAAAATAATTAAACCGATATAAATATTGCTAAAATTAAAAAAAAAAAAGAAGTTTAAATAACCCACCTTAACATCAGCAAACTTGAGGTGTTGTGTGAAGGGCAACATCTTCATGAGATTGAGCGCAGACGCGGGCAGAGAGCGGCGAGTCACCGCGTACGTAGTGCCGACTAGATACTCCTGCATCACGCGTTGGAACGAGCCGAAACCGTCGCGTTGGTTCAAGCACATCCATGATATAAGCTAAAATATTACGCTAAATTAAGATTCCAGGTTTGGAAAAAGAAAAGAAAGGGAAGCCTGAAATCCTAGTCTAGGAGCCAGGGTTTCAACTTTTGACTTGATTGAGTTTATATTTAGTACAATTTAAAACAAATTTGTCCATTCCATTAAGTTCAAGTTTTTGTAGACAAATTATGACCTACTTTAAAATTCCCTAACTCTCTTCATCGTGGTGTGGTAAGCTTTACGAGTATCATAAAACTTAACACATCATGATTACAAAATGTATAACGAAATTTTCTAGATTACATGTCAGGCCTGAAAGAGAGGATCTATTTATCTACCCACTTACCTCTTCAGCCAAATCCATATTCCCGTCATGCTGAATCAAATAATGAAGGATAGCCAACTTATTTTCAACTGCAGTATTACTTTTGAAGGTGGCCGTCAGGTCCTTATCTGCTACGATCATGGTGACAACGTCCAGTGTATTCAAGTCGACCATAGCATGGGCCCCCCAACCCAGCACAGGGGCCAGGCTGGGCCCGCTGTCACACTCGTCCATAGGTATCACGATGTGACAACATGGCTCGTGGTACAGACTGATGTCAATCATTTGGGTGTAGAGCATCGGAATGTTTACTAAGAGGTGGTTGTCTGTAAAAAGTCAAGATGACTTGAAATTAATTAAATCTAAAAACTCTTTTCTCTTTCTTGAAATTAATAATCTTATTGTTGTTCAAGAATAGCAAACCTAGTTAAAAAATGCTGATCTAATAAAAAATGTAGATAGGTAACTTTACAAATGCATTAAGACTTTGGGTTAAGTACCTACCTGATTTATACATATAGGCGTAATAGAAATGACAAAAAATCATGGGGAATATGAACTATGATAGAAGTTATCTCAATTCTTACCAGCATAAAGAGTGTAGGAAGGTCTCAGAGACTTGGCCAGCGACCACGGCAGATCAGGCACAACGCTATGCACCACACAACCGTGCTGTAGCAGAGTTATAGAGTAGGCGAAGTTCACGCCGGAGTCCTTCAGGTCCGCACTGTCTTCTAGGACCAAGGAGGTTGTCGAATCGTCTAGAGGCTGTTGAAGAAACGACGACATTTTATTACTTCTGCATGTTTCATAATAATTTCAGGCAGTATTGCCCACGGCACCTGATCCCTCTCCGGTCGTGTCGGATTGCCATCCCATCGGACTATGAGAATGAGAGAAGAACCTGTGTCTATGCGCGCACGCTTGTGCACTATAATATCTCCCGCGCCGAATAGAATAGAATAGAATGTATTTATTTGCTTTAAAACATGGTACATTATAAGGTCTTATAAATAGAATTATGATCTTACATGTTTCGCCAAGGACTGGCATACAAATATTTAAACACGTTACATGTAAAAAATTAAGAGGATACATTATTCCAACATGTCTCCTAACTTTAATGAAATTCTTAACAATAATCTAAGGCTAGTCTTCGTTGAGATTGGCCGCCGTGGCTGAAATACTGTTTGGGGGACTTTATTTTATTTATTTTATGAGAGTCATTTGTTCAAATTTGAAGTCCCTGGGTAGGCGCGCACTTTACTTTGTGTTATTTAAACAAAGAGACAGTGTTTGAACGTTTACAGCAGTGGCGTTAAAACCAACACTACTGCTCTAACTTTAAAACATATGGAATTCGCCTCAGTCTATTGTGAGTCTTTTAAACGGTGAAACAATGCTAGAAAGTTTCGTAGGAAAACCTGGAAGTGCATGCTTGAGTCCTAGCAGTTTAAAAATTATAAGTTGATTACCATGCAAGTTACAGTTACCAATATTTCATAGGTAAGCGGACGGAAGGCTAACACAACACCAGAAATAGAAATGTTACTTACTTTATAGAGATAATGATGGCAGATGCACAAGACTCCTTTCTGGTCACAGACGATCTGCAAGTCCAGGCTACAGTCATGCACTCGCAATGGTATTGGATCGTCCTCGTACGCCCCGCAAGCGGCCCCCTCGCCAGAGCTCGACACGTGTGGCAGACTCAACGGAATGTTTAGCTGTTTTACAGAACAAATAGACACTGTATCAAAACTGTTAAGGCCTGTTAACTTATCTGGTAGATCCTTTCATATAATGCCAGTACAATTTTTTTCTTTTAGATTATTTGAGTAAATCTAGTTGTTAAAATCGCTCCTGTTTTGGATATGGATAGTTGGTTTGATTGGTTACATGGGGGGTAGATAATGTAGGTACAGATTCTGAATATTCAATTTTCATTAGAAAGCTATTGTATCCATATTGATGATATAACTACATATAGGTGGTCAACTCATCGTCAGTTAGTATCGAGTATAGTCAATATAATAACTACCACTTGGCTTTTACAGAAATCGCGCCATAGATATCATAGTGACTTTCTTTCTACTCGATAATTTGCATAGTTAACGATGCATACTTAAAGAAACTTGTGAAATTAAATATCAAAGTACAATACAATTGCGTACATTACAATTTAGATTAGTTTACTGGGATAAATCACTTGAGTTAATTGCGTTGGCATTCATTCAGGTTTGTATATTCTCGGTTATTTCAAGTGTTCGACGACAGTTATTCTATAAATAGTATATTGTAAAAAAAAAGAATAACTAGCCACGTTCGGGCCCACCGGGTAACACATTTATGAATGTGTACGAATTTAGACTAGATTGCCGAGAACCGTATTATTAATACCTAGGTGAAAGTAGCTACCATTGTGCAACCGAGCACTCCAATATTTCTTGGGATTTTTCGCGACCGGAAGTGATAATTTACTAATAATTTTTACCAACAATAATTAACATGACGTAAGAGAGTTACGCATATTGATGTGGGTAAAATATAAACAAAATGTACCTTTAAGAAGAAGAGTCATGATTCTTTATCTATTGTGTCGATATAATATGTAATTGGAAAATAGGCCAATGGTTTTGCCAACCATTTTTTATGGCTAATTGCCACGTTCGTTTTGCCAGAAAATTACGAAATATATAGATAGGTTGAACCAAATCTTAAAGAGAATAATTATACCTAGTTAGTAATCCCACGACATTAAAACTTTAGGTATGTCAACTCAAAATATGCCGAAACTCGACCCAAAGATGGTTCGAAAAGATATTCTTCGGAATTAATTTATTTATTAGAGCATGGAAAAATTAACTACAGCTAAAAAAAATTAAAAATAATATTAAAAAGCTCAACCTATACGATGTACCTATGTAGGTACCTACTAGTTACTCTTCAATAAATAAAGTAGTGTACCTATAATTAAAAATATTAAATACATACAACAGTCTCATGCGGCAGGTCGGCGTGAAACTGTAAAGCGGATAACGTTGGCGTCATTTCCGACGGCGATTTCACCTCTTCACCTTCAGCAAAACTCTGGGTCGGCAGACGATAGTGGATGTAGTACAACACCTGAACAAAGCGCACAATATTAATCAAAATAACGTTACAATAAGAGTAAGACTATTATTTATATATTTAAATACAATGTTTAATACAAAACATATGTACAGATAAGTTAATATAGTCAACATTGGATAAAACAAAAGAATGATATTGATGAGAAATTATTGCAAGTTTGTTCAATTTCTATCGCAATTCCAACATAGGTAGGTACCTAATTGCTAAGGGAGTCGTATCTACTAAAGAAATGCCTAGTAAATGGCAGAGTTCAAATAACAAAAGTATTAAATGTCTAAATACTATAAACGTGTTAACATGTTCCCTAGCTCCCTGACTATACATTTTTGTACCTAAGTCTAATTTTAAAATACACAAAATTAGGTTTACGCCGTAGGTATCTACGGCGCCTACCTACTGCAGTCACGGCGGCATGGTCAGACCGTGAAAAAAGATCTAGTCTCAGATATAATAATAGCGTTTCTTGTATAATTTGATACTCTGTAATTGAATGATGTAGGTAGTTATTTTCATGGAGCTTTAGGAAGTTGCGATAGCCCCGCGGTTTGCGGTATTCGATAGTGACGCGATAGCGTGTTGTCGCGAGTTCGAATCCGGGAGTTGGCCCCTATGTCTTTTCTACCAACATTTTATCTGTGGTTGGATAGTACGCTGAGATAAACAAAAATACATATAATATCGCAAAATAATGCTGAAATGCAAAATAGTATTGAATATAGCTTGCATATTCTTTTAATTGTTTCTATAACCTGTATTTAGTCAGTTTTATTTTGTGTTGTGTAAATAGTTTTTTTTGCTGTATTTGCACTTGCTTCTAAATTATTTTTAGCTGAAGTGCTGTTCATAACTTCTGGCTGACTGAGATATACCTACACATGAGTTACTGATGTCGAAAACTATATCTAGTAATAGTACCTATATCTAGTAGTAGAAATTATAAATACAACTACTGTTGCAAGTGCAAGTAACACCTAGGTGTTACTTGCAACAGTAGTTGTATTTATACTTTCTTGAATATATTTTGTAAAATGGAATGTCTTTAAATTAGGTACTTGTTTAACACCTAGGTGTTACTTGCAACAGTAGAAGGAGCAGGAGTAGGAGGTAGTAGGAGTAGTTGTAGGTATTTATAATTTCTTGAATATTTATAATTTCTTGAATATATTTTGTAAAATGGAATGTCTTTTTACTTGTTTTTTTTTCTTTCTTGCCATGGAATGGTAAACTATCTGATGGCACACCTGGTGGTATGTGATCATTGCTGCTTATGAACTTCCACAATACCAGGGGACAGGGTTACCACAGGTGCATGGCCTACCTTTGGAAGAGGTTGGCTTACCTGATTGAAACAGTCCCATTGTGCCCATGAAAACACTTTGACAATCTTCTCAGGTTCAGGGTAAATGCCATCGAAGCCCCACTTGTCAGTGCCATCATCACATTCATTGAGGAACATAGGGGTGCGGTAGATTTTGATGCCTAAAATGTAATCCAAAAAGGTTAGCTACCTACTACTTGATATTATATTTATTATTTTGATTGAACTAGGTTTTTTTTTTATTAATTCAGTGAAATTTTGGCCCACTGCCCAGGTTGGCAATGGAACAAAAACTTTGGGGATTTTATTAGAGAGTTAGTGGCCA
The DNA here is from genome assembly GCA_949629185.1 of Apamea crenata. Classification (NCBI taxonomy): domain Eukaryota; kingdom Metazoa; phylum Arthropoda; class Insecta; order Lepidoptera; family Noctuidae; genus Apamea; species Apamea crenata. Next base: position 19,534,763 of record OX451353.1, read on the forward strand.
TTTAGTTTATTTGTAAATTACTAGTATTGGGTTTAGTACTCTGTAGGCATATTTATTATACCCAAGAACTTTATGCACTTCAGTTGCCCCTGAAAATGTCTTTTGAAGCCTGTCTTTCAACAAAGACGCATAACAAAGAGTTTAATTTAGTAATATTCATTTTACTTACACTCCAAATGCTTGAAAAGCAAGAACCTATCATTCCTTATTCCGGGACTGTATTTAGTGCTTTTACCATACACATACTGAACCATAATTTGCTTCGTAGAAGGCTCCTCCACTGATGCAGGAGTCCTATCACTCTCAGGCATTAGGCATATCAAATAAGGACAATACAATGGATCCTTAACTTCAGTGTTTTCGCTTGCAAGACTCTTGACAATGTAAACTAACAAAGTGTGTGTAGCGTTCACTGATGCTTGTATTATATTCAACTTCTCGTCGAAAGTGTGGAGGGTAATCAGTGTCTTGTTTTTATTGGTATAAGATCCAATGTTGAGGACCTCTTTGCCATCCTTATCTGATACCCAGCTCAAGACTTGCGACCCATCCTGTTCTTGGCCTAACAGACGCCATTCACGCGCCGTTACCTCTGCAAATATAATTATAACACAATACTAAACTGGTCTCAAGGAAATTTACGACTGCATAACATGACTACTGCGTAATTCATTGCACAGCGATGTTACATTAAAGACGGACAAAAAGAAGTTATCATGTCTTTGGATATTTCAAATAAAGGTCCATGTAAGGCTTTACAGCTTTTAAGATAATATCAGGCTATATGAACTCGTTTGATGATAATAAACAGTGTTGATGTTACCTTCTTCGCCCTGCGCCTGCAGCACACCACACAATTTCACTGCTATATTTTGAACTGCCATATTGTTACTATGACCGATATTCACTAGAAATTCACCTGCCTTTCACATAATACATAAATATGTCACAGTATCGCCACGTTATCAATACCGAAATAGCGCACCTTTATTGACTTTTCTCGCTCAATTTTCTATCAGCTGGCGCCCAGCTGTGATACAACGTGAACTTAGCTTTTATTGAGATGCCAACAACAAGGACAAACAAATTGTCTATTAGGGTGGTAGCACTGTGGCGCTGGATGCATAATCCAACCAATAGGAAAGAAGCGTTGGTTTTCATGTGGAGTTCCGTTCTACAGAACGCTATAGTTAAGAGTTTAAGTATTATTGAACGTTCTAATACAATTTGATATTTTTTTTGTTATTTCATTATTTTTTCAAAAAAAATAAGTAAAGAAGTAGTGAAAGATGTAAAACTATTAATTATGACCACTTACGTATCACGTTTTCCTACAAAACCACTGCGTAGTTAAAACTTTCGCTTTTATTTTGTTACCAATAAACAAAATACATTTGTTTTACATTTTATAAAAGATGCACCGTTCTTTTTTCATTACACAAAAAGACGCACATTTTATTCATGAAATGGATCGCGTGGAACGACTGACGTTTAGTTTTCAGAAGAAACAAACATGAAGTTAGTCAATAGTCAACCCGCTGAGTACCGAAGTTTTACCGCGACATTTTCGCGCGGAAAGCCGGGCGTTATCGAGCCGTGAAAAGCTGAAAAGTACCATGTAAAATTAAGAAATACAGTAATTGTATCGTTTTTACTCATATTCAGTGAATATAGTCTTATATGTGACCAAAATACAGTGAAATCCGTCATAAATGTGTTGAAAGTTCGTACGTCGTATCTAGTTCATGAGCAAAGTACGTTTTGTGTAATTTGGAATAATTTGTGAATGACCAGGTATGTTATGGAGTTGCATTTCATTTCTTAATGATATGGCATATCTTGCACAGTAAAATATTTGGAAAGAAATCTTTAGCTTGTAGGCATAATTAGGTTATAAACCTTTGGTGGGCGATAAGCCAAGCCAATTATATTGTCAACGGTTATGTCGAATAAGAAGGATTTATTTCAGTTTAAATCGTTATATTTCAATAATACATTAGTAATGTGATGATATTGTATCATCAGCATGCTATTTTTATCAATTTCCATAAGTGGATGTGCCGAGAAACCCAAGCTTGCGACGTGTCTAATGGCGCTGACGGGAGAATTTCGCGCGCGATTGTGACGGATTCGTGGCATTTTTTACCGCAGCTGATTCATGTATTTCTATATTTTTATCATCCTAAATCAAAGCTGATGTATTCTAGTGAATGTAAATGCCTTTATTATACAAATTTCTCGTAATTTACCACCCTAAAACAGCCTCTGAAAAAATTTCTCCCGCCAATCAGCAGGGGGCACGCTGCGAGATCCTCCGCCTACAGAGGGTGTTTTACGGCAAAATACTTTATAATAACGATGTATAAGCTATTCTAGAGAGCTCGTTATTAAAATAGAATGCATGCGTTTTATGATAAATTTGGAATTATGCCCTCAATTACGGTTGTCAAGTGACATAACCCTATTTACAAGTTGAACATGACATGCGGTAATTTTAGGCCACTAAATCTAAGTTTTGATGACCGATAACAGCATAATTGACAAATGTACTAATTCGTGGTTTTGTTACAGGCTGTGGAAATAGAGTGCCAGTTGATATATTCCAACTACAATGGCACAAACTGGGTAAGTGCAATGTTGTTGCTCCTACACCCAATACTGACCTTGATGGTTGGGGTTTGTTTACTTATGGTCTCCTACACTTATTTACAGTTCCTTCTGTGAAGCCAGTGATAAACGTTTGACCTTGAAAAGAAAAAGAAATTCCACTGACGATGAGGTTTGTATCATTTTGATTTCCCCATTCATTGTTGATGAAAATGAGTGTAACTCACCTTCCCATGTTGTAGTTGGAGAATATGCCACCTGCGAAGATCTCATCGGTATTAGAAGAGGAATTAAATGACCAGCCAGCACACAATGTAGTAGTGGAATCATCGTCCTGCTCCAGTGATGATGAGGGCTCCCAGTATGGGCCAGTAGATCAGCCGAGGAGCGTTTACACAGACTTAGACTACAACCCTGATAGTTTTTTAAGCCCACCGAGTATATCTGACCTTCCTAATTGTGTGCTGAGCCCTTTAGAGAATGTGGCTAGAGGCGAGTCTACACCACATTCCAATAAGAGACCCAGGTATGTTTCTACCTACTTTAATACACTTTAACACATTCCAACCTAGGTTGTGAATCTTACTTAGCAATTCAGGTCAAAATGAATTTGCAAGTCAATCGGAATATGAGATTATGTCTAGCCTAGAACTCTACATATTAAAATGATATGCTGTAAGCAAAACACTGACTCGTTTACCTTACCATAGTGTTATAATAAGAGCTTCTTTACCTCTCATAGTTAAAAGAGCTCAGTCTGCAAAAAGGTAGCTCACAATTGACCTTCCTAAAGAGATAGTAAGCACTAAGCACACCTATGTGCATAATAAATAGACTATTACAACACACTGCAGTGTGTCCTAGAATAACCTTCAGATCTGTGTAACAGCCAAGTGTGAGCTAAGTTGGAGCCTTTATTTCAGCACTAGTAAGACACCATGCCCCTCATTGCCCAAACGGAAGTGTCCACTGCCTGGCCTGTCCTGGGCGGACCCAGCAGATGTGTGGAACAGCATGTGTGACTGTGATGCCAGATCTAGCAATAAGAAGAACCCTAATATGTTTGACAATCACCCTAATCTACAACCTAGGATGAGAGCTATTCTTCTAGACTGGCTGAATGAGGTGAGTCACATTTTTGCATTAATTTCGGTCACTCATGAAGAATGACTTAAAATGATTACAAGTAGTCATAGATAGACACTAAGAGAATGTGGGCTATAAATAGATTGGGGGATTTGTAAATTCAGTGCCAAGCACTTTAGTATAATGTTGAACATTATCTTATAGAAAATGTATAAGAACACTAGTTCCCATAGGAAGCAAGATATAGAGAGTACTGAGGTGTTTGATAATATACTTGTATTATCTACAGCCAGACAATTTGTCCTGAGACAGACATTAGCATATAATGTAATTTATGCAAAAACTTAAGTTTTAGTGTTATGTGGGAATGAGTGTTCTACTAATGGTTCTCAATATAAAACTTCTGCATGATTAGATTCTAACACCCTCTATCTTATTTCCATGCGGCATTACAGTGATTTTTAACAGGTTAAGGTAAGCATTTTTTTTTCAATTACACATTTGTATGAAAGTAATGATCCATGGACGTCAATGACCCCTTTTTTGCCGTGTTCATTGACCTCTTAACCAACGCGTTTTGAAGATGCCACTTTCAGCGTTATCGCCTTTATTTAAAGTGTAATTGAAGGCGTTTTTTTAAGGATTATGTATTAGAAGATTTAATTGCTATTTACAAGGTCGTTATCGCAGCAGATGGGATGTCGAAAAGTGGCATTGACCCCCGGATATAAGGCAGACGTTTCGTCAAACATTCTTCCTACTGCTGCCATGAAATGTGCTTACTCGTTCAGTCAGTCATTTGGCGATTAGTTTCAGGCTTTGCGAATTCTCTAATAATAGAATAGAAGACGTCAAGATGTAGCGACCTTCACCGGGAAAATAGAAAAAAAAAGTATTTAACGGGTTTTTCGTATTCCCGAACGATAATACCAGAAGAAATAAACGGCTTTGCCGGAATTAAAATCTGAGCTCTTGTGGCTATCCTATAAGCGCATTTGCAAAAGTAACGATAACTTATTCAAATCATTGCATATTGTTTTCCTATACATGGAACTTGTACGTAACACTTCGCGCAAAGCTTTGCTTCTTTTTAGATAAGACGCGTACTATTTATGTGCCAGTTCAACGCAGGTACTAATTTAATTTGTTGTGAAAGTGGGACACTTCTATTGTAAGCATGAATATGATAAGGTTTCAAAGATTTAATACTTCTGTATATTAATTTCGTATTGTGTTGTCGCTGAGATGTTGGTGTATCCGATTGGCAAGGTGGATTCTCTTTTTTTTTCTTCTTTATATCGGCTTTCCCGCCGCTTTGAAAAACCGTTGTGACCTAATTAGTTATCGCACGATCGGTGCCTTAATTGTTGTTATGGCTTGATGCTTGCTTTACAGGGAGTTCAGTCTCCTGGATGCAAGGCGGCAGTAATCCAAACCTTGTAAAATTTATCGCAGTTACATAATTCCACAAAATAAAGTGTTACTTCAGTTATCCCCAGTCCATATACTAAACGCCATTTAAGCCGGCGGCGTCGGCGATAGAGATATAATTCTTTATTCATTACGATGCAGTATCGAAAACATTGCATTTAGGTATTGCTCGGAATAACAACAGCAATCTTTCGATTAGATTAAGATAAACAAGACATCGATATAATTGGACTGCACCGAGTGCACGACTCTACCTCACCTTACCGCAGATTTTCATCCTTTGAACATTCAACTATTCTAACTACAAGCCTTGTTATTAAATCTGTCGAAAACTTAACTAATTAAAGCTTGGTCATAGGTCAATGTAAGGGCTAGAACTACGACCGACGTGATATGTTAATTAGTCTCTATAATCTTCGGGCCAAAGAATTTTAGGTGTAGATTCCAATAATTGTGGAACGAATTCTCGGATAAAATTCCCCAAAACCTGTTAAGTCAGGCAATTCAATATAGGATTTCTGACGACATAGGACACGTAATTAAACAGTACATTTTTTGGGTAACATAACGTCCCATTCACGGTGGTTAGCAGTTTAGCACCGATCGATCCGGAACTGTAGGTACATAACAGTACATTTAACTTTGTGGTAACAAACTTTTTGCGAGCGTCTCGTCTGCCTCTCGATTAGACGCTTCGCGTGCGTATTTCGGACGGGTTTTCCTCAATCATATGCGCTAATAGTAGTATCACACTATTATCTCGTATCCTTGCATTTCCGGCGTAAGTATAGGGATTTGCTTAGCATACAATGAGGTCATTCGTCTATTTCTAAACGATAGTTGCGTGTACCTATCTATGCGAGAATTATTATGTGCAGACAGGCATATTCTATAAAGTTCCGTAGGCAATCCATAAAAGTTGTTTATTCTGACCGACGTAACATTTGGCGACATAAAAAGAATTTGTCCCATTCAGTTGTACCGGATTTCTTAGAATATCAATGCGCAAGTTTTTTTGTACCGATAACTGAACCGTTCAAGTCGCTCGAGTACTGTTTAGAACTTTCCGAACATGTGCGGGGCCTCCGTTTATTGATTTGGACACATTCAGATAACAGTTTGTTGCTTCGTTCTCGAGTTTCAAAACAAGGTGCAACAAGTGCGATTACATGATTTGTTTAATACTCGTAACGGAAACCATTGCAAGTGTTTTATAGGCCCATAATTTAAACTAAAAAGAAAAGTTCCTATTCTAACAAACTAGGGACTTTGTATTATTTCAATACCAATTATACACCAACTTAAATACAGCTCTTAAAGACCAATTAACCCATTCAAATTCACATATAAAAGCTTCACCAAGATGCGTCATACGTGTATGATGATAGAAACAGGAACGAAGTGAAGTAGACAATTTACCTAATTTATGTCTTAGCCGAAATTAATCTCGCTTTAGCCATTAAGACGTCCGGGAGTGTCCGGGACAGATAACCCAAGCGGGAGACAAACAATGAACGTCCACAGACAATAATAACCTTTATACGATAGCTGAAGACATAGTTAGTTTGAGATAATATGACATATTGTATTCGAAATGCTTGATGTACGAAATACGCCATAACATTCTTTGGAAACTTACAAGTACAAAGTGATAACCGATCTATTAATGGGGGTTCCCATTATTCGCGTAGTCGCCTCTGATTAGCGATAATATAATAATTATAAGGCTAGACCCAAACTTCGTACCAGAATCTATATTTTTCCCTTTCTTTCAACAGGTATGTGAAGTATACAAACTGCATAGAGAAACATTTCATCTCACAGTGGACTATGTAGACCGATATCTATCCAACACAGAAGACGTTCAGAAGGGCCGGTTGCAGCTTATAGGTAAAGCACACATCAAAAATAAGAGCTGAAACCTTCCAAAGATAACTGATAATAAAACTACAGAACCTACTGATAAGACACCTGTTAACAAAACCTTTTCTTCTAGGTATCACATGTCTATTCATAGCGGCGAAAGTCGAAGAAGTGTACCCACCTAAGATTGGCGAGTTCGCGTACGTCACAGACGGCGCGTGCACCACAGACGAAATTCTTCTGGAGGAGCTGCTCATATTGAAGATATTGTCATGGAGCATCACGCCGATCACCATCAACAGCTGGCTGAATGTGTACATGCAGCTCGCCAGTGAAGGCAGGAGTGCCAAGCGCAGGCTGCTCGGCGAAAGTGACGTAGGCGCGAACGCTCTCAGAGGATACACATTCGTGTTCCCCCAGTATTCATCCCTAGAATTTGTGATATGTGGACAATTTATAGACTTAGCAGTGTTACATGTGGACGTGAACCTGTACCCGTACAGTGCCGTCGCCGCCGCAGCCATGGCACACGCGTTCACCAAAGAACTAGCTATTAGGGTATCAGGTGAGTTCAATACATTTGTTGTTAATAATATGATGTAAGCTATATGGAAGGTCACAAGACGTTACGTAAATAGCAGTCTTTTTGTTAGCGGCGCGTGGGTCGCGTGTGATTCAGCAATTTGTCACTTCGGTTGTAAAAATATAATGTTAATATCAATGCCAGACCTTTAACAACAAACAATAGATTCAAACAAATAGACACATTAAATTGCATGTCTAGTTGAAAAACAAAAACGATTTAACTGAGCTAGTATACATGCAACAGAGATAGTAAAGGCGCGTGTCGTATGCAGGTTACAGCTGGGAGGAGCTGGAGCCATGCTGGCGGTGGATGGCGCCGAACGTGGACGTGGTGCGCGAGGCGGGCTCCGTGTGCGTGGTGCGCAACGGCGACGGAGAGTTCATGCAGCGCGGCGGCGGCCTCGACCTCATCTGTCCCGACGTCAACCTGGACGAGAGCCACCGCATACAGTCGCACAACGTCACCCTCGACATGTTTGTGAGTATACACTACTCTCCTATGTCATGGATGCTCCAATGTAGAGGCGCCAGTTGACTTGTAATGCAGATACAGCATGTATGATAACAATCTAATTGCCAGCTGGATATTATGCTAAATTATTCGAAGTAGCGTCACAATAACGCATGAATGCATTTGATGTGGCCAAGGCTTTTAAAGGACCATAAGAATACTAGATGGTTTTGGCATTTATACTATAGATAGGTCAATTCTAGTGCTTCCCATCGTCAAACTGAAATAATGGGCAAACAATTATGTTCTGTTTAAATGAAGAATAATTCCGTTCTTAAACAATTTTGAAAATGCAAGAAGGAATGACGGAAGCTAATCTCATTTCATTTCTTCACGCTACGCTATCTATTATGTTTCCAATATGATTTATTGTGAATTCGTTATCTACAATAAACTTTCTTTTCGATAATTTATCAGAATGACTCGTACAAAATGATCGATGCATATATTATGATGAATAATATTATTATATTATTACAATGGTGGGTATTTTGTCCGGTAGGATAAAGTTTACCAGATAATGGTGGAGCAACAGTCGTCGACCCAGACGGACACGGCGGCGTCGACGTCTCAGGACAGCTCGCACATCTACCCGCCGACGCCGCCGCAGTCCGACCACAAGAGCCCCAAGACGCCCAGCAGCAAGACGCCCTCCACGCGCCAGCTGTCGCCCGCGCCCGACGCCAGGCGGCTCTCCACCGAGTGATCACACACTTTACATTAAGGTGTGTTTATTGTTGTTTGTTGTTCCGATACGGACAGTAAGTTGTTTTAAGAGCAGTTGTTTAATACTCTATTGATTTGGTACAATTTAATGTCATCTGATTTTATCATTGTACTGTTGTTCGCCTTGAGCACAAAATTTCGTTACGTCCGTTTAGGTAAATTGATTGATTCATTGCGATAAGCTAAAGTCTATTCTCACTCTGAAGATTTTTGCGCAAACTTGACTTGTGGTTAAGATATAAGAAGTGTATATTTACAAAGGTGTTATATTCTGCTATTGTTATAATAGCAACTTTTTACAAAAAATTAATCGAACTGAAGAGCTACCTATTGCATGTCATATTTTTAACGTGATGCAGTGTAAGACTAATATTTATTTGCATTATTTACTGGCTACTAAATTTGACATCGAGGAATGCGAATAGATCGCGTATAAGTACATCAATAAGAAGTAGATAAAATATTAATAACTTTATCTATTACACATTGTCATCACATGTGGACCACCAAGAATATAGGTTACGGACTTTATTCAACCAAACATGATTGTAGAAAGTCTATTGATAGACATTGTCATAAAATATTTATTGACTATAGGACGGCGGTAACTGAGTCGTTGCCTGAGGTAGCTGCGCGGTGCAGGAGGGGTGATAGTTGTCACAAGTTGACGAATCACTGAGCTCCCGCATCACGTCACCACAACCCTTCCGCACCGCGCTGCTACCTCAGGCAACGTCTCAGTTAAGCGGTTGGCCTATAATAGAAGTCGCAACTTGCAACGAGCCGATTTGCAATGGTAACTCTCAATTGAGCGTTTAGTTTTTACTAATAACCCGTGAGTTTCTAACGCGTGCGTGCATGTGAGCTGCTTATTAACATCACTAGGCACTAATGATGCGACTGCAGTGTGCATGATACTAACATTTCAATTGAGAAGTGATCATTCGCCAATTGGCTTTTCTATTTGAATAAAATATTGTTTAAAAAGTGCTACTGAACTAGATCTGCAAGGATATTAAGGTGCAAATGGCTTGCCTTGAATTCCTTTAAATAGGCAAAATAAAAACTAAAGAATAAAAATAATTTCAAAGTACAGATCTACATGTACCCCTACATGTAGATCTGTACTTTAAAATGATTTTTGGAATAGCCAGGAATGAACTGGTACTGTTTCGTTATAAGTATGTAAGTAAGTCATTAAAAACATAATAAAAATAGCTACTCAAAATTGTACTGGAATATACAGATATTTTTATGTCAAAGAACAATGTTTCTCTGCTATTTTTAATAGTAAGGGCGAGGCCACAACACTGCGTTGCGACGTCGTATCGCAAAAATTTTGTTGTTGTGTGTAGTAGATTTTTACGATGCGTCGCCGCAACGCAGTGTTGTGGCCTCGCCCGAAGGGTTCATATTTGCTTTGTAATATTCTGTTTTTTATAAGGAACAGTTTATTCCAGTAAGATTTTAATTAGCTAGAAAAAAAAATGTTGCTTGTACAACAAATAAACCTGTAAATAGTATATTGTTCCTACTTATGAAAATTTATAATATATCAATGGTTTTGAACTAACTGGCAGTAGGCCAGTTCATACTGCTTAAGCATTCCATGCAATTAATGTTGTCACTAACACCATGTTTAAGTAGAGATAATCCACCGTATTAATTTTTAACGCAATTATTATATTTTTTAAACAAGATAGTGTTCTCTCAATTCTTGTAACATCTACCTTATCTAAGGCTGTTTCCATGTCAGCTGGAAGCAGCTACCCTATGTTTAGTATAGATCAACTATTGCTAAGTACACCACAAGAAATTATCAATGTGGATGCATAATATAATATTTTTGTGTAAATAAAAATACGAATGCATTGCAATTAATCATTTTTTCAATCAAAACTATATTCTGTATCTTGTAAGTAATTAGTTTACCATCCTATACCTGTTTGCTTTTTCTTTTCGTATTTTTTTTTTTTGTAAAAATATCCGATCGATCGTGCATCACACTCACGAGTTACCAAACAATCATTTTCTCGTTTATATCCTAATTATATTCTTGAGCATCCAGATCAAATGCCTATAATTGATAATAATATATACTTAAATCTTTAAAAAACTGCTTCCTTTTCTTATTAGTGAATTAGATGTATGCTTAGTCCTTGACTTTCTCGACATTTTGTATATAAATTGATGAACATTATAATTTATTTCAAATTGATAATAAATGAGCGCTAAACGTTCATGAGACTGATAACTAGAGCTTTGAGTCAACATTTTTTTTTTAAATTGATATAAAATTCTTATAATTAGAGTGAAAATATCTTTCGCGGCTTATTTTAACCAAAGACTGCCTCCTGGTTGGAAACGTTTGCTCTGTACAGTTCCTGTTTATTCGGAATACTTAGAAATGAAGTAGCATCGCATGTATGGACTATCTTATGAGTTGTAAAGCCAATGAACTGAATGCATGAACTTCTATCCCCTGACGCCAATACAGCATATTCTTAGGTATTAAGTAGGTAACAGTGCTTTATATAAATCGTTATGTTTGATGTCATTTCTAAGTATTGAACTTAACTCAAATTATGCTTGCAACAATATTCACAATGGTGTTGACCATTGTGTATATTTATATCCAGAAAATAGGCTGCTTTATGTGCAATTTTAACAACAATTACTTATTTTCTAAACAGATTTTCCAGCAGATTTTCTAAAAAAAAACTGCCCCTCATGGTTTTTTTTTTAAGAAAATCTGCTACAATAGTAGGAATTACTTACATTTTAATAACTCACACTCTGGCGTCTGCGAACATTTTTCCCTAATAATGCTTAAATATCTTGCGATATCTACAGGAAGTTCACTATGCGTATGCTGATGTTTCCTTTTTTTTTTTGTTCAAGTAAACATCTATCATTTTTTAATTTAATTTATTAATATTGCTAAGATCAAACAGATCGAGTGTTAAAAAAAATAATAAATTTTCGAGAATTATATCGAGTTTGTGTTGTTCCACAATGTTCTATTAAGAACGTAAGGCATAATACATTTTCTTCTAATATACTATCGCCCAAACCTATATCTGACCATTTTAAAACGTAAGAGGTTCCTTTTTAGGTTGACTAATAATATGCGCTGCAAGCAGGAATAATCCTTACGTTGGTCAGATATTATAGATTTTGGAGTTTATGTACATCAACTGTGATTTATTTACAAAATTAACAATCCAAAGCTCCACTGTCCCGATAAATTAATGTTTCTATTTCACTCGACGACTACTATTTATATGTATAGAAAATATTAATCTGTTGTACAAATCGTATTCACCATATTTTATGGATTTATTGTATTTTTTAATAATAATATATAATATTGTACAGTGTACCTAACTCCAATAGAACCGGGTATTGTTCGTTTTAGTGAAATTCGATGTAGAATTAAGTTGAACGATTACGCTTATCCACAAGGCGACGCTGGCCTTATAAATAAGACTTTGATTTGTTACTTTAGATTAAAATAATTTAAAATTATATTCTTAGTAGAAAATGATTAGAATTTTTAGATTTAAGTTATTTTTATATCAATTTATTGAATTTAATATAAAAGGTACCTAGTTGTAATGGAGCGACAATATTATATCCCGGATTTCATCGCATGTGATCTCATGTCATGGATAATAAAGTAAATCGGATGTCATTTGTGCAATAACTGCATCGATCACATTTCTGTATGTACAGTCAATTCACGGCGAAATAGTATTAAATAAATGGTGTTGATTATTTATTTGAAAATGTTTTTATTTTCCATTCACTGTGTTGCACATAGTATCTTTACTTACAAAATAGTATAAAAATAATGATGTAACATGTTACATGTAGCATCGTGAAGGTTCCCGAACATGTAACTCTTTTAATTAATAACAATCACATGATAAAATTCTCCATCGGATTACGTATTAAATATGCTTACGTGCATACGTACTACGGCCGTGGGTCTGCCATTCTGTAACAAAATTTGGAGAATTAAGACGGATAAATAAATCATATGCCAAGCGCCTTTCTGAGCTTGGCCTAAGCTCTGCTTTATGGGCTGATTTTTCCAACGCCAGATAATTTAATTAATCACGCGCCAACGCTTTTCGACGAGTTAAAACGACATTTATGACTTTATCGTCCGCTGCTGACATTAATGCAAAAACAAGTCGTCTCGTTCTATCAAGACTAAAGAGACTTCTAACCGCTTCAAGCGCTATCTTATTTTAACTAATTTTGACACTTTTACATGAGTTATGTCATGATTTTGATCGTCGTCAAAAAAACGCCACAGTTGTCAATGCAACTGGACAAAATTGTCGATTTAAAATTCTTCGCTCTAAGCAGTAAATGCTTAGAGCGAAGAATTTTTTTTTTTTAAACAAGGTAGTTCCATATTATAAGTAATAACTTTATTTATTTATTCAGACTACAATGAAGAGGGCCCTGTGTTAGTAACAAAATAACTAAAACAGCATCCTAATTGCGTAACACAGTTCTTTCATTTTGACAGTTCAACAACATTCATTGCGTTATTTACGTTGTTGAGCAGACAATTTTTTTCTATATAATTTATGATGCAATGGATAGTGTGTGTGTAGTTATAACTATTTAAGAACGGTATACAAATAAAGTGAGAAGAATTCAAAGAAAAAGGATAAGAAACATTTGGGATCCCTTTGATCTTAGGGAATTCCAGTCCCTCTGGCGGATCTCAAAGTCTATGAATTTACGTGACCGAAAAACTAAACTTCAGTACTTTTATCAAAAACATATATTAGAGGTGTAACCCGTGTGACTGACGAATCAAACGAAGTGAATCGTTGTTGCTCAATTAAAAAAAATCGGTCAAAAGCGAGTCGGACTCGCGCACCGAGGGTTCCGTACTTTGTAGGTATGTAAATGGTTTATCACAGGGTTTTTTATGAATACAGGCTGACAACGAAGTGATCTTATTCCGTCTTTCCTTTTGAGGTACGGAACCCTAAAAATGAAAAAAATTACCATAAGGCTACTGTTTTCTCGAGCATGGCGATCATTTTTAGTAAAACGAATCGACTTCAACAACTTTTATCATCTTGCTCATGTCCTGTTAGCCCTGCAGAGGGGCAATTATCTTATTTTTAAGAAAGTTCGCATTCTAATCTGTCAAAAATACCTCTAATTTTCCTACATTTTTAACATTAACTGTCATTGAGATAAGATTGCCACTAATTTGGCAGTTTTTTTAATATGGGAATTGGCCTTCAAATATTTACTAAGACTGGGACATACGAATTGCAACAAGGTACAATGCGTATAATGATGGTCGGACTCACAAATGTATGCTAATCTTTGGTCCTGAGGTGACGGTCGAGGTGTCCTGCGGCGTGAGGAACACAAACTGTCGCCTCGTGTTGCCGAGCGCGTGGCTGATCAACAGGTCCATCACTATCTTACGGTTCACGTTATCCTGTAACAACACGCGTAAATCTGTATTTTGTTAGAATGCTTGTCAACATCACAATCAATATCGTATCGTTTGATTATTATTTCCAAACAGTATTATTTATTTATTGGATCTCCAACAGAGGCTACACAATTACATGCAACATAAATAACACACCTGTAATCCCCGAAAGGTTAGGCAGAGGTGTACTTTGCTAGTTATCAATATGAGTTATTTTACGAAATGCCTAATCATAACAATTTATATTATCACATTTTTTTTCTACTGTAAAAGTTATCATATTGAAGCGTTCCCCCTACACGAAACAACAACCAAATCCGATAGCGAATCGAACGGTCTTGAATATGCAGGTTCACCCTCTCTCTTTCGACCTCTTTTGAGCGTGAATTGCATTTCTTCACTTGATTATTCGACGTTAATAATAATATCAGGCACCGAACCATAAAGACGTCGAACTCGTCCATGAAGCAGAAGGGCAGCTCGACGCACTCCCACAGCGCCATGATGAAGGCCACGGTGGAGTAGGAGCGCTCGCCGCCCGACAGCGACGCCGTGCTGGCGGCCGCGCGCGCCCCGCCCTCGCGGCCCGCGCACTGCAGCTCCAGCGAGCCCGCGCCGTGGTCGATCTGCATGCGGCCCTGGCAGCACACACACTTAGCTGATATCTCTCTCGCTGTTATTTATGATCACTTTTTGATCAAACTTACTTGATGGCTATTTTTAAGTGTTTATTATGTGAGGGTTTGGGCGCTGATAGCCGAAATACAGGCTTTCGCCTAGTTCGGCTACAGATGTCTAATTCGTTTGTAACAAGAAATTATAGCCTATAATATATTTGTGCATCATCTCTATGCTGCACTGATACATACAGCCTGAGCTCGAACTTAACTATGCACTAAAAAAATATTTTGTTAGATTGGAGACTAAACCGAACTGAATGAACTAAATTCAAGATACCGCCTATAAATGTTCGATTCTGAATAAAATTACAAATGAACGATTTTCTGAAATTTCCCTGTACCCATTTGTGCTGTGAGTTTGTGAGACCTTGCTACTTGCCAAAATTCATGATTCTAAGTCAACGGGAATAATTAAAACCCACTGGGGATTTTAATTTATTTGCGAGTGTCAAAATATGCGACATGAATGGCAATGCAATGCAATGGCATTATGCCAGCTTCTAAGTCAACGTCTTAGAGGCTCCATTTTTTACAGCTCCAAGGAACCGTAGATCTAAGTAACGGGTGATTTTTTAAGAGGTATAGGATTTGATTTTCAAAAAAAAACACAAAAAATTTGAAAAATTAGATGAAATCTTTATTGGAATCGATAGAACGATCAATATAATTTAATGTTTGAAGATGATTTCATGCAAATGCTGGCCGCGGCTCCGGTTTAGATGGCCCATTCGCAAGGCCCAATTTCGGCATACTCTCTCCAACATATCAGCCGGTATATCACGAATAAATGCTTCAATATTGGCTCCCAGTGCGTCAATCGTTGCTGGTTTATCCCTGTAGACATGAGCCTTAACATGGCCCCACAAGAAATAGTCCAAAGGCGTTAGATCACACGATCTAGGCGGCCAATTGACGGGCCCAAAACGTGAGATAAAACGTTACTGTGAATGGCGAGCGCTACCGTGTGATGATTGGCGATTTTTTTTTGCCCAAAATGGAAGAATTGGACATGCCTGACATGTGGTTTCAACAAGACGGTGCCACATGCCACACGGCACGCGAAACAATGGCCCAATTGAGAGCCGCCTTCGGTGAACAGTTTATCTCACGTTTTGGGCCCGTCAATTGGCCGCCTAGATCGTGTGATCTAACGCCTTTGGACTATTTCTTGTGGGGCCATGTTAAGGCTCATGTCTACAGGGATAAACCAGCAACGATTGACGCACTGGGAGCCAATATTGAAGCATTTATTCGTGATATACCGGCTGATATGTTGGAGAGAGTGTGCCGAAATTGGGCCTTGCGAATGGGCCATCTAAACCGGAGCCGCGGCCAGCATTTGCATGAAATCATCTTCAAACATTAAATTATATTGATCGTTCTATCGATTCCAATAAAGATTTCAACAAATTTTTCAAATTTTTTGTGTTTTTTTTGAAAATCAAATCCTATACCTCTTAAAAAATCACCCGTTATTTTAAATCTATTTCAACGTGATTCCCTCATGTATTCCTGGGAAAAAGGGTCAGACAAATGGACAACGAAGTGATCCTACAAGGGTTTTGATTTTTCCTTTTGAGGTACGGAACCCTAAAAAGCAAAAGCACTTCGATTAAAATATTATATTACATACTGGTGATACTAGATAATATACTATGATATATTATGATACTAGATTCGATTAGACTGATAGTCGACCCCAACTGCTGCCTAGCCTTTTCCCAACTAAGAAAGGGCTAGACAGATGATGTTGATGATAACTGCTGAACCATACTGAAAACAAACTTTGTTCTTTTGACCATATGAAAGCGAATATAATCGTATCACTTACCTTTTTTGAATTACAACGTCATAAAGCTCATATTCATAAAAAGAAATAAATTGGGACAGAGAAGGGCAGGGTGACAATGAAGCAGTAGATAGTAAAATCTTACCGAGTACCCTCTCACCACCAGCACGGATTGGAAGCTATGCTGCACCTTGGAAGATATCCAGCTCTGAATATTGCAGTATTTCTCCCTCATGTGCTCTACAATTACGACGTTCAGCTGTGAACAAGGTTTACGTAAAATAATACGCATAAGTTTCGATCCCGTGGGAAAATCGGGATATAAAGTATCCTATGTGTTATCCTGGTTATAAATTATCTGTGTGCCAAATTTCATCCAAATCCGTGGAGCAGTTTTTGCGTGAAAGACTAACAAACATCCATTAATCCATACAAACTTTCGCGTTTATAATATTAGTAGGATATTATGTGAAGCCGATGCACCTTTTTTTCTTTTGTTTCGCGGTCGAAATCCTCATGAACTTTTCCTCCATCGTGGAGGTGACGGAGGGGTATGCCGGACCCTTACCGCTAAAACCACGGCGGTGTTCCCCGTCTGCCGATGGCCGGGGGTGCGGAATTCGCATAAGCATTCACCAAAATAAAGTTACTATACCACAATAGGTAAAAGAATTAAAATGGATTAATGAAACCATGACATATAAATTAACTATGTGATGCTTACATATTTACAAACAATCTAAGAGTAGACGATTTTCATAAGAAAAAATTAAAGTAATTAGTCCAGGTGTAGAGTTTAAGTATAAATCAATGCAAAAAAAAAAAAAATACAATTACATTAGCAACCAGTTTGACTTTATCTAGACTCTAGAGATTGTCCTATGGAGCAGGACCAGCATGTTTCCAAGCATTCTTATCTTGGATATAATCCTCTAATTTGTAATATCCTTGTTTACAAAGTGTACTTTTAATATAAGTTTTAAATTTTCTTTCATTTAATTGCAATCTTTCACAAGGTATTTTGTTGTAACAGGTATTTCGTTAGAAACATGGAAGTTGGTACATAACTAGATTTCTGCTTAAAAGCTTCTGCCCGCGACTTCGTTCGCGTGGAAGTCGTAAAACACCACGATATACTGAAATAACAGCCTAATTTTTTTCAACAAGCAACAAGGGCGCCCGTTGTATATTTTTAGTTGTTGATCAATAGTGGTTTTGTGGTGTACAATAAATATTTTTTATAAAA